>CM052539.1:63377904-63426356 GCA_028533065.1 Trachops cirrhosus | reverse complement strand
CACCCCCCGCCCCACACACACAGATTCAGCCACAAAGAGTCTTGTGAGAATACATCTTTGATGTTCAGAAACATTTGAAGTCACTTCAGGTGCAATTTCTGTTTCTAGCTCCTCTGGCACTACATGTTTCCTCATTTAAACAAGTGGCTTTGAAATAAACCATCATAGGTGGTAACTTTAAAAACAAAGAAACTGAATTTGCCTTACTTCAGTTCTAACATTCTCTGTGACCACTCTGAGTTTTCTAATTGTATTAAAATTTTAAAGAGTGATAAAGAGCACGAAATGCAATATGTGATATTTTTGTTAACTGCAAATTTTAGTTCATGCATGAAAATAGTTTACTGAATTTATTGTAGTATTTTTAAAACTGAAATTCATTCATCTTTTAAAATTATGGTTTGTTTTAAACCTAAAAAATCATGAAAATAATTAATATTTCTGATTATTACATAACTATTACTAAAAATAACCTTGTCTAACATACCAGGAGAGTGTTAAAAACTGACCAGGTGTCAAATAACCTAGGTATGTCATTGTATTCAGGGAGAACCTACTAAGAAGCCAAGTGTTACAAAGATTTCTCTGAGACTTGTGAAAATGGCTGGTCGGAAAGCAGTCTGACACTGCATGTGTTAGTTCTGCAGGAAAAGAATGCCAGGGCACATGATCAGCTCCGTCCGTCCTCCACTTGCACAATGTGTCAACAGTAGCCAGCAGTGACATCCATCTGCCATCAAGGAAGGTAGCACGACTCATCAGCAATTCTCAAAACTTTCAGAAACAACCAGTGCTTCCAAAGCTGAGTTGTCCCTTTAAGGGTAGCAAAAGCACTGAGGGAGACGTCTAACATCTACTGTAGTGATGAGCAAATGGAACTCAAAGCAAACTACTGGGATAGTGATATGGCATCCTGGAAGAAGCACAGATTTGGGAGAAGACATGGGCCTTTGCTGTGGCCCTACTTAAATGGCCCCATTCACTGTTAATTCTTTCAAAATATTTACTGATTCTCCACTGTGTAGGCCCTGGGAGTACAATGATATATAAGACAGATATGGTCCCTGACCCAAAGGAAGGAGACTCACCAGCCACCAAAATAAAAAGTTAACAAATGGGTGAACACTTTTGTTGTTTTAAGTAGCAGGAAGGAAACACACAAATGGCTTCCCATAGCTCCTAGGATAAAAACCAGACTTCTTGATATGATCCGCACCATCTTCCCTGACCACATCTAACACTTCTCCCTTACGAGGTCTGTCTGCTCCAGCCACAGCCTTCTTTAGTTCCTCAAATGCACCAAACATTCCTGTTTCAGCATCTTGACATACATTGGCCGTCCCCACTCCTATATATCCTGCAGATCTCAGGAAAAATATCTGGTAGAAGAGACTTCCTTGATGTCCATATATCTGTACTTCACATGCCCCACCTCCTACATACATACAGTCAACAGCCAGTCCACATAGCCACATAGCATCCTGGGCTTTTTTTTCATTCTTATGTAATTATTGGTTTTTCTGTGGAATCATTTGTTTAATACCTGTGTTCTCTCCCACCACAATCTACTGCCACTAGACTGTAAGCTTCATGGGGGCAAAGTTCTCTGTTTGACTGACACCTTTGAATTCCCAGGTTTTGGCACAAAAAGATTTTGTGAAATGAATGAATAGAGATAAGCATAGATGAATATGTAACCAAACTAAAAAACCTGCCACCAGGGATGGACCTAAAATAAATCTTTTGGGAGGAAAGCCTGGCTATCCAAAGAACTTCCTCATTCATACTTTCCTTTGACTGGACTGGCCGGTCAGGTTGTTGTTATTGGGAGTTTTTGCTTTAACAAGTTCCCTATATATATATTTTTTGCTTTCTTTTACTTCTTAAAACGTTTGCCTTTATTTTTTTATTTTTATGCTTTGGGCTTTAGCTCCATTTTAATTTCAAAGTTTTCCATTTCAAAACTTTAATCTCTTATTTCACCAACACTTAGTCTTTTAAAAAATTAGAAATACTTATTTTATTCTATTTTTATCAATTCCTAATCTTACTGTAGAATATTTAGCTCTAGTCTTAACTCTTTTTTGTCTTACTGCTTTCGGTTCTTTCTAAATCCTATTTCAAACTTATTTTTAAAGTAGATATTATTTTTCATAATTTATTTTTAATTTGTTAATGTGCTTATTTTAATTTAATGATAGATTTAAGCATTATTTGGCTATGTGACCTATCTTTTATTTGGAGTTTCAGCCCACTTGTTTTCACCTCTCCCTTCCTCTCCCTCTGTCTTCTTCACCCCGGTGCTTGTCTCACTCCCACTTCCTCACTCGGATTTGCAGTGACCAGGAAGTTGGAAGTCAGAGAGCTGTCAACAGTGGAGAGAGTTTGCTTTATGAACATGGAAGGATGAAAGCTATCTTTTTTCCACTAGTTTCCCCTGCATTGGCCTCTTAGTTTACTTCATCAGATTATTCTTCAGACTTGTTAAAAATAGTTTTCCAGAAAACCTCACTGTGGAAGATTTGGCAGACTCAGTTAATTCTCTTCAGGAGAGCAAGCCCCATTCTGTAGTTGGAATATTATATTTGTTAGAACGGTGTTGCTTGTTAATATCCCTTGCCATCTATTCCTTAGATGAGAATTTGGGGGAAACTATGCCAAATCCATGTCCATGATAAAAGATAAATCACAGGGGAAAAGAGGAAGGGTTTACAGGAACAAGTATAAAAGACACATAGACAAAAACTAGGGGAGGGGGTGGAAATGGGAGGGAGGTGGGGAGGGTTGGGAGGGGTGGGCTGGGATGGGAGTAAAAGACAGAAAATTGTACTTGAACAACAATTAAAATAAAAAAATAAAAAGAAAAGATAAATCATTTTATCTTCTCTAGGTAGGGGTTCTCTAGGTTGACATTCTTCAAGCCTAATACTGGTGAAGTGCTGACAAACTTCTCAGTGAATCTTTATAGGATATTCCCAAGTAGAGAATCCGCAGCCAGTGCCTGGCATCACTTTAAACTAGCTTGCATTCATCGTTCTTCCACGGATGTTTCATTTCTCTCCCCTTCTTGGCAAGTCGAGAGGAGGAGTCTCTGTTCGGTGACTAGCCTCAACCCTCGTCCTCTTCCTGAGGGCTAGTGGAAGCAAAGGGTGTGGGCTGAGGGCAGTCACACAGTTTTAAAAAGAGGAACACTTGCCCTGGCTGGTGTAGCTTAGTGGATTAAGCGCGGGCCTGTGAACCAAGAGATCACGGTTCGATTCCCAGTCAGGGCACGTGCCTGGGTTGCAGGCCAGTTCCCAGCAGGGAATGCACAGGAAGCAACCATACATTGATATTTCTCTCCCTCTCTCCTTCCCTTCCCCTCTAAAGATAAATAAATAAAATCTTTAAAAAAATAAAATAAAAAAATAAGAAGAGGAACACTCATCTCCTGGCTTCAAGATTAGTTTAAATTTTACATTTTATACCTGATCTTTGAGGCTGGCTCAGAGGAAGAGATTTCTAGGAGGTAATAGAGAGCTCCCTTGCTATCTACTCATAACAACAAGGCTCTCTCTAGCATTCTAAGAAAGTCTTTATGCTAGAAATTTAGGCTGAGTTAGCAGGATATTTTGCTTTTGACCCAGAGAAGAGTTGGATGCCAATCTGGGAGATCAGAATCCCTGAACGATGCCCTGATCACATGATTACTCTCCACCTTCCCTCCTCAGATCTAGCACTGGGCTCCTTTGTAGGCTTCTACCAACATGGACGCTTTACCTCGAGGAGATCTGTTTCATTCCATATTGTTGGAATGACTAAATCCCTTCCCACCCAGTTTCAGGGAAAGAATTACTTTTATAAAGTGGACCCACAATAAGAAAGTTCTTATTGTCTTGCCCTTCTTGAGAACATTCCTTTGAAAATCTTCCTTTGACCAACTTTCTGACTAGCTCCGTTCCAGCACTGGTGATATGGAACTGAAGATTCACCTTGGTTTCTCATCTATAAAATGGGAATAATAAAACCTATTTATCCAAACTCTCTCTCTTTCACACACACACACACACACACACACACACACACACACACACCCCGGTGCCTGGCATACAGGACAGGTAGTTAATAAAATCTAGCTATTTTTATTAGAATTATTATCTTTCCTTTTAGAAGTAGATCTGAGTTTTTAGATTCATAAGTCCATACTTTCTGGCACAGGAAAATTCAATACACCCAATTTAGAATCTTTTCAGGAGGCCAAGCCTTTCTTGTGCTTAAAAAATTTGTTGGGTTAGTCTTGTATTTTATTTTTTATTTTTATTTTTTAAAAGAATTACATTTTAATCCTAGTTTTAGAAAGTGGGAATTGTCCTTAATTTCCATTGCTTGAGCCAAGGCTGGTATGGTGGTATCTACCGGCTCTGAGGAGTCCCAACTCTCGAGCACTTTCCATGAGAGAAGTGAGTTATTCTCTGAACCCTGGCATGTTTATGTATGCAAAATAACCCACCATCTGATCCATTGCAGTAGGTACCCTCAGTTTCTTTCTCAACCTAAAATTAGATTGCTCACTACAAAAATCTACAGCTTTAATTAGACAGAGTGTTATTTTAATACAGAATGTAGAAATTCAGTGTTTTATGGGTTTGGACTCAATGCAAACTTTTAGGGAATAAAAATTACAGGGAAGCCCAAAACTATATATCTTGTTATAAGTCTAAAACAAGTTTAGGTCATTTTGAGTGAAGTAGGTCTGGGACAAAGGCCTCATTTCTCAAGAATGGAGATGTCTTTAGAATTATGGAGAAACAAATTAGTTATTATAGTGGTAATAGTAGTTAATTTATCAAGACCCTACTAAGTGCCAGTTCAGTTGTATTCTAGTTCAGTAAACTGACAGTCTTAGTATCTTGAATTCAGGAGACTGTGGGAAGTGATTCTATATTACCAAATATTATATGAGCACAGTGAAGGAAACAGATTTAGGGAACTAATTCCTTGCTCTGACCACCTGTTTGGGAAAATGCAGGCAGATGCGCTTTTGTTAAAAAGGCCTAAAATCAACTTTATGTACACTCTTAAAAACAAGGTCTTAATCCGCACACAAGTAATATCATTGATTTATGACAAGTATGACTCTGAGTTCAGTGGAGAAAAAATAAGCTTCTCAGTAAATGGTCTGGTCAACAAAATATTGCTATGGAAATAACGACTCCCACCTCATATCATATATAAAAATCATTTGAGTTAAGTTGAGTTAAGTGAAAGGCAAATCACTAGAGATTTTAGAAGAAAATATAGTATATCATCATATCCTTGGGTAGAGCTAAGATTTTATCAAACTGACACAAAAACATAAGAGAAAAAATGGATAAATTTAGTTGTATTAAAATCATAAAGTTTGGTTCATTAAAAGACACCATCAAGAAAATGAAAAGGCAGGTCACATAGTGGAGAAGATATTTGCTATATTTATATCCTACGAATGACCAGTAAATAACTACTAAAAGGCAGGTAATCCAATAGAAAAATGAGCAAAAGATTTAGACAATGACCACAAAAGAAAATAATCCAATGTTCAATAGGCATAAGAGAAGGCACCAGAAGAATGCACATTGCACTGTGATGAAATACATCTCACCTGAATTGTTCATGTTAAAAGCATGAGCAACATGAAGTATTGGAGAGGCTGTGGAGCAACTGGAACCCCAACGGGAATGTAAATTGATACATCCACTGTGGAAAACTATTTGGCTGAATCTACTAAAAGCTGAACACACACATACTCTGTGGCTCAACAATTCTACTCTTTGGTATAATCGCAACAGAAAATTTAAAAAAACATATTCAAGAATATTCATTGTAGCACAACATGCAATAGCCATAAGTTGCAAAGAAACCAAATACTCATCAATAGTAGAATGAATTAACATAAAATTTAAATACTACCTGAGGGTGAACTTTTTACAACTACCTGAAGCAACATGGGTAAATCTCAAACTTACTATTTAGTGAGAGAAGCCCAGCATACACACACAAAAGCACATACTGGGTGATTACATTTATGTAGATTTCCAAAATAGGAAAAATATGATCTAGTGTTAGAGGTATGCGTAATGATACTAGTAATAACTAGAGGAGTAATAACTAGAAGGGGGTCCACAACGGGCTTCTAGGACATGGGTATGTTCACTTTGTAAAAACTCATCAAACTGTCCACTTGATTTGTGTGTGAACTTTTCTGTATATATATTACACAACAATAGAAACTTTATTTAAAAAAGGCAAGACCTAATGGAGGAAAGAATCAAATGAGCTTGGTTGAGTTGAGAGGTTGTCCTATGGCCTCAAAAATGGAGAAAACCAAAATGTATAGACATATACATTGAAAACAAAACAACAACCATGGAAAAGATACTAACATCAACAGAAGTTATCACTAAATAATTGATCTAAGGTAATTTTTTTTCCTGTTTTCAGCTCTTTCCAAATACTCTTCAAGGAAACTGTATTGGTCTTGCCATCTGGCCTCTGAAGACAAAGTGGAATACTGGAAGGCATTGTTTTATCCTCAAAGCGCTGGATCAAACCATCTATAGGTATCTCTAACTTTCTTGTTGCAAGATGTATGAATTTCATTCCAGGAATCTACATGCCTTCCAGGATTGTTAGGTTGATTGTTTAGAGTTAACTATGTTTGGAGTTATATCCTTTTGGAGAATCATAGGAAATAAATAAATAGTAAGATCCAAGGAAGTAATGTGGGAAAATCAAGGAAGGCTTTCGAAGGAAGATGGCATTTGATCTGGGTGTCAAGGGATTCACAGGAATTTGTGAAGCATTGTGGGAGGAGAGGGATGAAGGACAGAAGGGTCATTGTAGACCAAGGAGATAGCTCATGCAAAGCATGAAAAATAATGATGTTCATGGGCCAGGAAGGAGTTAGCATCATCATGGAAGAATGAAAGGCCAGAACGCTGGAAAGGAATGGAAGCCCCAACATTCGTGAGTCCATACCCATGTCATACATTTTGTTTATAGATGTAGTAGTAACAAATGCCAAATGTTGTTCATTGCATCAGATCATGCAAATGCAGGTTACCAGTCTTCAATTTTCTAATTGTTTTTAAAATGTGTTTTACAGCAATACATTAATAGCAAACACAAAGTTTCCCATATTAGCATTTATACTGGAAGCCATGAAGTAATCAGATGGAGTAAAACCAGTCTTTGTAGAATATTCTCAAACCTTAAATGATTTAAATTGATCAAAATTCAAGCATGGATATAACTGGTATTATGCAAACTACAGAGGACTCTCAAATCCTTTCCCTAGAATTATAGAATAACTTGATACCAACATCAGCTCCTCATATGAAATGAATTTCAAGGAGATGATGTTACATTCAGGGATATCAGCCTTGTAAGGACACCTATTATGATGATGAATAGATGTAGACAAATGTCTGTAGCCTGTCATTCAACAGCTCTCTGGGTTTGCCAAAGAACCACTTACAAATGCATCAGTGCACTCTTTGAGCTAATGGAACAGACTCTTTAGTAATTTCCAAAGACAGGAGAAAAGGAACAGAGAGAGGATGGTTCTTCTGCCACTTTCCACAGCTTCCACACCAATATAACCAGAGGAGTAAAGGTAGCTTGCTCTCTGGGCAGGACCAAGCCTGGAGGAAAGATCCAAACCACAGTTCACTCTTTCTTCTCACTTTTAAGTACCCCAGGGAAGTGGAGGCAGTGAGGGGCACACTCAAATGCACCAGCTTGTGATCGGCTCTGGAGATGAATTCAGCAGAACAGATAGTGGCTATGTAGAGCTGGTTACCACACTCCCCTGACTGACCAGTGGCCGATGTGAATATCAAGGCAACCCAAGATGCTGTGGCGGAACAGGCAATCTCTGCTTTAAGGTTCAGTTCCTGGCAAGGAAGCTGCTGCATGAATCACCTTGGGGCAGATTCCTGACTATACGAGAGCTATAAATTGAATGGTACAACACTTTGTTGCTTTCACTGGCTCTGACATTAGCAGAAAGAGCTGAGTAATCAGACCAAAGGCAGTTGAAGAGAAAAATAGAAGGGGATTAATATTGAACATCTTCTCTGTGCCAGACATAGACGAGAAGTCTCCGCATGTGTTATGGGGGCAGCATGGTGATGTTTATTATTCTGAGTTCACCATTTGCTGGCTGTGTGAAGTTGGACAAGCTCCTTAAACTCTACCTCCTAAGGTTATGTGGGAAGGAAAAGAGAATCCTTGTTCACATGGCAAATGCTGAGTGCTCTGAAAAAGGTATTTTTAGTTGCTGTCATTACTGTCATTACCATTTACTCCTGAAACCAGCATCATTACCCATATTACAGGTGTGGGCACTAAGTCTCAGATCAGAAAGATAAGAGGCTTACCCTGGGGGACATAAGCTTGGTACCGTGATTCCAACCCAGTGCCTTGTTAGAATTTGTACTCCTTACCACTCTAGACCACACTGCCTTGATCAGTTAGCTTTGAAAAAACCAATTACAGAAATGAAATAAGCCAGTCAGAGAAAGATAAATACCAGATCATCTCACTCATATGTAAAATCTAATGAACAAATTAAACTGATGATCAGACTGACAGCTGTTGGGGGGAGCGGGGAGGGAGACTGGAAGAGCTTAGCCAAAGAACATATGTGCAAACGTGCAAAGCCCGTGGACACAGACAACAATGTGGTGCAGGCAGGGGTGGGAGCGAAGGGGAGAAATGGGGCACATCTATAATAGTGTCAACAATAAAATTTTTTTAATATTTAAAAAAAGCAGCAAAAATGGGATTGTTTGCAAATATCCATGAACCAAAGTTTGGTGTGGTATATTAGTCATGGTTCTCCAGAGAAAAAAAACAATAAGAGGTATATGTATTATAGATATAGATAGAAAGATTTCAAGAAACTGACCCATGTGTTCTGGCCAGTATAGTTCAGTTGGTTGGAGCATCATCCCATAAACTGAAATGTCATGCGTTTGATTCCCAGTCAGGGCACATGTCTAGGTTGCAGGTTTGGTCCCCAGTTGGAGTGTGTACAAGAGGCAACCAATCAATGTTTGTCTCTGGCATTGATGTTTCTCTCCATCTCTTTCTCCCTCCCTTCCCCTCTCTCTAAAATCAATAAGCATGTCTTCAGGTAAGTATTAGAAAGAAAGAGAGGGGGGGTGGGGAAAGAAAGAAAGAAAGAAAGAAAGAAAGAAAGAAAGAAAGAAAGAAAGAAAGAAAGAAAGAAAGAAAGAAAGAAAGAAAGAAAGAAGGAAGGAAGGAAGAAAGAAAGAAAGAAAGGGGGAGGGAGGAGGGAGGGAGAAAGAGAGGGGGAGGGAGGGAAGAAGGGAGGGAGGTAGGAAGGAAGGAAGGAGAAAGAAAGAGATAGAGAAAAAAAGAAATTGACTCATGCAAGCATGGAGGCTGGCAAGTCTGAAGTCTTCAAGGAAGACTGCAGGCTGGCAGGCTGGAGGCCCAGGCAGAGTTGCTGTTGCAGTCACAAACCCAAAGGCAGTCTGGAGGCACAATTCCTTCTTCTTCAGGTGACCTCAGTCTTTTCTCTCTTAAGACCTTCAACTGATTGGATGAGGCCCACTCACATTACAGAGGGTAATCTACTTTCCTCACAGCTCACTGATTTAAATATTAATTTTACCTTTTAAAACTGCCTTCATTTTGACATCCAGACTGGTGTTTTACCAAAAGTTTGGGTACCATGGCCCAGTCATGTTGACACATAAAATTAACCATCACACGTGGGGAGCAGGGATCTGTGGCAAATATGAGCCCAGAACGAGAATGTTTGAGCTGAAGCACTGTCCTTAATCAAAATGCTTAGGTTTGGACTGGGTTTTTTTACTAATTTCTTAAAAGCCACATATCTTTTACACATTTTTGACTAGTCAGATGAACTAAGATTATTAAAACAAAACAAAGCTATAGTGAAAAATCTAGCTTGTGGGCTGTTAACAGCAAAGATAAAAACAGCTTCAGAAAGTGAGGTCCTTTTTCCCGGGTGACTGTTTTACCAAATCCAAGATCAAGGGTGAGCTGTTATTTTTAAAAAATTTTTTTTAAATAAAACTTTGTATGTCTCCTCTCTGTTTCCTGTTGCTAAGCTGTGAAACTTTTTCACAGCAATAACAGAGGCACTTAAAACAGTTATTGGGATTTTGTTGGAAGATTAAAATTAGTTTTATTTTCTAGACAAAATTGGAAAACACTTATAATAACTCAAAAATGTCAATTTCCTGAAGTGATATCCACAACAGAATAAATTTGTTGCTTTCCCCTGTGAAAGTGGTCTTCCAGACACTCAGTCAAGAAGACATGCTTCTATCTCCTCTCCTGGCTTCAGGGTGTTGGAAAATAGAGGGAGTTTGTTCAGATCCTCCTGCCCTCACCCCCCAAGGCCTTGTATTTGGAAGAGAGCTATGTTCAACTGAGGAAGTGATTTTCAGCCAAGGAATCCCACTGAGATAACTGGCTGGGTCAGAGCCCGCTGGTTGGTCCCCTCTCTTCTAAGTAATAGGACCCAGTGTTATTTGGGGTGGCAACATGCCCAGATAAAGAACATTTCCTAGTCAAGGAATGAGTCCTCTTTGTCTATTTCCCCTTGCTCCTGGAATGTAGATGTGATGGTTGGCATTCTAGCAGTCATATTGAATTAAGAGGTAACCTTGAGGTAAGCAGCCACACACAATGGAACTTCTTTATAAAGCTTCAATACCTGCTGTGGATTTCGTACCTCCAAAGTTCTTTCCTGTCAAAGAAGAAACCTTTGTGCTTTTACACTGTCATAGTGAGATCTCTGTTTTTTTCAGCACAATTTTGTTATTACTGAATCACCAATACAGGCAGTGATCAAAGCACTAAGCTTCCTTAACAAGCTTCATTGAAGGGTAATAGAACACAGACTGGATAGAATTTCAAAATCCATTGGGTTTTGGTATATGGGAAATTTAAATAATCCAAAGAAAGAAAGTTGTTGGACCTTATTACCTTTATCCATAAAATAAGGAACTGTTAGACCTGGAAAAGTACTTTAGAAATTCTAATCTGACTCTGCCCCACCATCCATTTCACAGATGAGGAAACAGAAGCCCAATGTTTAATCGAGCAAAGATACTCAATAACTGGGCCAAAACCTGAACACAAACCTCCTAACACCGGTCCATTACCCCATGGTTATTTTCAATTCTTGATCTGCAAATGGAGGCATAATCCATTTGGGAGGCATGGAGTTTTACATAACCATGAAAGCAACCAGGAACCATTGTACACACTGGAGTAGTGTTCATCTGAATACCATTTTGCGTGCCATGTAACATAACTTTCTCCAACATGCAGTTTGTCAACTTACTTTTAGGGGTCAAATAATCTGAGCTCACACCACAGTGCCATTCTGCATGTGAACATCACAGAACAGTCCTCACCCGGTGTCTGAAGCCTCTTAGTGCCAATTCTTGTTAGCTGGACACACATTATCTACAGGCCCAGTAAAGAAAGGGGCCCATTTGGCAATTATTCATCTTTGTCAGATTTGAAGCTGATCTGCAAAGACACTTTAATTAGGCAGTGGGAGAGCTGCAACATTTAGACTCAGCTCCTAAATGGGAAGCTGAGAATTTCAGGACCGAGGGAACTCCTGGCTTTGTGAAATTCAGCATGGTTCAGTGATTTCGTGAGGCTCAATCTTTAGCTCTAATCGCACTTCTGACAGCAGGGTTTGCAGACGGAACGTGGGTTCTTTGATCATGGTTTAATGAACTCAAGTTATGTATCATATGAATGGTGACTGTTTTGATTACTACCTTCAGTTTTTCCAAAAGTATTAAAAGACAACTCATTTTAGTGGAAGCCATTACAATTCATGAACAGTAGGTGTTTTTTGTACAATCAAAGCAATGAACCATAATCATAGCAATGTTCTATATGTTCTCTGCTTGCTTACAGAAAGCTGAGCAGTAGCTCAGTTGCTGGTCTTCATTGTCTATACTTTACAGTGTAAACACTGCAACAGAGAAAGATTCGGTCACCACCTTTTGAAAAGCCCAGTTAGAACTCGAAGCCAGTACCCACTTCGCATTTTAGCAATTGTTCAAATGAAAAATAACAATTTTTACTTTCTGATCTTTTGGTCTGTGTCAAACATTTTGGCAGTAGTTATAGCATCTTGTGAGTGAAAGTCTATTGAAAAGAATTTGTCCAGTGTAGGGACAGAGAAGTGGAACGCACCTGTGGTAGAATGAAGAATACTGGATGAGAAACTGAGACTAGATTTCTGCCCTCAGCTCTGAGCCTGACAACTGCTCTGACCTTGAACAAGCCACCCCACGTCCCTGGGCCTCTAGTTCCTCACCCACAAAATGAAGTCTTAGTATCAGGCACCTTACATCAAAAAAAGATATTTTGCAGAATCCCAATGCACAAAACGGACAAGAGCAGAGTGCTCTGGTGCAGGAGAGGCTGAGCAGTCCAGTGCCTCCGGCCCTTGCTGTGCTCCTCCCGTGGGGATCCCTACCTCACAAGGGCTCTTTCTAAGCATAGGGCATTGATCTGGAAATTCACTTCCAGTGCTATGCTTTTACATTTACTTCCTCTCTCTTAGGCTTTCCCAAAACCAGAAGAAAACTGAGGTACATGGAAAGTTCAGGCAATACTGTTGTTTACACAGCACTTAACCTTGCTTTTTTCATAAGACATCAAAACAAGCAAAACTGAATCTTGTTGCATTTCAAGAAGGGAACAATTTCTCCAGTGCCCTCTGGGAGACTTTACCTTGAGTGTTTCACAGTTGACACCTGATGTCTATTGGCTTAAGGGGAGAGAAGTCTTCACGAGCAGGCTATTTGGGGAATAGGGGGATATTGTCTAAAACCACAGTCCACAGGACCTCCTCATGGGTGAGGAGAAGGGGATGGGATACGGAGCAAAGATCATTAGTACAACCTGATTCTCCCTCAGTATAAGCAAGGAAGCTAAAAAACAGTGCCACGTGGCATTGATGTCCAGGGTCATTAGCATTGCCACCTTCCTCAGACTGAAGCCTCTCAGACATTATCACATGAAGCATGAGCTCGCATTGTGACTGTTCCCCAGGGTTTTGTCTCATTTTCTCTTTTTCATCCCATGACTGGGTCTCAGCTAAATGTCCTCTTTTCAGTCACTACATATGCCCATGTACTAAATCATGCACACATATTTTTCCCAGTGAGGCCACATTTATTTTCTCTCATAAAATAAAGCATTATTGCTATTTTCCCTTCTGTTTCTGTCACCCTTTAGCCCATGGCACTGTTATGGAAAGTTACAAGCACACCTGGCCACCCCGAGAAGCCTGGTCTGGCAGCACAGACGGCCCACCCCACCTACACTCGCCAGGCTTCTATCCTACTGCAAGGTTATGCAGCAACATGTTCTGTGGACAATCTGAAAACTAAACTGATGAAACCAAAGCAAGGACTTATGTTGCTGAATGGGATTTTTTTCTGGAGTTACCTGACTTGCAACTCAATCAGCATAAAAGACTAAAATAAAATACAAATTTCAGCTGTTAAACTACAACAGATGCCTTATCTATATTTTTTAAATGTTAAGATTGCAAATGACACCATTTATCCTGTCCTGTCACCCCTTCGATGTGAATTTGAACTTCCTCCCATCGAGAGGTAGAGTCTGTGTCACAACGCCCTGAATCTGGGCCTGGGCATGTGACTTGATTTATACAATGAGACTAGTAAATACGAAGTAAGCGAACACTTGCACCTTAGGTCTTCTTATCTTTTACCAATTAGATTCCCAGGTGAAGGAGCCCACGCTGGCCTGCTAAAGGGTGAGAGGACACAAGGAAGGGATCTGAGGTACCCTAGCCAGCCAGGTCCCCATCAACAACTTACCAACAGCCAGACAGGTGAGTAAGGCCATCCTAGACCAACCAGCCTCCAGTCAGAGTGCCAGCTCATGGCAGAGAATAGAAAGCCTAGCAAAGAACAGCAAAGCCAGCCTAGAGAAGAACCACCTATCCAGCCTAGAGAATTATGAGCTAAATAAGTGCATGTTATTTTAGCAGATAAGTTTTGGAGTGACTTATTGTGCAGCAATAGCTAACTGATATAGCACTCAACAAATAATTGCTAATTCAGATGTCTAATAAGAGTATGAGAATGTAAAGATAATTATGTATATTTAGAATACAGCAAAGGAAAAATTGCTAAATAGAATAGGAACTGTCAGAGATAAACAAATGGATAACTAGATTTTTCTCCCTAAGTTCAAAGTAATTTTTTTTAAATAAAAAAGCAGCAGAAATAATTTTGTATTCCCAACTGTTGACTCACCTTCCACTTTGAACTGCTCTGTAAATCTGCTGAGTTCATGCTGGGCCTCACTCAAAAAAAAAAAAATACTGACCTCCCTGCCCCGCACGAGTGTGGAGAGGACTCACCAACTCTTGTTCAGAAAGAATCCAGAGCTCCTTGGATGATGTGGGAAGGACGAAGTATTAACTACTGACCCAGAAACACCACCAGTGTTGCCTGTATTAATAGGCAGCTGGAGCGATGCCTCTTTAGGGAAGGGGATGTGCTGGTTTTCCAGCCAGGGATTAAAAACTGGACAAAGCTGTGGGTGGGTGCGGAAAGTACCTGGAGCAGTATGAGTGTGTACATTTCAAACATGTTTCTATTTTTAATGCTGGCTGGATCTATATTTTAGTCTGTTCAAAGAGTGTACCTTCTGAAGAAATGGTGACAATATGAATATTGATACATCTTTTGCATTCCAAATCACAGCCTTCCTAAAGATTTAACTTTTCCAACAGCCTGTCTGCTGACACTTTATAGCAACCGGGCTAACTATATGATGTAATAGTTTTGCTGAGATTAAAATATTTTACTCATTTGAAAGGCTTCTAAAGCAAGAAAAGTAAATGAATCGGTATTTTTATACATGTTGGTAATTCAGAACTATGGTTTTATAAGGAAAAAAAAGTCCTTTTCTCCTGGTATCAGTTTTGAGTTAAATGTCCCTCTTAGCATGTGCCAGTGGGTCCCCAACTCTTTGATCGTCAGAGTTCCTACAGTCTTTTCAAAAGATAAAGACTTTGACCTCACTCACAGATATTCTGATCCAGAGGAATCTAAAATTCTGATTTTCAAAAAGGTGACTCTGTAGATGGGCCAGTTTTGGAAATTACTATGGGAAAATGTAATTAATGGATGCAATCATTCAACGGACCTTTCTATAGTCATAAAAAGGAGATTTATCTCAAAATAACATTTTTTACAACACTACAGGCATGCTTACTTACTATTAGCAACTGGACTATTTCTGAAGCAAAAACGCCACTCTGTTCACCGAAAAATAAAAATTAATATCTGTTGCAGGAGTTAGTTGGAGCAAATGCTTTCTTGTATCTACTGGTACCTAGTACAGTCATTTGAGCTCCCACACATAGATTAATTCTTAATGGTACATCTAACTTCTAATGCTGTGCCATCACCTTTAATATGCTGCTGGCCTCTCCCCACCCAGCTCACCTTCCCAGAGAAGGGGAGTTGACTTCAACTGATTGATGAGATTTTTGATGAGGAAACTGGGCATACAAAGCCCCACCCCTTCCTTGTTTCTCTTCCTCTTGAAGACAATTTCCTGGCTGACTAAGTGTAAGTTGCATGTCTCTTCACAGGTTTTAGCAGTCCTGGAGGAGAGAGTTTGGTCTGTACCAAACTCAGGAAAAGAGTGTTAGGTATGGGACCCTCTTTAAATATACCAACATACTCCTGTGAAATCATTATTTTTATTATTTCTGTTTTAGAGATGAGTAAATTAAGAGTCAACAGCTTACATCCCTTTCCCAAGACTGCTTGAGCCATAAGAGGAAACCCTGAATCTTGTACACGGTTCTGCTGACTCTAAATAACATACTTGGAAAAAAGGTTGCATATGGACTTCAGTTATTACTGTATCAATTTTGGCTCATTAGTTGTAAATAATTTACCATAATAATGTTAGGTGTTAATAACGGGGAAGCTGGATGTGGGGTATGTGGGAGCTCTCTTTCTATCTTTGCAATTTTTCTGAAAATCTAAAATCGTTCAAAGAAATAAAGTTTACTTTTCAAAAAATTACATATAAAATGAATGGCATCATAAGAAAGAATATTATTTCTGGATATTTTTCTGGCGGCTAAATAGAAATAATAAAACTTCCAGTTGGAGTAGATCTGCATTGCCTCACTTCCAGGTCTGGTGAAGCACCGGGGTCTCAGAGGCTCTGGAAGACCTCAGTTGGAATTGCAGCTCTGCGACCTGCGGCCAGTTTCTTAACTTCTCTGAGTCCCAGCTTCCTCACCTATAGAAAGGGGTCAGTACCTGAGTAATGAGATGGCTGAATGAATTTAAATAATATAGTAGTGGCTATTATAATTTAGTATCTAAAATAATAAAAGTGGCTAGAACAGTGCTTGACACAGACTAAACACCCCATCCCCTGTCCTTCCATCCCCATTCCGATTCAGTGTGTGTGGGATGGAGCCAAGAATCTGCTTTTTAAATAAATGCTTCCCAGGTCATTCTGATGGTTTGGAAACTATTAGTGAAGCCCAACCTCACCTGCAAATGAAGTACTTCACCTGGCTGCCTGAACTATCAGAAGCAGCCTCACAGACTGAATTTCAAACCTCATTCACCGCTGAGGCTTTTCCCAAGTTCATCTGTGTGGTTTTCATCTGGCACTTCATCAAACCAGGGGTGCAGGCCAGTCCTGAGCTCAAGGAAAGATATCAGCTCAGGTTACCTGTACTTCCTTATTTGCCTCTCTCTGTTTTCTTTGAATTCTGATTTCTGAAGAATTTCAAAGAGAGAGGAATTCTTTTCACAGTGCTAGAATTACATTCTTATAGCATATACTATTTTCAATATTATAATCATGCAAGTGATTCCTAGCAAATGCATAGAGAGGTATGAAAGAAGAAAATAATAGACATTCCAAACACACCAGTATTCTTCTGTCTTGAATTCTATCTACATCCTGTGGTTTCTCTGGGCTCAAAGGTGCTTGAGAGCCTATCCTGTCATGGAACCTTCCTCCGTGATGACTAGGTACAGGTCATCTTTTCTCTGAGATCGCTTTCTTTCTACACATTGCATATGTCTTGGGAGGAAAGATGGAGGTATTAGTATTGAAGTTAAAAAGGAATTTAAAAAACAATGAACTCTATGCTTCAAGTGGAGAAAATTCTTTTCACTAACTCTAAAAATATGTATTTATGCTTCATTTGGAGAGACACATTTTTAAAATCTTCCTACTAAAATAGCCTAAGTAAAAATAAATGCAAAGGTAAGGCACAAAACAGGAAACACTAAGAATCATAGAACAAATATTCATTATATGGTAGATATATTTGGCTATGTATTAATAATATATTGATGCATTTCTCTTTTTAAGAGAAGATTAATTAGCACAAAATAGATAGCTGGGTAATGCCAGTATAAAGTGCTTGCTACTACATTGTGGGTCAAATCCTATTCTTTGTGTATTTGTGGTACATGAAACCTTTTGCATTATTGTTGTCCTTCTAACACCAGTGTCATTCAGGGGTTTTTTGGATGTCTGTGTTCTGGTCATTACAGCATTGATTTCTGTGTGTGCATGTGTGTGTGTGTGTGTGTGTGGTAGCATTCTCGTTTTTTTAGGGGGTCACTCCCACACTCATGTGGTATACCTCCCATGAGCTCCAAGAGTGAGCATGTGGCCAAGGCAGTGCCAATCAGAACATCCTACCATTCCCGCCCATGGGCTGGTTCAGTGATGGATACATGACTCATTCAGAGCCAACAACACTCAGATCTGAGACTCTGGTGAGGACCACTGACAGAAGATCCTGTCTCTTCAGCATCAAGTTTGGGCAGCGTAAGCCTGGCAGTGACAGTGAACTTCATGGAGGGAGTCAGACTGATGCCAGATTCAACAAAGCATAGTAGAGCTGAGAGGGATGAGAGAGAGATTCTTGACATTTTTTGAGGTCATGGATCCAGATCCAACCAAACTGAAGGCCTTTTTACTTATTAGGACCAATAAATTCCTTTTTTTTAACGTAAGCCTGTTTAAGCTGAGGTTCATGTCACTTGCAACCTGAAGAATCCTGATTAATAAAGTGTTTAACGATGGTCATTTGTCTATAATATAAAACAATACTTTTAAGAAAAAGTGATTCTATTTGTGATAGTATGAACATCTGACTAAATAACTCTTGTGATGTCTCAGAACTAAATGAAAAGAATACTTCTTCCTAACTTACTTAAGGTAGTAAGTAGCAATGACTCCCATATGCAGCGCCCACCGTCCCCCAGACATGCTCAGTGCTGGGCTGGCGGCTTTCATCCACGTTCACAACAAGGGTGCCCACATCGTGAATGAGGAAACTGAGGTCAGGAGCCAGAATTTTAATCCAAAACTGTTTCAATTCAACGTTCATGCCCTCAATTACCTCTCCGCGTGTATATTTTCATATTAGAGACATGCTTATAGCTATATTCTAGATATAAGTTTAATGGCAACCTTTTAAAAATGTGGGTCATTTGTTCTAAAACAGAAGCAGAAATATATAAAAGGATCCCGGTGAATACAATGTTGTCAGATTAGCTCAACCCTCAGTGCTCCCTCTCCTGCTCCCGTCTGCAGCTGCCCTCTTCCCAGTGCTGCCCAAGCCTCCCAGTCAGGCCCTGAGCAGCACTCACACAGGCCTGCTGTGAAGCACACGCATTTTAGGAATGGCAGTTCTTCAGTCTCTTCAGCCATTCTGATCCTGGGAAGTTCCTGCTGAATATCGTGCTGTATGCTGCTACATCCCAGTACTCTGGGACCTTTCTCTCATGTCTTCTTCAAGACCCAGGACTCCCAAACCTCTTGTGCTTTAGGCGGTCCTGAGAAAACAACACTCCCGATATTTGAATAAATTGTGCAGTGCAGTTTAGACCTCATTTGGAACTCATGGCTCCACCAAAAACTCCATGAAGATGCTTTCTTAAACAAAATAGTCCTTCCAAGGGTTTCTACCCTTGATCCCAGAGATCAAGAAGTTTAACCCACAGTCTTTTGGTAGTTGGAAGAATACTCCAACCAACTGAGCTATCTGGCCAGGGCTATACTTGCAGTCGTTTAGAGGTGAGTAAAGTCTGTGTTTCCCTTCATCTTTCACAGTGCCTGTTGCAATCTGGAATATACAGTATCGTAAGAAGCTAGTAAATGGTTGTTAACAAGAGTCCACTGAACAACCAACATGTTTTTTCTCTGGTGCTGTTACATAGACTTAACATCTTTGGAAATTGCTCTCTAGGACATATAACTTGGAGAAGAGCTACAATGAGTTCAGTGTTATAACATATCTGAAGTTCCAAGAGACTTAAGCTTAGTGTCCCAAAGAATTCCAAGAATTTGAGCAGTTCAGACATGGTAAACTCAGAAAGACCAAAGAATCAGCTCAACCCCACGTGCAGGTCATGCATCCTGACCTCCACCATGTCTGACATGTAACCGGGTGATGGGTGATGGCTGGGCACCCACAGTTTGTAAAGATTCCTTTGAAAATATCCTGATCATCACTGAATTTTCAAATAGCATTTTAGGGGTTCAAATGTTGCTAAAGAAAGAGACATGTACAAGTGCCTTGCCTTCACTATGTGGGAAAAAAACACACTTAATATCTTCTATCTATTGAGGCAGGAATTCTAAGAAGGAACCAGAATTTGACTGCTTAGTGCTTTGGGCTTTTGAGAGGAAAACATTTTTAGATATCATTATTAATAATTCATAAATGAACTTTACCAGATAAAAGAAACTCAATATTTTGTTTGTGACCTACCTTTAAATTTGTCAGTGCCTTTAAAGTGCATGCCTACCACGGATCACTTTGAATGATCATCGAATGACGAATGGCAGCTCCGTGCTTGCGATACGGAGCCGGATGGGTGCGCCCCACCACGAGTCAGCAGCGCACTGCTTAGCAGACCTCATCTGGAGGATTGCGATCTGTACAGATTCACTCTTTTAACAAAGCATATTGTTGTGGACCTGAGAAAGTGTACGCCTGTGTTTAACATCTTCTTGTCTTTAATTTAGATTATTTTATCTGAAGATGGGAGAAAGGAAGAATGATTTTTGCCAACAGCTTCTCTGCAATGGTGATGGAAATCCAGGAAGAACAAGGTGATTTTCTCTGCTGTTGATGGCAAGGTCCCTTGCCTGGGAACCTGAAGGAATGACAAAGGAAAGAGTCCCCTCCCTTCCAGCGAGCTTTACAAATCAGAAACGACATTCCTTTCCTGGAGTCTGAAGCTTTTGTAAATGTGATTTTACACTTTCTGCAAACTGTGGTTTCTTGATCCAACAATGAGGCCAGACACATCTGGGTAACTTTTTCAAATATGTGTATAAACACACACCTCACTCACTTCTTAATTTGCAAATTTGATTCAAAAATTAACCAAGAAGACAAAATTACTTTGGGAAGTTCATTGGTGGTACATAATGATTACCAGTTTTTCTGCCTTCATTTTGTTTGTAGCATAAGTCTTAGACAAGGCAAAAGAATTCAGTTAGACTCACTGTGGGCCGAATTTAAGTAAACAGAAAAATACTGATTGTGATGTTATCTTTATTTTTCAGTCTCCTGTGGCTCCCTAGTACGGTATATTCTTATGTGTCCTTTGATGATGCATGTTAACTCATAACAAGGCTGTGCATTTTTGAACTTTCTGTGGAAAAAAAGGATAGGGAAGGCATTTGTTTTACACAAGGTAAGAAATGTGTATAAAGTCTGGTAAATTAATTTAGTATGATCTTTTATATAGATTTTATCTAGTTTCTATTTTATTCTTAGCCTAGGTGATAGATCATGATAGTAGAAACACATTTTAAAATACTTAAATGATTAATTCCTTGCTAAAGGAAAATTAGCTCAAAATTAAATATACTTTTGTACTAATTTATTTTTAAAAAGCTAAAAACCTACAGAGATATAATTTTGGGCAAAATTATATCATAAGTATATATTTAGCACAAAATGTTTTTTCAGGATTTACTGGTTGTAATTTATGGAACACAGTTTATTTCATCTTAAATTTCAAGTTTGTTGTGAATGTAGAAACCTAAGAAATTTCTGTATGGTAGTATAAGAGCTGTATAGTACTGATTTTAAGTGCTACGTAGGAAACTGGACAAGTCTATTTGAGATGGAGGAATTAGGTTGATGCAATATAGAATAAAGAGTACCAGTATGAAATAATACTATTGTTTGCTCAGTTCAAAAAATTTGATATTTTGGCCAAACTACTTGTCACCGACCTCACTGCTCATAAGAATTAGACATTTATGCTTCAGATCTGTCTGATATAACTTTGAACTCCATCTAAGGGATATCATGTCTCGGCAACTCTTAGACATTGAGTCTAAAAAGGTCAAGTTTTGTTATAGATCCACCAAAAGTAAAAGTATATTTGCATATTGTTTCCCTGTATTCATGGAGCCGAATAAAGTGAGCTAGAGTGTACATTCTCAGACACAAATATAATGGTGACACACTGCTTAAGAACCTTGCAGGGAAGTCCAAGATCTGGCCCCACCCACACTCAATTCTCACTCCTGACTCTCCTGGGGGCATCTTATTCAGCTACTACTCTTTTTGTCCTGAACTCTTCCCCTTTTCAATGGGACAAGCTGTTTTTCACCCTTCAAGACATAGTTCAAAATTTTTAAAATATTTTATTTATTTATATTTAGGGAGAGGGGAAGGGAGGGAGTAATAGGGAGAGAAACATCCATGTGAGAGAGAAACTGCCTTTCGTATATGCTCCTACTGGGATCGGAACTGCAGCCCAGGCATGTGCCCTGACTGGGAATTGAAATGACACCTTTCACTGCCAGATGATGCACAACCAACTGAGCCACACCAGTCAGGGCAAGACATAGTTCAGATTTTAATGCTTACAAGGAGGCTTCTTGATCCCCACCCTCAGTTAATTAGCTTCCACCTTTGCCTTCCCATAGCACAGCACTTAAGTATGTCTCTCCTCCTAGACCGTGAGTCCTTCCCAGTAGACCTCTTGGCAGCAATGTCTTATTATTCAGCTTTACACTCCCACCCCTCTCACTGTTTCATCAAACTATTATTGCCTAGCACAATGTTTGGCATATAACAGCTTTAATGGATGAGCGAATGCTAAATCAATATGATCCCGGATTTTTCCAAAGTGCAACCTAAAGGTGACATTTGTGTGGTCAGACAAGAAACAAACAAACCTATATAATTTAAACAAAAGCCTATATATAATTTATACAATTGGAACCAAAAATTTACTCAGAGGATAAAAATTGGAAAGCTAAGTACTTATGGTAAGCACAGAAATTAAATATAAATCATTGGGAATTTGTACAGGAGACAGTGCTTGGAGGGGAATGAAGCATCCAAGTGTTGTTTCATATATGCTGAATCCCTGAAAAGAGTGAACTACTATGACCAAAATTGTTCACTTTGGCATCCATTAAGGCTTCATTTCACCAGTGGTTTTCTTATATGTTTGGGTTATTACAAGGACCTATCTTTTTGCAACATGTAATCACAACATTTTTTTTTAAATCTTTAGTCCAATAGAGGTTGATCCAGATGAATGGGGCCTGAAGCTTATGTAGTTTGGCAGGGGAACCCTTTTTATTTGTAAAAATATTACAATATTTTCATTGTAAGAATATAGTATATAATACATATAACATACAAAATATGTGTTAATTGTTTATGTTATCAGTAAGGCTTCTGGTCAATAGTAGGGCTATTAGTAGTTAAATTTTTGGGGAGTCAAAGGTTAAACATGAGTTTTTGACAGCACAGTGGGGGGTTGGCACCCTAACACCACCCCACTCTCACATTGTTCAAAGGTCAAAGGTATTTTTTAAAATCTACTTTCTTATTACCCTATTTTGCCATGTATAATGCGCACCCATGTTTTTGGCCCAAACTTTCAAGGAAAAAAGTCTTCCATTTTAATTTTTAATTCAATATTTTATTTATTTATATTTAGAAACAAAACTGATAATCATATTCCAGAATATTATTTTGCATGCAGGTATCATTGTTTTCTAGAGTTATACTTTAACTCATAAGCATAAATAAAAGAATTAAAAACATTTATATAGATACAGAATTAGTACTACCCATGTATAATGTGCATCCTTATTTTTCCCTCAGACACTTGGGCAAAAAAGTGTGCATTATACATGGCAAAATTCAGTACTTATGGGTCATAAATTCTTAAAGGTAAGAATAAAAATCACATAGAGACTACCTCTAGTCCCTTGGTTTGGAAATTTGTTAGTCTGTACAGTTTTCCACAGATTGTACAATAATTACCACATGATTTTAAATTTTTACATTTGTGCAATTTTTTTCTAAAATTTTACCACTTTTGTAAGAAAACAGTCACAGATGGTAAATTAATGAATAAAAACACACAAATTCACAAATTAAAAACAGAAGTTATTATGGACTCCAGATCCAAATATTTTATAGAGAAACTTATCTGGCCCTGGCCAATGTGACTTGGTTGGAGTGCCGTCCCATACACCAAAAGGTCATGGGTTTGATTCCCAGTCAGGGCACATGCCTGGGTCACAGGTTCAATCTCCAGTTGGGGCACATATGGGAGGTAACCGACCTGATGTTTTTCTCATACCAATGTTTCTCTCCCTCTCTCTCCTTCCTCTCTCTCTGGAATATATATACATTTAAAAAAACACCTCTTAAAAAAAAGTTATCTGGACTTTTCAACATCAGCACGTCTTTTAGTCACTTTTGTTAAAGAGAGGAAAAGGGAATTATCCTCAGAGATGACTAATTGTTCCGGGAAATGAATCTCTCCAGAAGAATGTTAAGAAGGAAATTACTTAGTATTGGAATTTTAAGTTACTAAAAGGCCACCAAGTAGAGAGGAAAAGGTGGTCACTGACCAGTCATTGTTTTATCCCTCCATGTGGTCACTTTAAATTCACAACATGGAAAATCTTTTATAATAAGCATCCACTCTAAGATGCAGTGTGCTGTATTAATAAACAGAAATGTACAGAGTTGAGATCACTTTATTGTATCTTCAGGCAAGTTCTGGGCTTCAGTTGCACTATGCTCCTCACTGAGGATTAAAAAAAAATGTGGCTCACCACCCCCAGAATACACTGCTTAATGACAGGACAGTGCTGTGTTGATACTTAATTTTTCTGCCTTGTCTGTTTGCAAATGTAATAATCGGGCTACAAATATAGCCTCTGTTAGTTTGCATACAAAATTAATCTAGTTATTTGACCAATCCCTGCCTATGCTTTATTGTCTAGAGTGGCAATTTTAACTTTTTTCATTGCATGGCATCCATAAACTAATTACTAAAATTCTGTGGCACACCAAAAAATATGTTATATTTTTTTGCTGATCTGACAAAAAATATAAGTTTGGTTCAATTACACCAGACACTACTATTGTGTTGGCTGTTGTCATTTTTTTATATGAAAATCTAAGGGAAAAAAGGTCAGTATCCCTGACTAAACAGTCAAATATTGCATGTTTTAAAAATTCTTGTGATACTGAAATTCACTGGTCTGGAGGTGAGGCAGGGGGATTCCATGAGGAGAGAGTTTTGCTGTTTTTCCCACACTTCTCTAAGGGAAGGCAAAGGACTAACCATTAATTGAGCATGTACTATTTATTCTTCACAGTTTCCCTGAGAGGTTTGTGTTTCTCATCCAAGCATTTTCTACTTGAGGATCTTGAGGTTCAGAGAAAGTAAGTAAATCGCTGAAGGTTCTCCAGGGCAGGAGGGAAATGGCTCTAAAACCAGCTCTCCTCTCGAAGCTAACAGCTCCCAAATGTCAATCATTCACTTCAATATCAGCTTGAGAAACTGTTACAACTTAACATCATATTAATAAGCATTTACCTTAAATCAAATCACTTTGTAAATTTGAAATATTTATCTAAAAAGGAAACTACAATAAATGAAAAGCCAGTATCAATAGTCACAATCAGAAAGTAACTGTAGGAGTCTCCATGGGCAAAATGCTTGCCCTTCAACTAATCTGGATCCTATTTCAACTGCATTGTCACTTTCAAAAGGACCTTCTTTCTGTCTCTGGTGGCTCTAAGAAGTCTTGGTCAGCCCTTATTTCCCACTCTGCCCCAATCCTTCTCTCTGAGAACTGAAGGCTGCTTATCAAATAAATGTGAAGGCTGTAGGTCTCCAAGCTTGACCTGAGAGAAGCCCCTTCTCCACCCACCTTCAGGAATATCATACTTAGGCTCTCGTGTGTAGTTGATAAGCATGCACACTTTGAGGAACTCCAAAACAAGTAGCTTCTTCAAGCTCCCTTAAAAAAAAACAAAAAACTAAACCCAGATACTGCTGAGGGATCAAAATACAAACAGTGCAGTTCTGAGGCATATGAATCACCCTAGTCATTCAGTATGACTTCAGAAAAACACAAAGGGCTGATGTATCCTTTTTAGTAGATAACATTTCTCTTCCAAAGCTCTCCACGGGTGACATTTATTTATTTTTAGAGTCCTGTGGCTAGCACACTGGACTGGGACACGATTGATCTATTCATTTATGCTCTCTTCAGTGTGGAAGGCAATTGCTGCACTTGAATCAATTGTGTCATGAACCAAACTAGCAGTCATAGTCACCAAAACAGATGGGTTAATGGTGCCTTAAGCTTTTATTTTGTAGGCAATTATCTCTCTCTAGTTCCTTCCAGGATCTGAAAGGAAACATTCCTTTTAGCTGCAATGAATTTTCTTTGGAACAAAACTTGTTAAACGTTGATTCTCTTACTGAAAACCTTTTTGGGTGATGACATTTTGCTTGCTAGATATAGTCTATTCCACTTGGGTATGCAGGTCCCTAACTCCTGTTCTACGTGCATGCGCCTTTATCAAAGAGTTGTTAAATTGCACCCCCTGGAATCTACCCTTCAGGACAGCCAAGTCTGCCAGTTTCTTGTGTTTTGTATAGCATCATTTGTCCTTATTTTCTCATCTTGTTAGGGTTAAATAAAAAGATACTTTGCAAGTGAAAAGAGAACCAGGAAACAAAGAGAATAAGAACCTGAATAAAATATGCCTCCAACATATTACTAGGAAGTCTCAACCTACAAATGTAAACCAGACCCAAAATATTATGTTGACTGTTTAGAAAATGGTGGGGGAGGAAAAAATATCTTTTTCCCTCTAACATCCTAGGTTCTCTGGCTAGGGACCTGTAAAATTCACTAACAAAAGCAGATTAACAAGAGGAAAACATACAAATTTATTTGACATAAGCTTTACATGATATGAGAGCCTTCATAAGACTATAAGATCCTGAAGAACAGTTAAATCTGAGTGTTTATATACTGGGTTTGAGAAAGAGTGGAACGTCAGGATGAGACAAAAGTGTATGAACTAAGTGCAGTACGCTGGGGGAAACGCAGCAAGGTCTGTTTGCTCAGATTCCTCTCTGGGTCTGCTCATCTTAAAGACACAGGGACACTCCTTTCCTCCAGGCACAGGAATGTCTTAGGACCTGTTTCACGGGAAGGTCAGAGAGTCCTCCCTGTACCTCGCTATTTCTTAGATTCCTACAGGTTAAAATATTCAGTACACCAAGACACCATTTTGGGGAGTAGCATGTTCTAAACCTCATGAATACTGAACAATTTTTTTGCTTAAACAAAGATTTTTTGAAAGCCTAATATTCTCTAAAAACTTTTTCCATAAAAACAACAGAATGAATACTGTTCGGGTCCCAGAGCTAGTTCACTAAACCTTTTCACCCAACATGGAGCTGAACTGAACCACAAATTGTGCAAGTCATGTCTTCGAGCCCTGGGGGCAGCAGGCCGTGTGATAAGAAGGGGAAAGGAAGGGGAAGGAGAAAGAACGATACTTTCTCTCTCTTTTTGGGGAACTGGCCAATGATTAGTAAATACTTATTATTTTGGGCCAAGAACTATTCTGCATGTTTTATATAATGTAACTCATTTAAAGCTCTTTTTTGGTTTGTTTTGTCACCCATCTGCCTCCTGTACCTCTTCTTGATTCTGCAAGCACCTCCCTCCACAATACCCGGGCACACATGCTGTCCCGTGCTCTCTGCTCTGGCTTTGCCCCTGGCTACATGGACAGACACTCCAGGGTGCTCCAGGCTCTAAAGCCCTCTCGTCTCCACCCCCTACTCATCAAAATTCCCGTTACTGCAGGGCGGCTGACTTTGGGTGCTAGGAAGAAATGTTCAAGAGATGCTTTATTTGCAAATAAGATGCCTCATAAATCAAATTTATTCAAGTTGTTGTACCAGGCAAGTCAGCCCGGCAGTGAGGAGCAGGCATGCGGGGGTTCCAAGTTACTAGGTAGAAGAGCTGGCCTTCTGAGAGACAGTCTGAGGAAGCCCCACATCAGAGCTGTTTGTGTTTTGAAAGCATTTTCTCTTCTCCACTTTTGAATGTGAGAAAAACAGTGGGAAAATACCAGCAAAGATACATTAGCACACTTTATTTCTTTTAAATTTGATAGAACATACCATAGCAGGGGCAGGGAAAGCGATGCTGTGAGAAGAAAGGGAGGCTTGTTTGGGTCCAGGTTTTTTAGTGTTGTTACTGTGCTAACACTTGGATCTGCCCATCACTGGCTGACCCATGTGAAAATTAACATACATTTACCCCTACTCAGTCCAGCTCTAGGTAGAAAAGTAAATATTAAACTTATTATCCAGAATTCTTAACCCATGATGATATTTTTTTTTTATCTCAATTCTTAATGATGATAGTGTACAAAAGCCCTCCAAAGCAAAACATGCTGGTCCTTCCAAATTATTTTTTGGGTGTGATCTTTGTTGTCATTCCTAACTTCTAATCAGAAGGCTAAGACTCTAATAGTCTTTGTTGTGTCCAAAGAAATGACACTGTTCCAACTCAATTTTCATTTTTAATTACAGTAAAAGTGCTTTTATATACTTTTCTAAAGAATTTTTAAAATTGGAGTTCTGGAAGAGAACTGAAAAAAAAATAAACGCAAGAATTATTATTAGTTGTTCCCTGATAAGTAAAAGGGATATTTATGCCTCTTACTTATTTTTGTGTTTTTTCTACTGTATTGCTTATCAAATTATATGTAATGAAATATCAGTTCATAATGGAATTCCTGGTTAACGATAACCAAGTTTACTTTCAGAAGTTCTTCTTATTAACTAGGCCATAAAGCTAGGTCTTTTCCTGGCCAGATTATACAACCATTCACTTACCTTTTGTGACTCTTGTCACAATCACAGTTCATTGTTTGTGTTGATATTTATATAAGCTCTTTCTTCCCAGTGTGACTATGTGCCTGAGGAATTTTCTGTCCTGTTCACCATCATATTTTGCATCCCCAGTATGATTATAGCCCTTGGCACACAATAGGCCTCATAAATACAATTATCGCACATTGAATAAACAAATGATATCACCAGGCACCTGAGATAAGTGCATAGTGATAGCTGAGCAATGAACTTGGCAAAACTTTCTTGGCAGTTAAGGTTCAAGTGAAACATACTGGGCTTTTCTTCTAAGTGAAAATAGCATGCACGTAAAGAGATAATTTTCCTCTAGGAGAACTCGGAGATACAAAATAACAGAAATGACCACATCTATGTTTTTGTAGAACAATCAAACACTATTCAGATGAATTATTTCACAAACACTCCCAAAAGTTAACATTACATTTAACTAACAAGAATGTTTTTTGTAGATAGCAGACTACATGGCCCAAGGACATTGATATCAGTTAATCAAGACAGAATATACTTTGGTGTTTGATTGTTCTAATTTTGCAGTCAGAAGGATCTGGGTTCTTATGCTGGCTGCACCTTATACAAGCTGTGTGATCTGAGCAATATGCTTACTTTCTCTGAGCCTCAGTTTTCAATCTGTAAAATGTATCACTAATCCCTGTTCATCAATGTGTAGTGTGAATTAAATGAGATGATTTATGTAATCCTCTGACAAAGAGGATAGCCTCAATAAATGAAAAAGGCATTATTAGCTAACAATATGAAGCGAAATTGGAGGGATCTAAGAGAATCGATAGTGACCATAACAGTAAAGCAGTGTCTCCCAATCTCAGGAGCTTCAGTAAGCATTAGGAAATGACAAATCTTAATCAGTGCCTGATCGAAATTTTCTAGTGAGGGTGGGAGGTCAAGAAATTTGATGTTGATGGTTAGAGGGAGAGTCATTTTTAAATACTAGAGAGTAGGGAGCAGATTTGTTCTAAGAAAGAAAAAGATTCCAACTCATATTCTGAACTCATATTCTGACCCAGCCAGAATTTCCACTCAATTGTTCTGATGGCTGATAGCAAAAATGCTTGTGAATATAATCAAACCCTTTTATCAAAAAATTAGATAAGTCCTGATTGAGTTTCCCAAGTTCCACAGCACATAAAAAGAAAAGGAGAGCACAGCACAGCACCATGTCATCCCGGACGGCCGAGAGATTCAGGGAAGGCTGCAGCCCCCAAGCTGCTGCGTGGACTGTGCTGCCTTTGGAGTCTGCCTACGGCCTCTGTTAAACTGTCGCAAACAGCCTACTTGTACAGCTCTTCGAGTCCAGGTTTAATGACCACCAAAATCTTTGACATCAACCAGCCCATAGATCAGAGAGTGTCTTAGGACAACTTCTGCTACAAGAAATGATGAGGTCAACAACATAGAGGGGTACTTATCTGCTGTTTTTTATAGCAGAAAAGCATTTATTCTAATTAGTTCTTAGTCATTAAAAAGGAATGGGTCTATGACATAGATTTTATTCCTAGGTGTATTCTCAGTGTGATGAACTAAGGCATTATAGTGGTAATAAAGGAATGTATATTTCTGAAACTTGCAAAAAGATTGTGAAAGAAAGCTGACATAGTCTAAAACATTGATTGATCTACAATTTGGGGGCTACAACAGATCACACTTTGATTCTATCTCGGCTATACCTATATAGTTCATTAGAGTAAATAGTTAAATAATTTTTTTCTATCTTCCAATTAAGACAGAAAATTAAAAATTCTAATGCCTAGAGATTTTTTTCTAGGCTTCTTCTTCAGATGTAAATGATTGATTAGATTATCTAGAGTTTATGCTGTCTAATTAGTAGCCATATATAGCTATCTAAATTAAAATTTAATTTAAATGTCAGTTTCACAATCACACTAGCCACACCTCAGTATGTGGCCAATGGCTACCATATTGAAAAGGGCAGAAACCAAACATTTCAGTCCCTGCAGGTTTTATTGGACAGTACTGTTCTAGAATGACTAAAATTACTGGCTACCAATTTGAGATGGTTCCTAGAACCTTATAAAATACCAAGATCATTCTAAGGTGGTAGAATTGAGGGAAGTAATTTGTCCACCTGTCAGTGGAAATTTATACTTTTGTAATTCCTCTTATAAATGTCATGCTGTAAGTAATTCTGTCCTGACACCTAAGAACAGCTTCTCATTCCAAAAACAATGCTGTTTTCTCAGGGTCTCCACTAAGCACAGGTTTTCTCCTTAAACCTCCACAACAATGCCTTCCATGAGGAAGATACTATTTTTTTTCAAAATGCAGATGAGGAAAACGAAGCTCGGAGCGATGAATTTACTTGTCCCAAATCACTCGGTTGGTAAAAGGATGATAGGAATTTAAGCCCTATATTGTCTAACTTCAGAGCCCTATCTATGCACTGCTCACCATACTCCACAGCCTTTCTACTAGAGAGAATTGAAATAGTGCTTGCTGTATATGAGCCTCTTCAGGTCATTGACCCAGTCTCTCATACTCAGTAACTGTGTGACTTTGAGCAAACAATTTAACATCTTCATGCTTCAGTTTACACATCTGGAAAATGGGAATGATAATAGTAGCTACCTTAAAAGGTTGTGAAAATTAAATAAGCATATGTGAAACATTTGGCACAGTGCTTGGTACATGGTAAGAACTCAGTAAATGTTTGCTATTATTCTCTATGTTTAAAAGATTGAGAAAAGAGCTTTTAGTAGTCTCAGTGGCTAATTATTTATAACCAGGTCTGAAAACTTTATAGTCAAAGACATTGAAATTGAGAATAGGCTGACAGCGATCAGAGGGGAGAGGGGAGGGGATAATGGGGGGAAAAGGGGAGGGTTTGCAGGAACAATTATGAAGGATACATGGACAATAACAAGTGGGGGTGGAAATGGGGGAGGGAGTTGGGGAGGGTTGGGGTGGTGGGGAAGGGTGGAGGGAAAAGGCAGAAAACTGTACCTGAACAACAATTAAAATAAATAAATAAATAGTGTCTGTTTCTTAAGACATCAAATAAAGAGATTGGATGGCCAAACCTTCCTTCATCTTCAACCCAGAAAGATGGCTGGCTTCAACCAGTCTACTGAGATACTGCAACAAGAGAAGCTTCTCCAAAACACCTGAGGACAATAGCAGAAAGCCCTCAGAGCTCAGTAATTTGGCCAAAGCCAACTAGATGGTCTGTTTCCACTTAACCTTCTTTTTGGAGAATGCAAGGATTGGGAACTTTGAATGGAAAGAATATTATCAGATAAGGGGCCAGATGCTATCAAATGCAAGTCTTACTTAGGCTCATTAATTTTGCAGGTCTGAATCTCAGAAGACTCTAGAAGAGTCTTTCTCACTGGCTCCTGGGAGAAAAGATTCTGAACTCATAAACCTAGGGAACCTGATGGGTTTCCAAGGCAATATTTTTCATGAACTGGGAAAGGAAAACAGAATGTCAAAGCTAAGCACTGTTTTACCACTTAGGACAAAAGACTCCGCATTTTATCCCTAGAAATAAGGTTGAAAAACTATGCCTGCTAGTGCACAATTCTAACAGCGACGGCCTCACTCACACACACACACACACACACACACACACACAACAGCAATAGTCTAAGCCTCGAGGAAGAGGGTTCTGAACTGTTCTAGAAATAGAAAACAAATCAAATTTCAATAGCAGGAAAGCGACCAACCACCAAAAAGTCCTGAAACACACACAATAAAATAAATATCAGGGCCTCTCCTTTCCTTCTCCTCAGATGTACTACAGCAGTGTCCTTCGAGAGTCTATCACACTGTCCAACTCTTAGGATAATTCTGGGGAGAGATGGGGATGGATTTCAGGCCCAGTAGAAATGGAATAACCTCTCACAGGTCAGTGAAGAGGGAGCTGGAATCTTTTGGACAACTCTAAAGCAGCGTTTTATTTTCACATAGGACTAGTCTTTATCATACTTTCCCTTCTGCAGACATAGGTGCTGCGGGCAGGAGGACAGGAAGGCAGGATCAAAAACATCAGCCAATAACAAAGGAACCATCTGCTATTACACAGTCACATTTAATTAATAATCAAGTCAGATAGGATTTCAGAACAAAAAACAAATTATTTTCTCCTTACTGCCTTTCCAGTTTTCTCCCAAACTACTATTATTTAAAAAAAAATTAAGACTGTTGCTACTTATTTCTTTCTAAGTTGCCCTGTCTTTTGTTTATAAAAGAAAGCAATAATAAGCTTCTCAATGCTTGGTATGTGCTAGGTAGTAGGCAAACCACTTAAGCATGATTTCATTTCATCCTCCTAGCTCTTGAGCAGGATTGAGAGTAAATGGCAGAACCAGGATTACAAACCCACATCTCTCCACCCTTTAAGGAGGGTACTGTTCTGTCCTGTGTGTGGTATGTAATTCATTAGTGAAAGTGCACCACCCCCAGCCCGCTCCAGATTACTAGTCACGTTGAGGATCTCTACTGTAAAGAATTGGAAGTTTGCTTCTAAAGGTCTTCCTTTTGAACTCTTTGTCAGCATGAGGTACCTCCCTATCATTTTCAGTTCAAACAGGACTCACATCACCTTTACACACACGTGCACACACACACACACTTTGATGTCGGTCTCCACCTCAGATTCCTTGATAGGATGCAGCTGCTTCTGCACAAATGCCTACAGAAGGACATACGGCAGGGGAGGCCTCATGTTTCCTGTCGCGAGCCTGTGCAGTTACCTAAAGTTGAGGTTTCTAAAAGAAATTAAAGAATTCAAGATAAAATAATTAATATAACTTTTCTTATAGTCTAGACGAGATTGACAAACTACTTCTGTAAATGGCTGTATAGTAAAGAGTTCAGGTTTTGAATAGTTTGTCTCTTTTGCAACAATTCAACTCTGCCATTGTACGGGAAACCAGCATACACAATAGGCAAACAAATAGACTTGGCTGTGTTCCAATAAAACAATTTCCAAAAGTAGGCATTAAGCTACAGTTGGCAGACCCTGGTCTAGACCACTGCCGTCCAATAGAAATGTAATGCAAGCCACAAACTTTATTTAAAAATTTTTAGCAGCCACATTTTTTAAAAAGTAAAAAGAAATGGGTGGAGTTCATTTTAATAATATATTTTATTTAACCCAATATATTCTAAATAACATTTCAACATGTAATTAGCATTAAAATTATTAATAAAATATTTTAAATTCTTCCTTTGGGCTTCTTTGGGATCCTTTGTGCATTATACACTTACAGCACGATGCAGACTAGCCACATTTAAGTGCTCCGTACCGCATCCAGGTAGTAGCTGCCGCACTGGGTACAGCAGCTCTAGACTCCTTGCAGGTATCTCTAGTTCCTCTTCTGTTTCCCCTTTCCTTAGGTCTATTCATGTGCATTCCCATCCTCTACCTACAGAGCTTGTCCCAGGATCCTTATTCCTTCCCCTGAGTTTCAGTTATTCCGTACAGAATAGCTTTCAGACACTGTCTTTGGCTGTCAATGGTGACATTTGTCACTCCAAATCCTATAGGTGAGTGTCTGTGGGGTGGGTTTATTGACGTCTGTCTTAGGCTGTTCAGGCTTCTGAACAAAAGTACCATATACCATATGACATAAACAACAATTGCTTATTTGTCACAGCTCTGGAGACTGAGAAGTCCGAGATAAGGTGCTGGTCGATTTGGTGTCTGATGAGGGCCGGCTTTCTGATTCATAGACTGCCATCTTCTTGCTGTCCTCACGTGGCAGAGGGGGTGGGAGCTCAGTGAGCTCTCGGTTATGAGGGCACTAATCCCGTTCATGAGGGCTTCACCCTCGTGACCTTATCACCTCCAGAAGGCTCCTACCCCCTAATACCATCCCATTAGAGGTTAATACCATCACATTAGAGGTTAGGCTTGGATGTATAAATTTGGGGGGGAGCAAACATTCAGTCTGTAGTGGTGTCCCACTGACTGCAGAAAAGGACCCAGAAAGCAAGGTTCTGAAGGGCAGCCAAAATATGTGTATACACTTCAAATGCGTACCACTTGAGGCTTTCCCACCAGATAGTTCTAGACTCTCCTCTTTAATGTTTTGTCCAATTACCAAGACAGTTACTATTGGATTTGAAATCTCTTTGTCTCTTTTTCTCTCTTGGTCTTGCTGTGTCTCTGTGCTTCTGTGTGTGTGTCTCTCTCCCCCCGACCCCAACACACATACACACACGAAGGGAAAGTTCCTGAAGAGAGTACTTGTCCAGGTTTACTCGGGTAGTGAGTGGAGGACTCTGGGATTTCAGTCCACCTCCACAGGTCTAAGTGCCCATCAGTAGATCAGAGGATAAAAAAGCCATGGTACATTTACATAATGGAATACTACTTGGCTGTAAAAAAAAAAAGAAAAACAAGGCAATTCTCTCTTTTGGGACAGCATGGATGGACATGGAGAATATTGTGAAGTGAAATAAGTCAGTCAGAGAAAGACAAATGTCATATGATTTCACTCACATGTGGAATCTAATGAACAGACTGAACTAACAAAGGGGAGACAGATTCATGGATACAGAAAACAGACTGACAGCTGTCAGACGGGGTGGGGTTGGGAGCTGGATGAGAAAGGTGAAGGGATTAAGCAAAGAAAAAAGGGGAAGACTCATGGACACAGACAACAGTAAGGTGTGAGGGAACAGGGTGGGAGGAGGTGGAAGAGGGTGAAAGGAGGATAAATGGTGGTAGAAGGAGATTGACTTGGGGTGGTGAACACACAATACAATATACAGATGATGTGTTATAGAATCGTACACCTGAAACCTATATAATTTTATTAACCAATGTCACCCCAATAAATTAAACTAAAAACAATCAATAAATCTACCTACATCTGCTAGGCTAAGTCAACTGCTTGTTTTAAAAAGATTTTATTTATTTATTTTTAGAGAGATGGGGAGGGAAGGAGAGAGAAGGCGAGAAACACCGATGTGAGGGAGAAACATCGATCGGTTACCTCTCATATGTGCTCTAACCAGGGACTGAACCCAAAACCCAGGCTTATGCCCTGACGGCCAGTTGAACCTGTGACCTTTTGGTTTGTGGGACCGATGCCCAACTAACTGAGCCACATCATTCAGAGCTGAAGCATCTGTTTTTTTAAATGTAAACATTCATAAAAACAGACTGGTTTCTTTATTTTATTTAAGATTATTGAAATAATAGTTTCATCCCAAATAATAACTGTCCTTTTTTACTATAACATGCTGGTTCAAAGTGCTTTTATGAATTAGCTCATTTGATCATCTAGGTAGTAGAACGGCAGGGTTTGCTAAATTGGTTTTACATGTGAAGAAACGAAGTAACAAAGAATTGAACGACCTGACCATGGCCAAGCAACCAGTTGGTAACACTGTCACAACCTTGTCTAATTCTCCCGAATTCCAGACAGCTGCTGTTTTGGGCTCTTTCATTATTGCCTCTTCCCTAGCAGGCTACCCAATGAATTTTTAAGGGATTATTTCTTTTAACCACAGAGCTCTGGAGCATAGCCTCCCAGGGTAGTAAGAAAGTCACTGTTCTGAAATCCAATGGCCTGGGTGTGAGTCCCCTGTTAGCTATGTGGGGGTGATGGGACCCGCTTTGTGGAATGAACTGGGAGATAAGACAGTAAAGAACAATACAGAAAGGCCCCCATTTCCCTGGCCACAGGCTTCTGTGTGGAAGGACCTCCAGCAGAAAAACCTGCTTTACTCTGTCCATCTGAATTGTTTATGCCCAGGGCAGAAGGAGTGATGTATCTGGCTGGGGCTTTCGGGAGGAAGAGCTGCACAGGACTCATCAGTCCACGGCTGCATTCTGCCTTGCTGTGGGTCCGGAGGGGTCTGCGTCTGTGGCGAGGCCTCTGTGTTAGCGATGAAGTCTGTCGCAAACCCAAAGCCATGTTCTTCAACCCAGTTTACCTGTAAGAAAGGTGGGGTTTTGATTTCCATTTGCCTGCCTCCTTTCAACTGATTCTAAACTCACACAGGGAAAATAGATTTTATTTAGAAACCAACAAATAAATGGATTCCTTTGCTTTCTTTGTTCGTAGAAGGTGTTCTAAATTTACTGAAAAATTGTATCTGAGCAAAGTTATAAATAGTTTTGATAGGTGAACCAAGTTTAACTTGTAGGTATGAAAAATGCTTTTATGTCATTATAAATCTAAATGCGTATTGCTTTCCCACAAAAATCAGTGTTTGTTATTGGTGGTTGTGGAGAAATTTGATAAGGATTTCAGAATCTTCAAAATATCGTAAGAATAAACTGAATATTAAAAAAACACCTGAAGAAGTAGAATAATAATTACAATACTAATAAAATATCACTAAAGTTATGAAAATGGAAATAAAATGCTTCTCTCTACCTTTTAAATTAGAGCCATTAAAGTAATCAGCAGTAGGAATGTGCTAGGATTCTCTTCTAGCTAATTTCTGATACAGGAAAGCCATAGCCCATTCGGACTTTCTAAAATTATTCTTTGAACTTGCTGTGGCTTTTATTACTGAGGCCTGGGAGCTCTTTCACCTGAGGGAATCAGTACATCAACTCGTAGCAAGAATAGACTGAAGAATTCAGCCCATTCACCTTCCTCTGGGGTCTCAGATACTTCTCTGCCTTTTCTTCTACTCCAGCTCGTCCTTGCTGACTCTTCTGCCAACACTTTAAATGCTGGAGCTCCTGGTCCTCTTGTTTTTTCCTCACCTTTTCCCCAGGCATCTTCATCTACACTACTTGCATTGAGGACTTCTTAATCCATACTTGCCTCCCCCCACCAAAATTGTTCTGAAACTATGCATTCAAATTCCTTCTTGAAAAATAGGAAAATCTGGTAATACCGAATCCATGTGACAATAGCTGGCTGAGAGTAAGGAGTAGCTGCCTCCTTCAAATGAAGCCTGCAGTCTCTTGTTGTTCACAATCCCTATCGCCCACCATGTCCTGTACCTGGCTGACTTCACACAAGATGTTCTTTGCCTGGCAACTGCAGGTGCTCTAGTTTGTGACCACTGATCTAGGCCATACTAGACCATCTGCTGAATTAAGAAATGAATTAAAGAAACAAATAACATCACTCTTTTCTATTCAGGCTGGAATTACCTGATTTTATTGAACCCTGGCTTCACCAGTTACTAAACTTGTTGCAACTTTGCCTGAATCACTTAACCTCTCTATGCCTCAGTGACTTCATCTATGAAATTGTGATAATAATACTAGCTACTTTGAAAGTTGAATGGACTAGAACATGTAGGCAGCTTAGAACATTGCCCAACACACAGTAAACCATAGTATTTGCTGTCTCAGCTCCTGCTGTTACTTTCTTCAGGATTTCTGTAACATATTTTTCAAACCTATTTCTAAAAAAAGATTGCTTTATAGAATTTTAGAAAATTGATTTAATCTGGTTTGTCACCTATAAAAAATATCTTGATTGTGTGAAACTACGTAAATGCATTTTTTTCATTACTAAGAAATGACATTTCTGGAGTTAAATAGAGGTTCAGTTTGACAAATGAAAGTACAGAAAATGATAGACTGAAACTGAACAGATACTTAATACCAACATATTTCATGACTTGACTAGAGGTTTTCCGAATACAAAATCCATGCCCAGCCAAAGGCGGAAGTCATTGTTTGAATGGTTTTGCATTCCACATGTATTTCCTACGTGACCTTCAACAACTAGGCCAAAATTTCCTCCATATGGCTGTTCTCTTGCTGGGAATGCTATCCTGCTCTTGTCACACAGCAAGTTCTTACTGCTTCTTCAGGATTTGTTTTCAGTGACTCTTCTGTGACATCTTTTCTGCTACCCTCTTCTCTATAATTAGCACTTACATTGAGTTGTAACTGCTTATTTATATGTCTGTTTTTCTTGGAGTGAATTCCTTGAATACTGAACTGTCTTATCCATTTCGCTAGAAAAGATGTAATTACAGGCTCAGGCTCTGGTGCCAGGCTGCCTGTAATCAAATCCCCACTTTGCCACTTATGGGCTGTGTGGCCCAGGGACAGGTCCTGGAGGATCTTTCTGAACCTCAACTCTTCATCTGTAACAGAGGAATAATAATAGTACCTCATTAGGGTTGTTGTCAGAATTAAATCAGCTGGTATTTTTAAACTTTATAGAATAGTTTCTGGCACATAGAAGACACTTAATAATTATTAATAATTATTTTTGTTGTTGCTGTTGAATTGATTTTTAAAATTTTATTTCCATATTTTACTTCTACTTGCTTTGATTAATCAAATTTACTCTGCTACAATAAATGTGATACATCTCAAACAAAACGAAAGATAAAAATCACATGATTATACCAATAGATGCAGAAAAATCTTTTGATAAAATCCAGCACCCATTTATGATAAAAACTCTCAGCAAAGTGGGAATAGAGGAATCGTACCACAACATAATACAGACCATATATGAAAAACCTACAGCCAACATCATATTCAATAGGCAAAAACTAAAATCATTTCCTCTTAGATCAGGAAGAAGACATGGATGTCCACTTTCACTCTTACTCACATAGTACTGGAAATCCTAGCCAAAGCAATCAGACAAGCAGAAGAAATAAAAGGCACCCAAATTGGAAAGGAGGAAATAAAACTGTCATTATTCACAGACAATATGATATCACACATAGAAAACCCTATAGGCTCCACCAAAAAACTACAAGATCTAATAAATGAATTTGGCAAAGTAGCAGTCTATAAAATCAGTGCTCAGAAATCAATGGCATTTCTACATACTAATAATGAACTATCAGAAAGAGACACTAAGAAAACAGTCCTATTTACTATTACAACAACAACAACAAAAAAATGGGGTTCCTAAGAATAAATTTAACCAAGGAGGTAAAAGACCTGTATTCAGAAAACTACAGGACATCAAAGAAAGCAACTGAGAAAGATACAAATAAATGGAAGAATATACCATGGTCATGAATTAGAAGAATTAACATCATTAAAATGTCCAAACTACCCAAAGCAATCTACAGATTCATTGCAATTCCTATCACAATACCAATGGCATATTTCAGAGACTTATAAAAATATTTCAAAAATTTATGTGGAACCAGAAAAGACCTTATATACCCTCAACAGTCTTGAGAAAGAACAACAAAGTTGGAGGGATCACAACACCTGATATCAAACAATACTATAAGGCATGGTAAACAAATAGTATGGTACTGGCGTAAGAACAGACACATAGATCAATGAAACAGAATAGAGAGCCCAAAAGTAAACCCATGCTTTTAAGGTTGATTAATATTTGACAAAAGAGGCAAGACCATACAATGTGGTAAACATAGTCTCTTCAATAAATGGTGTCGGGAGAACTGGACTAGTACTTGCAAAAACACAAAACTAGACCACCAACTTATACCATACACTAGAATAAATTCAAAATGGATAAAAGACTTAAGTATAAGTTATGATACCATAAAAATTATAGAGGAAAACATAGGCAATCAAATTTCATATATCTCATATAGCAATATGTTTGTTGATATCATCTCCTAGGGCAAGGAAACAAAGGAAAAAATAAACAAATGGGACTACATCAAATTAGAAAGCTTCTGCACAGCTAAAGAAACCATTAGCAAAATGAAAAGGGACCCCACTATATGCGAGAACATATTTGGCAATGATACATCAGAAAATGGCTTAATCTTCAAAATACACGAGTATAAAGAACTCATACAACTCAATACCAGGAAGATAAGAAATCCAATTATTTAAAAAATAGGCAAAGGACCTGAATAGTGAGGAGGATGTACAGATGGCCCACGGACATATGAAAAAAAACGCTCAACATCATTAGCAATCAGGGAGATGCAAATTAAAACCACAATGAGATATCACCTCACACCTGCCAGAATGGCCATCATTAATGTCAACAAACAACAAGGGCTGGCAAGAATGTGGAGAAAAGGGAACTCTAGTGCACTGTTGGTGGGAATGCAGACTGGTGTAACCACCCTGGAAAACAGTATGGAATTGCCTCAAAAAACTAAAAATGGAACTACCTTTTGACCCAGCAAATCCACTTCTGGGAATATATCCAAAGAATCCTGAAATACCAATTCAAAAAGACCTATGCACCCCTATGTTAACAGCAGCATTATTTACAATAGCCAAGATTTGGAAACAGTGTAAGTACTCACCAGTAAATGAATGAATAAAAAAGCTATGGTACATTTACACAATTGAATACTAGGCAGCAGTAAAAAAGAAGGAATTCTACCTTTTGCAACAGTGTGAATAAAACTGGAGACTGTTATGCTAAGTGAAATAAGCCAGTCAATGAAAGACAAATACCACATGATTTCACTTATAACTGGAATCTAAGAAACAAAATAAACTAATGGGCAAAACAGAATCAGAAACACAGAAATAAGGAACAGACTGACAGCTGTAAGAAGGGAGGGGGAGGGAGGCTGGTTGAAAGAAGGTGAAGAGATTAGATAAAGAACTTCTGTGCATGACCCGTGGACATGAACCATGGTGTGGGTATTGACTGTGGGAAGGGGACAAAGGGGGAAAAATTAGGACAACTGTAATAGCATAAACATTAAAAAATTTACTCTACTACAACTGATAACAAATCTAATTTTACTGCCCTTCACTTCTTCCAGTTTAAGAGCTAATTTTTCAAAATATGAATCACAATTTGATCTGTGAAGATAGAACATTGAGAAATGAAATATATTGAATGTCTAGTATTGGCAAAAGGTACATAGTCACATGCCATTTAAAAAAATATTTATTTTGTAACTCCTCCCCACTTCCTGATAAGACCCTTCTAGATAAATAAATTGATTCCCTTTAATTTTTTGTCCTCCACTCTCATTCCATTCTACCTCCTTACAGTGTATTTAATATATATTTGTTTTTAAAAATATTTTATTTACTTAATTTTAGAGAGAGGGAAAGGGAGAGAAGGACAGAAACATCAACGTGTGGTTGCCTCTCATACTCTCCCTACTGGGGATCTGGCCTGCAACCCAGGCATGTGCCTTGATTGGGAATCAAAATATACTTGTTTATATTTAATTATTATATTGCATGGTGAGTGGTATGTAGAAATAAAAATCTGGGTGCTGGGCATGCTTATTGCTATTGGAATACCACTGCTTCTAGGCTCTCTAAATGGACAGAACTAGGAAATACATGCATATATACTAACCTATATATTATATGCACATATCCACCTATCTATAAACATGAATTCATACAGATATCTCTGGCCCCAATCCAGTACCACAAGGCTTATTTTAGCCTTCTATCCTTGCTTCCTTGTGACTTTTTCTCTGATAATTAGAGACCTTGCTCCCATTATCTACAATTATTTGCTTATTTATTTGACCCTAGTATTATCGGCTGAACTGTGCCCTTCCAAAATGTTTATGTTCAAGTCCTACCGTTCAGTACCACATAATGTGATCTTACTTGGAGATAGTCTTTATAGAGGTAAGGGGTAAGCAAATTAAAATGAGTACATTAAGGTCAGTCCTAATCCAGTATGACTGGTTTCCTTACAAAAATAGGAAATTTGAACACAAATATAGAGGGAACATAATATGAACACATAGAAAGTAGATAGATATCTACAAGTGAAACAGAAAGGTCTTGCCCTGGCTGGTATAGCTCAGTGGATTGAGCACCGGCTGTGAACCACAGGGTCACTGGTTCAATTCCCAGTCAGGACACATGCTTGGGTTGCCAGGCAGGTCCCCAGCTTGGGGCGTGTGAGAGGCAACCACACATTGATGTTTCTCTCCCTCTCTTTCTCCCTTCCTCTCTCTCTCTAAAAATAAGTAAATAAATAAAATTAAAAAAAAAAGAAAGGTCTGGAACTGATCCTTCCCTCACAGCCCTCAGAGGGAACCAACTCTACCAACACTTTGATTTCAAACTGCTAGTTTCCAATAAATTTCTGTTGTTTAAGCCACACAGTTTGGTACTTTTTTATTGCAGCCTTAGCAAACTAAAACAGATTTCATAGTATATAGATAAATTATTTCATAATTCCTATTACTTATCCCTATGAGAAACAAATTTACTAAATAGAGTACAGTGTTTATGAATAGCTCTTTTTGCAATTAGCCTTACAGTATTTAGTCAAAACACTGATTTCCAAAGTCATTTCTTTTTTTACCTATCCCTTCAATGAGGTTATATTGTATATTTGTAATGCAGTTAATTTGTCACAGTCTGCATTCCAACCTAGGATCCCTCATTAGAGTCCCCGGTAGATTTTTAAAAATTTGAATACGGCAAATGGATTTTGACAAATGGATAAAGGGTGTAGGTATCCACTATCTATAGAGTATAGAGGAATTCCATTAACCTAAAGAAACCCCTCCCTCTGCAGTGCCTTTCAAGTCAACTCTTCATTCCCCTTGAAACCCTGGCAACCACTGAAATGTTTTTCATTCCTATAATTATGCCTTTTTGATATGTCATATAAATGGAATTATACAATATGTAGCCTTTTGTACTTGGCTTTGTTTGCTGAGCAAAAATGTATTTGATATTCATCCATGTTGTTGAGTGAATGAGTAGCTTTTTAAAAAAATTATGAGTGGGATTTCATCACGCCACTGTTTTATCTATTCACCTGTGCAAAGACATCTTCCTTGCTTCTGGTTTTTGGCGATGGAGTAAAGTTGTTATAAATGTTCACCTCTGGGTGTGTGTGTGTGTTTGTGTGTGAACATAAATTTTTAATTCACTTGGGTAAATACCTAGGAGTGAGTATACAATACTGACAAACTGTCTTCCAAAATAATTGTACCATTTTGCATTAATACCAACAATGAATGAGAGTTCCTATTGTTCCACGTATTTATCAGCATTTTTGTACTCTCAGGTGTTTGGGTTTTTTTAAGGTTTTATTTACTTTTATTTTTAGAGAGGTGAAGGGAGGAAGAAAAACAGGGAGAGAAACATCCATACGTGGCTGCATCTCCTGCACCCCCCACTGGGAACCTTGTCCATAGCCCAGACATGTGCCCTAGACTGGGAATCGAACCGGCAGCACTTTGGTTGGCAGGTTGGCACTCAATTCACTGGCCACACCAGCCAGGGCTATTTTGTTTTGTTTTAATTTGATCAATTCTAATGACTGTGTGATGATGATATATCTAACTGTGGCTTTACTCTGCAAGCTCTGCATTTCACAGATTCATCCCTGTTGCCATATTGTGATCAATGTTTCTGCTGCATAACACACTGGTGTGCATTCACCACATTCCACTATCCGTTCTCCCAATGATGGAGACTCTAATCATCTCCAATTAATACCATGTGATTTGCTTTCTTTATTCTTTATAATCCCAAGGATTTCAATATTTCTTTACTTTTTCTTTACCAGCAAGTTGTTGAATGGATGAAGACAAAAAACATCCAAACAAAGATTCAAACAATATCCACACTATATCCCAAAGTCCTCTTTCATTGACTAGATTGCCAAATTTTCTCTATGAGAACATTTCTCTATGGAACATAGACTCCACGATCACTGTAATACTGTCTTCAACAGAAGTATTATGACTGTACTAGACCATCCTGAGTGGCCCAGCCCCCAGTGGCAAACATTTACTGCAAAGTAACTTCCTAAAATCCATGCTAAACCTTCCAAGGATGGGTGTAACTGGTTCAACCACTTTTGCCTTTCCATTTGCAAATATCCCTCTTCTGTGATGTGATTAGCAGCATTGGCTCCTTTGTTTTCTGTAAAAGGTAACCACCTAAAGCGAACCTGTGCATAGTAAATGAGGACCATCATGCAATGCGCGTAGAAACTCAATAAAGGCCTGTAATGGCAGAGGCCAAGGCTTTTGCTGCACTTGAGTGAAAAGTCATGCTGTTCCTTTTCATCCACTGGACTCTGTAATCCATGTGAATGCCTCATTTCATCCATAATGACGCAGACACTGCAGGCCCGTGTCTGCATCAATGACTTCTGGTTTAATTTCAATGACTTCTGCTTCCCAATCTCCCCTCTATGTTTTCTTCCTTGCTTTTTCCCTTTCATTTCATTCTCTCAAACAAATATTTATTGAAGGTCTTGCTCTGCTAGTTACTGTCCAAGCTAGGGGTATACAGAATTAGGGACACTTCCCTATAGCAATTAATAATCTAGTATAGTGTATGTTGAAAGAGGAGAAAACAGAAACATACACACAGAAAAGAGTTGTCTGAAAACAGACAAAACTGTGCAGCCAGATATGCCTTTGTGAGTTAGAAAAGATTCCCCAGAGAAGATAAAATTTTGAAGTAGGTATTGAAGGATAAGTAGAGGGAACAGCAGAGAGTATAAAGAAACACTTGGCATGTTGAAGGTCTGGTGAGTAGTTCAAAGTCATAAAAAATGGTGTTCATGACCATGGATAGTGGGATGTATGGCTAGAAAAATGAGATGGCTGTGGATTGGAATGGGCTTAGTAGACCTTATTTTGTCACGTAGACATTGAAAAGTATCATGTACAAAGTAGACTTAATTACACTTATATTTTAAATCGATAACTTGTCAGTATAGATCAGAGAGGAATAAGAAATTGATATTAGGGAGACTAAAGGCAAGGCTATTGCAAATAGTTCAGACAAGCAATATTGAAAACTGCCCTGAACAGTATGACTCAGATGGTGGGGTGTCATCCTGCAAAACAAAGGGTTGCCAGTCGATTCCCAATCAGGGCACATGCCTGGGTTGCAAGTTGGGTCCTCAGTCTGGGGGAGTGTGAGAGGCAGCCAATCGATGTTTTTCTCTCACATTGATGTTTCTTTTCATCTTTCTCCCTCCCTCTCCCTCTCTGTAAAAATAAGTAAATAAAATCTTTTAAAAAAGAAAGAAAGATTGAAAATTCATACTAAAGAATGGACCATTTTCTACCTAAGTGGTTAACATGTGAGAAACAAGGAAAAAAGTAAAATCCGGGACTATATTTGGTATGTAAATTAGGGGAAAAATAGCCCAATCATCATAAAAAGGCAACATCATTGATTCATGTGGTGATAGAATGCTTCTATATCTTGCTTGTGGTGATAGATACACAAATTACGACCTCAATACACAAACACACGTGGATCCAAGTGAAACTGGGGAAATCTGAATAAGACTGTGTATTGTTGTTACCATTGTAAATTGGGTAAAGTTTACATGGATCTCTCTGTGTTATTCTGTACAACCATGTGTGAATTTACAATCAGTTCAATAAAAATTTCAATTAAAAGTCATAGCAACATAATGATATTTTCAAACAAAAAAATCTATTAATCCTTCTTTGGATGCAGAGGGAGAAATTTAAGGCAATTTTTTTCACAATTCTGCACTGGAATTTAGATTGATTTTACACTTTTATGAATTTAGACTGATTGTATTTATATAATAATTTGGAAAAAATAAAACCAACCAGACTCAAAACTAAGATAGCAGTTATTTAAATATACCTTGTGCAGTTTTTAGATGACAATTATTGTTGGTGCTTTCAGACATTTTGCATACTTATTAATTGGGAGGGGAAAATAAACATTTATTGAGCACTTCAAGTGTAAGTCATTGCTCTGGGGGCTTTACATAGTTCTCTGTTTCATGCTAATGAAGAGGCAGGCATTATTAGAATTATTAATGCACTTTACAATTGGGGAAACCTAAGGGTCAGAGTGCATAAGTACTTGTGCAAGGTCACAGAGTATTGGGATAAATCTGTGTCTGTCCTACTTCCAAGCCTAAGCACTTTCCTACTATTTAGGGGCTGAAATACAGACAAAAAGACATTTAAAATATTGTTTCTGTCATTGGCTTGTCTGGTTGATCTCTACAGTATCTGTATCCAATATTTAGAAGTTTGGAATATAGTGCTTTTACGGTAATTGGTGTGAATTATTTCAGCTCAGTAAAACATGTTTAAAATTTGTAACAAGATAGCTTTCTACAAAATATTTTGCAAAAATAGTGTTAGATAGTATTAGAAGACTTTAGGAAAGTTCCCTCAAACTTCAAAAAAAAAAACCCAACAAATCCAAATATACAAACATTAGGAAAAGGTTTATAATATTTAACTTTTATTGAATATTTACTGTATGTCAGGTATCATGTTATGTAACTTGCAGGTTGTTCAAAATTTCACAACAAAATAGGAACCTGGGCTGTTCAACTTCCAAAGTCATACTTCTAAACCACTAGGCTAAGATGCTATAAAAATCTATCAAATGAAAATAATGCGGGAAAGAAAAAGGGAACTTTACCCCCAAATTTATCACGGTCCAAGATCAGTGATAGGACCACCGTGTATAGTAGTCAGATGAGTTAACTAAGTTGTGTGAGTTGGGGATCTAAGTCGGGTCAACATGCAAAGATCAATGGTTTCTTTAGGTCAGTCATCTTCTACCCTGTTGTCTCATTTTATTTTCTTCATAGCTCATGAAATCTACAATTGTTTCATTACTTGTTTGTCACTTGTTCAACCTCACTAGAATGTAAGTTTGATAAAATCAGGAATCTTGTCTTTCTCGTTCAATGATATCTTTCCAGTGTCTCAAGTTGCTCCTGACATATAAATATTTGTTTAATAGAAGCATAAGTGATTGGCCTTCCCTGGACTTAAATGGCTGGAGAAGAGGGGGAAAATGAATATAAACTAGTACTGACAAGTCCTTAAGTCTGGGGGTGGGAGTTGAAGTGTTAGAAATTTGGAGGCCTAGGTTAGTGCCTAAAATTGGTGGGGGCCAGCTGGAGTAGGATAGAAACCATCACTTCTCAATTTGATCTCAAAAGTTCTACCACCAAAAAAGGTTTATTGAGAGGAGGAGAAATCTATTTAGTTCACTTTTAATATGTGAATCACCTCACATCATGCATTGCTTTAATTAGAATGCAGAACTCTAGAGGCCTCCATTGAAATTAGTGCCAAGTGTATGTACATATTGAGCACTAGTCCACCTAGGTATTATGGATTGTTTTAGAGGAGTCATTACTGATGCTATTATAAACCTTGCTAGCCTTACATCATCTTCCAGTAGGATGTCTATAAAGAAAGAACATTGGAAGAAAAAGACAAAGAATGAAAATAAAAATAAAAATAAAGAAAGAGGTTGAGAAAAACAAAAGTATCACATGGGAAGAACCAAAATGAGTAGGTAAAGTGAGGCATCTGCAGTATAGAGTGGGAAGGCAGCTCATTTTAATGAAACTGGGGAGTGTCAAGGGACAAAACTGTATCCTCTAAAATGCACTAGAGATAGTTGTTAAACATGAGTCTTACAATAGGAGACTCTAGGCGGTTTGAAGTTTCAAGGAATGCAACATTTAGAGGAGAGGTTCTAAAACTATTTGATTTCAGTACCCCTTTACACTCTTAAAAATTAAGGACCCCAAGAAACTTTCAGGTGTCTTACACAAATACTTATATTTATCACATTAGATATTACAGAAATTTTAAGAGTAGTTATTCATTATTTTATTGAAAAAAAATAAACCAATTAAATGTCAACATAAAAGAATATTTTATATGAAAACTGTTGATCCCTAAAAAGCATATACTACTGGTGTAACTCAGTTGGTGGGAGTGTTGTCCTGTAAGCTGAAAGCCTGCAGGTTTGAATTGTGGTTGGTGCACAAACCTGGGTTGCAGTTCTGTCCTGGTAGGGGCTTGTGTGAGAAGCAACCAATGGAGTTTCCCCTCTCATGTTGATGTTTTTCACATTGTTGTTTCTTTCCCTCCCTCTCTCTCCCTCCCTCCCCCTTATTTCTCTATCATCAGTAAGCATGTCCTCTGGTGAGGATTAAAAAAGAAAAAGAAGACACAACTACTAAGAAGGGGTCCCCGTGCCTGTTACTCAAAACCGCTACTAAAACTGCCTGCCTCCCTCACTGAACTGCCTGTCTGTGCTTCTGAGCCAGTGTTTATAACGGTGTTCCTGAAATCCTGTTTTAATCAATAAAAGTCATTCCCCATCCAATCAGAGCTATGCAGCTATAGCTTCATTAGCATCTTCACTGACCAATCAGAGCAGCTACCTTCTGACTAATTAGGACAGTGCTTTTTGAACCAATCAAGCTGTGAAGATTTGGAGTCCTC
>CM052539.1:63267847-63377404 GCA_028533065.1 Trachops cirrhosus | reverse complement strand
CTGTCTGTGCTTCTGAGCCAGTGTTTATAACGGTGTTCCTGAAATCCTGTTTTAATCAATAAAAGTCATTCCCCATCCAATCAGAGCTATGCAGCTATAGCTTCATTAGCATCTTCACTGACCAATCAGAGCAGCTACCTTCTGACTAATTAGGACAGTGCTTTTTGAACCAATCAAGCTGTGAAGATTTGGAGTCCTCATTTGCATTAGGGGCTCAATCAGGGACCAGGGGCAGTGACTTCTCCCTATACAAGTCAGATCCCCTGTAACTTGGATTGCACTTTTCCTTTCCACCAAAGAGTGAGAGCTCTGGTTCTCCAATTGGAATTGAAACTCTGAAGATATTAGCTGAGCAGAGCAGTGCTTTCTGCCTGGAGGGGGGTCTCATCTGTGCTGCTTCGTAACTGAGCTGTAATACTGTTGCAAAGCTCTACATGCTGTATCAAAATTGATCTGTTTGCTCAGAGTTTTCTTCTTCACCAAATCCCAAACTGGAGTCCCTCTTACCTTGAATTAGCACCAAGTTTCATTGGTAACGACTTCACAAAACAAAAAAATTGAGTGGCATGCTTTTACATTTTTGTAAATCTGTCTCCTTTAACAGCAGATGACTGCATCCTAACATCTGCTTCTGTTTTCAATGTTTCCATATCACATATCATGTAGCCTCTGGAAAACACTGTGAGAGGATGAGAGTGCAAAAAGCGAGTAACTTTTTAGTAAGTACTTTTTACAGGAATACTTTTGACCTCCTCCTTGAAAGGGTCTGGGAACCAGGACCACACTTTAAGAACCACTGTTTTAAGAGTGACTATTAGTCAATCCAGCATCAATTGAAAAATAGCCATGCTGTTTCACAGTCCTGAGGGTTTATTTACATAGGATTTACTTTTTCAGAAACATGAAACATGACCATATTCACTGTAAAGCATCCAGAGAATAAACAAATATGCCACCTTCATCTATCAGAAAAAAAAAACCTAAAGCAAAAATGAGGGACCACACGCCAAGTAAATGGGTTTTGGAGTACAGCTGAAAAGAACCCCCAGAAGCTAAGGAGACCCACCCTTTAGGAGAAGCAAAACTGGTAGAAGGCACTGCGGAGGTGGTCAGGAGGGAAGAATTGTTCCTAAGGTTGAAATGGGCGGGGAGACAAAATGGTTCCCGGGAAAAGAGGAGTTGGAGGGATTAGGCTGGGATAGGGACGGGTACTAATGAGCGCTCGCCATCACCCCGTGGCGAGCGGGGACTAGACGGCTGGCCCCTTTTCTCCGCCCAGTCCCTGTCTCAGGGCCTTTCCTCAGAATGAAAGGGGTTGAAATTTCCTTTCCAGAGGACCCGGTGAAAAAATAGAGATAGCCCGAGGCATACCAGGGGGCGGAAGCAAGAATGGTGGAATCCCAGCTTGGCGTAGAGGGCGTGGAGGTCGTCAGGGAAGAAGGACGGTTCTGTTGCTATGCAACCTGTCCTGAGCCCGCCTCCCGCTCGTGTTGCTAGGAGACGGCGAGGCCAGGGGGAGGGCGGGGGAGCTGGTCCTACGTGCTGACGCTAATTGTATATGAGCGCAAGCGGCGGGCTCTTGGGTCTTTTTTAGCGCCATCTGCTCGCGGCGCCGCCTCCTGCTCCTCCCGCTGCCACCCTGAGTCACTGACTGCGCAGCTCCGGCCGCTTGGATACCCGTGCTAGCCATCGGTAACGGACTGGGGCCTGAAAAGGAAGGGGGAACGCAATGTCGGCCGCGCGGTCGGCGCAGAGGGGAGGGACGGAGGAACGGGGAGCCGAAAGCTGGGGCCACGGGCCGCCCAAGGCCTCTCGGCTGGTTTTGTGGGCCAGAGCCGGGTCCGTCCGCAGAGTTTCGACCCCGTAGCTTGAGAGGCTCCCGGGATCGGCCACCGCTTTTTTTCGGGAACGGCTGAGGAGACGCGGGGGTTGGTGAGGCCTGGGAGGGCCGGGGACCGTGCCCGTGTGCGCCGAGGTACACTAAGCACCACCGGCTTTTCCGCGCGGACGGGGGCGAGGCCACGGCTTCGGCCGCGCGTCCTGAGAAGGCGACGGCTGCGCCGCTGGTTCCCGGGGTGCGGGGTGGGGGCCAGGCTCGACTGCATCAGTTATTGCTGCCTCGACGTCCCCGTTTCCTCAAAATTAACACCCGGAGGAGGCCGCTGGGGGGATGGAAAGAACGGTGGAGCCTGCGAATTCCGATGGGTGGGAGGGGCTGTGAAGGGACGAGGCCCCTGGGCTGAGAGGGGGCTGGGAGGCTGCGAGGCTCGGGGGCTCTCCGCCTACCGCGGGCGGAGACTGTGTTGGGCGGGGAAACCCTGGCAGCTTCCCTCTGCACGTGGCCGCCATCTGGGGCAGTTTGGAGACCCCAGCTCCCGTTGTACTTACTGAACGTTATAGAGACGGTGGGATGTGAAAATGAATAGTGAACAATAAGTCCAGCCCTTGGGTGTCAAACTCTTAACCTACTTCTGTTTGGGCTTAATCTTTTTATTGGTACAGGAGAAAAGTATGAGTGTTAGGTGATAGATGATGCAGGACCTCCATTACTAGAATTTTTAAAGATTAATGTGTGTGTAAAGTGCTTATGTGTTCTAAACAAACGATTTTTTGGTGTACCTCAGGTACAATTAGAATTTGGATGGGTGTCTTGACCACGCTTTTTTATTCGGAAAGGATTGATCCTCAAACTGTTTTAAGGTGGCGATACTAAAGAATTTGGTTTGCAATGTCTTTAACTTTTCTAGGACTTGTATTGCTTTCTCACAAATTAGTTTCTTTATTGAAGTTCCCAGATAAGATATTTAACTAGCTGTTTAGTTTTTAAGATGAATGAGGGTATGGTGGAGGAACTATAGAGTAGAATGAAGAGCAATATAAACTTAGCCAAGTTGGTAACATGTCTTGTATATGCCCCAACTTCAAAAAAGGAGAGTGAAGGAAAGCAGTAAATGAATCTTGTCTAGGAGGGCTAGACTTCGAGAGTACAAAAAATGAACTGGGTACAGGATGTGATCGAGGAGCCCCTGTTTTAGACTATCACTGTCTGGTTAGTTTTGTAAGGATTGCACTTCAAAATCTAAACACTAATTGCCCAGTTTCAGGAGAACTGAGCTGTAAAATGAGATTTGCTGTTCTTGAAAACAGGTAATACCAAAATACCTTTTCAAATTAGCATTTAGGTAGGTCCTATTTTCCTGTCAGCTTTAATACTACTAACTGTATTTAGGAAGTAAGCCACATTAACTTTGGATAAGGGGGAAACCATATACATAAGTCATCACTAACTGCGTGGATGAATTATGTGACTTTAAGTGAAATGATGTATAAGGAAACCAATGTACCATAGGCTAGTCAATATAAAAGAGTTAGGTTCCTAAATCACCTAATCAACTTTAAAATAAAACAACATTAAATGAAACCATGATGTTCGAGGACCTGCTGTATGTAGAATGAACTTAAAACTGACAGGAGGTAAATGAGATTTATAGCGATCTTTTGGAGTTGTGAGTCTCAAATGTTTGTTCAAAGTTTTGTCTGAGTTCGAATGGGCCAAATTCAAAATGTGCAGTTTATTTTTTAGGAAATCTGGAGGGTAGATGAAACTAAATGGTAGGTTGGCTTGGATATATAATATTGTAAAAATCTTGACTTCATAGATTGCCTTTTTAGGTAAGTGTTATGTTAATTTAACAAATGGCATTTAAAAAATTCACCATTGTTTGAAAATCTTTTGTAAATTTTGTCTGTACCAGAACTAATCCAAAATGCAGTTGCTTGTTTTATTGTTTATTTAACTTAACACATACTGTGTCCAGATAACTGATTTCATTCTAAACATTTATTTATTTTTAGACAGAGGGGGAGGGAGAAAAGGGGAAAGTAAACAGTAGTGTGTGGTTGCCTCTCGAGCGCCCCCTACCGGAGGCCTGGCCCGCAACCCCGCAGCCCGGCGGGTGGCACTCAACCCACTGAACCAGGGCTGATTCTAAACATTTTAAAATATATGCAATACAAAGTCCTTTTATGAGGAAGGGGGCTAAAAGAAGTAGAATCTGTTTGACTTAAAGGTATGAAGATGTTAAAAAACAAAATTAAGCCAAGTAAATTTGAAGATCTAATTGACATTTTTAAGTCATGGGCAGCATCCTACCCAGCCCTCTGAGGGCTTGTACCAAATGGAAGGTTTTTTATAGGAGGAAGGGTAAGGCAGGGTTGCTGTTAACAAAAGAGGGTTTTCAGCAGAGAAGTTTTTTGTCATGCAATTGCCTCTTTCTGTGGATGGGAGAAGAGGGTACATGTGACAGATTACTTCATTGATGTTGAGCAAAAAGTTCCATATTAATTAAGGTTGTTGCTGGGAGAGATTGAAACTGCAATTAGATCAGGTATTAAATCTAGGCTTGGTATCATGGGCTTTTAGCACAAGTGATGCCATTTTGGGCCTGTGGTTTTTTTCTTCAACGGTAGCAAAATAAAATACTACATTGCTTACTTCGCTCCTTTTTTGCTTGGTTGTAAACTTGAAATACTAATGACAAAAGATTAGAAGGAATGAATCCTGATCAATTTAGAAAACTAATGATTAGTCTATTCAGATCAAGTCAAATATGTGATTACTTAGTATTCTTAGTTGATTCTTTGTGTATTTTAGTACCTGTTTGGACATACATCTTACATCATGAACCAAAAGGGAAATTGGTTGTCTACATATAAAATGTTGAGTTGTGATGATGTGAAGAAAAAGAAAGTGGGGTTAGAGTAGTATTTATAACACTTTTTTTAAATTTAAATTTTACTGATTTTAGAGAGAGAGAGAGAGAAACATCAATTTTTTTTTGTTTCACTTATTTATGCACTCATTGGTTGCTTCTTGTATATATGCTGACTGACCCACACCCTTGGCATACCCAGATGACACTTTAACCAATTGAGCTACTGGGCCAGGGCTTCTACAACATTTCTTCGCATGAAGGAACCTATTACAGAGGTGATAACAAGTCCTATTTCATGCTGATTTCATCAGAATAAGTTCTTTTTTTTGTTGGGCAGAGTTAGGGTTAGAAGGTGAGTGCTGTTGTTTTCACTCATCCTTGTAAATTGTTTTGTACGTTGACAGCAGACCACTAGACTGCATTGCTGGGCTTGCCACCAAAGGTAGCCTGTTTATGTCTTGTTACCAACTCTACCTTTTGCTACATGCTTGTTTAGAAGGTTTGTGTATTTTGATTTTTATTGGGCAAAGGGGCTATCATTTTGAAGTTTATTAGTTTGGATTGTTTTCTAAGGTAAAGGGTACAGAAGTAGATAGAACGGGTAGATAATAACAGCACTTACTGGGTGATTATTCAGGCAGTGTTTTAAATTATTTTACATAACTGATTTAGTGCTTCTGGAGGTGGGTAGTATGACCATTTTAATGAGGAAATTGAGGTACATAGTAAAGAACTTACCAGGGATCCAGACTGAGCAATCATGATTTCTAATGAGGATTTTGTATTGGTGTTAAGTGATAGTTCCCTTGACTTAAATTGTTATGCTGTACATCAGTTTGGTATTTGAAAACACCTTTATTTGTTTTCTTTAGATTTTATTTATTTTTAGAGACAGGGGAAGGGAGGGCAATGAGGGCGAGAAACCTTGATGTGCAAAAGCTATTTCGTGCTCTTGCATGCCCCCAAGTGGGGACCTGGCCTGCAACCCAGGTGTGTGCCCTGACTGGGAATTGAACCACTAACCTTTTGGTTTGCAGGCTGGCACCCAGTCCACTGAGCCACACTAGCCAGGGCTGAAAAACACTGTTGCTTAGGTTTCACTATGCTCTAAGGAAAAGCTGCAGCACTTAATGGTTATGAAGTTGTCTTTAATATATCATGTTTCACGTGAATAAACTTTCTTTTTATGCTTGTGTGTGTGTTTTCAAATATCAGTCCAACCCATTGTTTTCTTTGCCATTGGATTAAATAATACCTTAGATAATGAGATCCTTTAAACAAAGGATTGTGTTCTTAAATGGGAGTCCATTTTGCTTGGGACTGACTGAAGTGTTGGAGCCATATCAAGTACTGAGCCCCTGGACCACTGAAAATGTGAATGGAACAGTAATGCTTGAAAGACAGATTTGTTGAAGTGCATTTAGAATGAGATGAGGTCTGAGGTAAAGGGAAATCTTTGGGATATTACTGGTTTTCTTTATTCTTTTGCTTTAAAACACATAGTTTGTAACGATTGGCTGTTTAACCATGAATGAGTAATTTTCCATAAAGGAATAGTAACTACTTTGTTATAATAATCTGTGGGACAGTAGGCTGATAGGGAATGCACCTTGGTTTTTGGAGTGGTGTGGACTAGGCATGGGTTTTAGAAGTCAGATTTTAATTCCTAGTTTTTTCCACTTAATCTCTTGTGTGTTGCTAAGCAAGTTGTATAATGTTTTATATGCAAATAAGAGGAAACCCTATAATAGTCCAATACAGAGTAGGCTATAAATGTTAGCTTTTCTTTTCATTGAATGTAAGGAGAACTTAGAATCAGGTTTACTGTAATGTTGAGTTACTTGATAGCTCGTGTCTGGACATCTAGCTATTATAAGATTACAAAATAATTAGTTTATACTTTTTCTTCACTGTAAGGTTTTCTTTGTATTTAAGTTCTTAGGTTAAGGTATGCCTTTAGTCATGATGAACCTTGTGTTTTCATTGAGATCTTCTATACGTTACATATATGAGGTCATGAGTTGAACCTTTCACCTTTTTATCTCTAGTAATACTTTTCCTTAAAGTCATTGACCTGATGTTAATATAGTGATACTAGTTTTCTTTTGGTCAGGATTGTCTTTCACTGACAATTTTAATGGGCCTTGAGTTGATTTAATGTAATTACTGTGGTGTTTGGTTTAAATCTGATTTTTTTGTGTGTGTGTCCTTTTTTTCTCATCCATTTTCTTCAGGTTGATGTAAAAATACACATATGTGTATATACAAATTTTTTCCCTCCTGTTTTGGAACGTATATGTCTTTTGAATCTTTTGGAGTATTCACCCTAGAAATTACAATATGCATACATAAGAACATTAGAATACTTGGATCCATTTCCTCTCCTTGTAACTCTCACCACTGACTTCATGTTGTGGTAGTTTAAATTTTTTACACTACACAGTGGTGATATTATTTCTTTTAAAATATTTATTTAGATATATATATGGATATCCTTTTGCCCCTCATTTCTTGTATCTTAGACCTTCCATTTTGAATCACTTGCCTTCTGCCTGAAGAAAGTCCTTTTAGAATTTACTACTGAGAGTGTTGGAGCTGAAAGTATGTTATCTTCATATTTGAAGGATATTTTGGTTGGGTATAGTATTTTAAAATCCTCCATTGTTTTCAGCATGTTAAGCACAACAGCACATTCTGTTGTCTTTTGATGTTTATTACTAAAAAGAAAAGAGCTATCTTTTGTGCCTTTGAAGTTAATCTAAGTCTTTTTCTCTGTGTGTCTTTAAGGTGACTGTTTTTAGTGTCTTGCCTTTTCACTCATGTCTCAGATAAGTGTGGGTTTCTTTTTTTGTTTGTCCTGATTGGGGTTTGTAGGGCTATCATTTAGCTCTGGAAAATTCTTTGCTCCTAATTTCTTCAAATACTCTTCCCATTTTCTTCTTTACGCCTAAAAGTTGTGTTAAATCTTGGTTAACCTTTATTGTATCCTAAATTGTGTTTTAACTTTAGTATTTTCTGTCTTCTAGTTTCTGTCACATTTTAGATTTCTTTTAAGGTTGCTTCCAGCTGACTTAATTCTCCAGCTGTATTTAGTCTGCTATTAAACTTGTTCATTTAGTTTGATTTGTTATTTTTATTTGTGGAAGTTCTGTTTAGTCCTTTGCCAAATCAGCTGTATCACCTTTAATATATTACTGTTCCTTGTCGATGTAGCTGCAGGCATTGTATTTTCAAACACAGTTCACATGGTTGTTTTGTTTGTGTTTATAGTTAATGTTTGTAGCCTTCTTGACAGTATTTTATTAAGTCTTTATAGATTGACTTCTGTTGTCCCTTTTGCTCTTGGAAATTTTATGAATTATTTGAGGTCTAGGATGATGGTGCCTTTCACTTATATTTGGATATGCAGGTGCCTAGAAACCCTTGTCAGAGACCACTTTAAGTTTATAGCTTGGGTTTTGAAGGGAACATAGATGACGTTATATTGGGCTTTTGTTCAGGAGAACTGGTTTATTATCCCTGTGATAGCACTTTTAGGTTACGGCTTAATTTGGGAGGGTTGCCATAAAGATTCCTTACCTTGAATAGGTCTGTAGCTTTTGACTTCACTGTACAGTAGTTCAAGTTTGAGGTTGGCAGTTGGCCACATGGCAAAAGTGACTTCCTTATCCTTATCATTTTGCTTCCTCAGGCATGATGGTTCAGAATCTGAGTGTGGAAATCTGTCTTTTTAAAAATGAACTATTCATAATTTTATATTTACGGAGAAGTTGTAGATAGTTTAGACAGTTCCCAATCACTTTTCCCTAATGTTTAACATTTTACATTACAGTGGTGTGTGTATTTGTCATTCTGTACATTGGCCAGAGACTAAAGGAATCTTTTACATGAATTCGCTTCTTAATAAGATCAATCTGGCAAATGTGACTTCTGGCCAAGATGTAGGCATAGGTAGACTCACTTCACCTCCTTACACACAAAAAAAGGAAAACAAATTTAAAAACAAAAAACAACCGGAACTGCCAGAAAATCAAACTCTGTGGAAAGTCCGATAACCAAGGAGTTAAAGAAGAAACATTCGTCCAGATGGGTAGGAGGGGCAGAAAGGACACAGTGTGGTGAAGCAGCAGGGGCTGCCACTGGTGGAAAGGGCAGTCCCACATTCGTGTGTGGCAGATAAAAACAAGGAGGGACAACTGGGGGATAGGCAATCCCATACCCAGGCCAGACTGTGCAACCTAGGGTTCTAGCACCAGAAAAACAAAGCCTCATAACCTCTAGCTGTAAAAACCAATGGGGGTTGGGGTAGCAGAAGAAAGTGCTGGTCTCTCAGACGAGTCCATTTAAAGGGCCCACAGGGCCATAGAACTTAGGCAAACCCACCCACTATGGGAATCAGCACCAGGCCAGCAGCTAGAAGGGAGCCAGTCGCTGACATGAAGTCACTGAAATAAAGGAAGAAGCAAAGTGAAATAAAGAAAAATATACAGGGAACCAACAGTGAAGGGAAGGAAGCCAGGATTCAAATCAATGATTGGAACAAAAGGAAGAAACAATATTCAACCAGAACAGAAAGAAGAAACAAGAATTCAAAAAAATGAGGAGAGGCTTAGGAATCTCTTAGACAACTTTAAACGTACCAACATCCGAATTATAGGGGTACCAGAATGAGAAGAGGAAGAGCAAGAAGTTGAAGACTTACTGGAAAAAATAATGAAAGAAAACTTCCCCAGTCTGGTGAAGGAAATAGACATACAAGTCCGGGAAGCTCAGGATCCCAAAGAAGTTGGACCCAAAGAGGACCAGACCAAGACCATTTAATTATGATGATAATTAAATTACCCAAGATTAAAGATAAGGAGAGAATCTTGAAAGCAGGAAGAGAAAAGGAGATAGTTACCTACAAAGGAGTTCCCATAAGACCTATCAGCTGATTTTCTCAAAAGAAACATTGCAGGCAAGAAGGGATTGGCAAGAAGTATTCAAAGAGATGAAAAGCAAGGACTACAATGAAGATTGCTCTATCCAGCAAAGCTATCATTTAGAATGGAAGGGCAGATAAAGCACTTCCCAGATAAGGTAAAACTAAAGGAGTTCATCATCACCAAGCCCTCATTATGTGAAATGTTAGAGAGACTTATATGAAAAAGGAGATCAAAACTGTGAACAGTAAAATGACAGCAAACTCACAGTTACAAACAATGGAATCTTAAAAAAATCTAAGCAAACAACTAGAACAGGAACAGAATCAACAGAAATGGGGTTTACATGGAGGGTTGTCAGTGGGGGAGGAGAATGGGGGAAATGGGACAGGGAATAAGAAGCATAATTGGTAGGTACAAAATAGGAGGATGTTAAGTATAGTATAGGAAATGGAGAAGCCAAAGAACTCACATATAACTCATGGACAGAACTAAGAAGGGAATTGCTAGAGGTAATAGGGGTACTGGGTAGAACTGGGCAAAAGGGAAAAGATGGCACAACTGTAATAAAGCATAATCGATAAAATATACTTTAAAAAAGATCAACGAGGAAACATCTTTTTTCTAACTTTGTAGATGATTAAATAAGGCTAGACTTTTTTTCATGAGGTAGATAGTTTCCTTCAAATTGGTATCAACCCAAATGATCTGATTGCAAAATTAGGTCTACTTTGAAAAACAAAAAATGTGTACAACCAAGAAATCTAATTTATCCAGAATGGGCATCTGTGAAGAAGTAAAAATTCCATTCTGTTCTGTCTTGAATCCTGTTTAATAAAGAATCAAAATAATTTTGTTGTAGGAGTTTGAATTTTAAATGTAATGCCACCAAGGTGGTCCCTGAGGGTTAGCAGTGGAGGAGTAATACTCCAAATATTAGCCCCTGACTGCTAAAATCAGTGTCTCTTAACATTTTAATTAACAAACATATTAAGCATGTTGGTGTAAGGAATCTTATTGTGTATCATTTTGTGAGTTAAAGGCTAAGGTTTTAATTTTTAAAAGATAAAAACTTGATTTTAATGTGGGGTTCTAAGCTTGATTAAAAATTTTTTCTTTTTACTATCTGCCTCATCAGTGGCATTTAGCCATTTTTCTGACTGAATATAACATACTTTACCTTAAATTTTGGTTTTCTAAAAACAATATTGTAAAGTTAATACTAATTTTACAGTAAGAAAGAACTTAGGATGTGCCGTGATCAATTCTAATAGTATTTGGGTCTGCTAACCAAGAGCGCTGACAATGTACCAGCATATCCAGGGTAGGCTGGGGGTGTGGTGATTATCAGTGATGTGGCATGAAGAGACAAGAAAGGTTTAGTTGACATGGGTTGGGAAGTAGAGCTTTATAACTGTCATTAAATAACAAAAGGCTGATTATTAAACCTTTTTTACAAAGATCTCCAGGGTTGGGGGTAAGCATGAGTATAGTAGGTGGAAATTTTTGGCTTTTAAACATGAAATTTGATAAAAATGAATGATGTTAAAAATGAGTGGGTTTGTTCTGTAAAGGTACTAAGTAGCCTAAAAATTTAAACAAAAATTTACCATTCATGGTTGTTACAGGAATTTGAATAAAGATCCTTTGTATTGTTCCTTTTCTGTGATTCTAGCATACATTAGATTTTTTCCTGACAGTGCTATAATAAAAGTCCTTATGTGATAGATTCTAAATTGTTACTAGTAACTTACTTATTTTAACCATGAAAATCTTTATGTTCCATGGTATTTCTTAACACTGATGCTTTTATTTAATGGGAGTATACATTTCTTTTGGGATAGTTTTTAACATAGTATTGATTTACAGGGTTTTAGTTTTAAGTGTTTTTATTGGTTTTGAATAGATTTTAACCTTTTTTAACATTGATGTTTCTCTCCATAGATATTTGGAGTTCTTACAACATGGCAGACATTGACAAGTAAGTGGCAAACAGTTGGTTTCTTTTTCAGAGATTTGTACTGTGATTTAGTTAAACAGTAGTACTAGTTATGTATTATGAAAAAGTACAGTAATGACTAATGTTTAGTACCTACCATTATAAAAGTTACATATTGCATATCCAAGACAAAATATAGCGCATGTAATCACTCATAAATACAGTAAACTATTCGACAAAGTCATAGGAAAGTGCTGAGCACAATAATGAATCATAGATACTTGCAGAATCCATTTTTTACCCTATATGTATTTCCCAAAGATTTCTACTAACATTGTGGTGTATCATATATACAAGACAAAAAGGTGTAAAAAGTGTATAAAATGTCTATGTAGAGATTAAAGAAGGACAGGACACTATATACAAGCTTTTAAAGATAGACCATTACTATTAGGAGCCCTGTGTGCCCCTTCTCCGTTGCATCTTCCACCTTTCCTCTTCAGAGGTGTAAGCACTGTCTTGACTTCTGTCTAAGTCTTTTCTTTGTTTTTGGTTAGAGTTTCACCACCTACAAATTCCTAACATTTAATTTTGAGAATCTGAATAGCAGTCACAAACGTAGATGTATAAAGAAAAAGGCAATATCACCATTATTAGTTGAAGGCTCCACAGTAGGAAAATAAAAGGCAAAAGGGACTATCTGGGTCATAGCGTGGCTTCAGTTTTACTCTGGCTTTTCAGGAGCTTATTTTGGAGAAGTCATTGGGCAAGGTCACACATCCTGGAAATAGTGTTGGTGAGGTTGGCATCTGGTGCAGCTATAATATTGATGGATGGCTTGTAGAAATAAGATCAGAAAAAATGGGATGAGCTGCATTATTTGTTGGTTGTAATTTTACAGTAGTCTGCCAATGTAGAGGACAGTTTAAAACAGAAAATTTGGGGATGGGGAAGGTATGATATGATTATCAACAACTTTTATAGGCAGCAGAGCATGGAAATGGGAGGGCAGGAAACTTTAGCACAAGGTTAACACATTCAAGTACTGTACGTACAGGAATCTGGCTAATCCTCCCGTGAGTGCTGTCTTGAGCATAAAACGAGAGGAGTGTGGCAGTAGACATTTTAATGGTAAAAAGTATCATCACCTCGATCACATTCCTCCAGTTTGGGTTCTTAGCCTTAGCTAAGAAATTGTGAATCTATTTTATTACCTTCCAGGGGTTTTGTTTTGTTTCTCCTCTCTTGGGTTTGCTCTTTGTTATATCCTGTTATTTTCTTTTTTGGTTCTTTAGTACCTTCTTAGAAGAGTACGTGGAAAGTAAATTATTTTGAGATGGCATAAATGATAATGTAATGACATTTCTACTTTTATGCTTGATTGTGTGTAGAATTCTAATTTGGGGATCATTTTTAAGAATTTTGAAGGCATTGCTCTATTGTCACCTGTCTATTGTCTATTGCTTCCAGTGTTGCTGTATTGAAAATTCAAGGTCTTTATTAATTATTCTTGATCATTTGTACATGGCACCTTTTTAAACAAATGTACACATAGATCTGTTGATTTCTGGAAACTACTCTGGTTTTGGAGTTCAGAATTTTTTACATTGTTGGGTCTGTATTTTCACCTCATGTTAATGCATTCAGGGGTAGACCCTTGGAATCTGGCCATTTGATGACTTTTAGTTCTGGGGAATATTCTTGATTGTCTTAATTCTGTTTTCTCTTTCTGGATTTCCTGTTATGTTGTGTGTTGGGCTGGTTCTTCTAATTATCTTCTGTACTATTTTCCATCTTTGTCTCTTTGCTCTTTCTAGGAAATGTTGAAGAAACTTCATCTTTAACTCTCATATTGAGTTTCCAAATTTCTGTTTTTTAGTTCTCAAGCTCTCCTTTGTCATCTATTCCTGATTTTATAGCATCTTGTTCTTTGATTGATTGTGATATGTTTTCTCTGGATGTTTCTTTCCCCTGTATTGCCTTTTTGCTCTTGAATTTTTATTTCTTCTGATTTGGTGTCAATATGAGAGTCCTTCCTCAAAAGGAGGTAATAATTGTGTTTGATTGCTCATTAAGATTGGGGTAGAGTGGGGAAAGGCAGTTGAAGGATGTTTTAAAAAGTTGCCTGGAAAATTTGGGTGTTGGGAAGGGGGATGCTTGTCCATTTGAGATTTTAATGTAAGGTCATGAAGGTGGGCATTTACTGTGAGAATTCTCAGCATCAATTTTTTTTTTTTTTTCTTGGCTGGTCAGCATACCTGAGTGAAGAGTGGGTGTTCTGGGAGCCAATTTGGGAGAAAACAGCTAGGGAGGGGTCTCTACTTTCAGTACTCCAGAGTGCATATTGTCATACTTTAGATAGTTGTAACTGTGATCCTCCAGGCCAGCTTCTCAGTTTATCCCTCTCCAGAGAAGAAACTGGCATATTCTGTTATAGGGAGAGGAGCTAAGGATTTAACTGCTTGTCGGGTTTTGCTTTGTCCTCCCTATTTTATCCATATTAAGTGTTCCTTTTAAGATTTCTGTGTTTGAGTTGGCTCTCAGCTTTCCCCACTACTTAGATTTCAGTTCTCAGTGAAGTTGCTGTTCTTTTTTCCTTGTCCTTTGGTGTGTGTCTCTTTAAAAAAGCCCCTTTATCATAATTTTAGTAGGGATTCTGGAAGGATTGAGATCAGATGAGTATGTGCAATCTGTGATTTTAACCTTCTTTTTGTTTTATAAATTTGGGGGCGTGGTAAATTGATTCCCTCTTTCATTATTTAATTTTGGATGCCTGTGGGCCTTCGCAGAGGGAAAGGAAGAGGGGATTCTTGTTTTTTACAGCAGAAGTTAGTGAACTTTTTTCTGATAAGGACCTGATCTTAAACATTGTAGGCATTTTGGGCCATATGTTCTTTTGCAACTACTCAACTCTGCTGTTTTAGCATGAAAGCCGTCACAGACAGTACATAAATGAATTAACATTGCTATATTCCAATAAAACTTTATTTACAAAAATAAGAGTGGGCTGGATTTGGCCGTATGACATAGTTTGTGGACCCCTGATTTAAAGCTTTAAGATGTGTTTCATAAATGGTTGAATGAAACAACACTGGAGGAAGAGCTGTGTTCCATGTTGTCTTTAGTTACCCTTTACTCTAGTATGCTTAAATTTATGCTATCAGAGATATTTCGGAAATGATTGTTTTGTTTTTGATAGGGAGACTGATTTTTTTCCTTAGTTGACAGGAACGTAACTTGCTGGCAGAATACAGTTGACCTTTTCTGTACTTGTCCCCATATGAAAATTAGATGGTACTTGTCCATATATAAAAATCTTTCAAATGCTGTTTGTAAGCAAGTAAAGCAACCACATCTCCAAACAAAATATTAAAATATAAAATCACAAAAGGAAATTATATAGTTATCTATATATTGACTTAGCTATTATTTCCCTTTTTATTCCTGGTCATAATTTCATGTACAGAAACTAGATTTTTAAGATAAGAAGAATGTTATGTTACCACTTTTTATCTTCTCTTTCATTGGTGCCATCCTCCTGGCTTTGCTCTAAGCATGAAGTAGTCTCATGCCTTCTCCTTAACTTTTACTATTCTTTTCCATCTCTACTGTGAAGTACTGAAAAAGGAGGAAGGTCCACAAAGATAGTGAGTACAGGCTGATATGGATGCTCCACAGCCATCAGGGATATAGGACTCTTCTGTTTTTCCAAACTCTTTCATCCTTAGCTGGTTGCTTCCATGATCTGGGTTGCCCCATGGTCCGATGTGGCTGCTAGGGCTCTCGCCATCACATCCATATTCTAGGGAGGAAACAAGGTCACAAAGGCCTCCCAACTGTTTACTGTCCTATAAAGAAATCTTCAAAGTTCTATACTACTACTTTGTCTCTCACTGCTAAAACAGTCACATAGCCACATCTAAACTAAAAGGTAGTCTGGGAAATGTAGATATTTTAGCTTTGTGAACTGCCGTCTTATAAAATTAGAGTACTGTTACTAAGAAAAAGCATTGGATATTGGGAGAAAGCACATGCTTCCTGATACTACATTCTCTGAATCAAAACTTGTTAAACCACATTTTTAAAGCTTGAAGTATAAACTTTGTATTTGACCATAAGCTTTTAAATGAAATTTTAAGTATTTGTACTTGCTTACATACAGAGTTAGAAAGAAAACAGTTATCTTTTGAGTTTCCTATTTCATATTTTTGAAAGTCATTTTAACTTAGAGAATGAATTCAAGTTTTTCTATATATTTTTTTATTTTTGGTAATTTTGTACATTTGAACTTGGTGTGATACTATAATATTGTAGCAAAGAACAGTCTGAACTTGATCAAGATTTGGATGATGTTGAAGAAGTAGAAGAAGAAGAAACTGGTGAAGAAACAAAAATCAAAGGTATTTGAATTTTTTCAGGATCAGTGATTACTGGCACATGTCTTCTAGGGGGTAGTAATAAGTACCATTCTCTTTTTGATCCTTGTCTGCTTTATCCACTGGCCCATACCTCATTTCAGTAAGTCCTTGTATGTTGTAGGGGGAGGGATGGGGGAAGATGGGATGAAATAATAGTAATGGAGGAAGGTATGGGTATAGTGATCCCTCAGAAGTCACTGTGTGTACCCTTTACTGCTAGAGTGACATGGCATAGCTGTGGCAAACAGTTTAGCTACCATGAGTTTTGCTTCAGTTCAGAAATGTTAAGCCCTGGATGGTGTGGCTTAGTGGATTGAGCACCGGTCTGCAAAACAGAAATGTTAGAGGTGGTGGTGGGGGTTGTTTTGGTGGTGATTCTAAACAAATACCACTAGCTTAGGCTTACTTACTTGAAAATGTTTTGTATTCAATACATAGACAATATGAAGTTGTGTGTGTGCGTTTCTTTTTTAATCCATTCCAATGAAACAAAAGAGAGATGTTAATAGAGGTCAATGATGGTGGGGAATTACATTATTTTAGGTTATATCCTGTAGACATGGGCCAAGAATATTAAGATATCAGATGACTCAACTTTTAATTTTTAAGCCAGAATAAGGTGGTTAAAAGACTACTGAACTTAACAGTTTTAGCTTTTATCTTGCAACATTCTCTTAAAGATAATGGACTGTCCTTAGTGACCAGTATTGATATTCTAAAGGCATGTTGTTTGTCAGAATGTACATCATCTGATAACCAAATTAATATTAGAAGTAAAAAAGAAAAAATATTAGAAGTAAATTGAACTCTAAAAACGTAATTGGGAAATGCAGTTTGGGGGAATGTCTTGGTGAAGAAAAGATAGTAAAACTTTTTCATAAATCTAGCTTATTTTTGGGTCAAGTATCAGATACCATTGATAACCAAATTTTGTTTGGCTGTAGTTACAACCTTTGACTATCAACTGTTAACTTTCTCTATTGGGACACACCCAGGCACATTATACAAACAAACATCAAATGAATATTCAGGTCACTCGTTTCACTTCCTTACCCAGGCTTTGTAAGTGTCACTGTTTGCAGTTTTCTGATGTGTTGTCTGCCTTTGAAGGATTATTAAGAGTGATGGATAGGCATCTGGATGAAGCTTTGAGCTTCCCAAAATGCACAGTGGCTGAAATACAAGATAGTAGGTAGAGAAAGGATACTGCTGATAGTTATATAAATGGTCTTGAAAAATGGCATGGATTAGAGATCATTAGGAATCTGAACTTTTCCTACGCATTGCATTTTCCTAGAATGAATTTTCTTTAGTTTGCTGCTTGTCTCTACTCATACCAGCAGTTACTGGCTAGTCAGGGAAACCCCATGATTGGATTGTCCTATTAAAATAGCATAATACATTTTCATAAAATCCTTCTTTGATGCCCTTTTTTTTTAAAGCGCGTCAGCTGACTGTTCAGATGATGCAAAATCCTCAGATTCTTGCAGCCCTCCAAGAAAGACTTGATGGTCTGGTAGAAACACCAACAGGATACATTGAAAGGTACAAGTTCTTCTTTTTCATAGTCCTTTTCTCTTTCTATAATCAGCATTGCAGGTGTATCTATTATTAAGACCATCTGGGACTTAATGTATGTAGTAGTGGAAAGCTAATGTTTGTTAATGTCTAGATAGGATTATTTGGAGTTCATGGTTTTGCTTAAGTACCACCAATTAGGGTTGGTATTTTAAAGTTTATTCTCATCTCCACAGGAACTATACGGATCTTAACTCATTTCTGAGATTTGTTCAGAGGTTGGTTAGAAATGCACAGAATTAGAAGAAATAACAGATTTTTTATTTATTTTGTTGGTCATATGAATCATTAATAGCCCAAATATTCTATTGTGCTTATAATTTTTTTACATGGCTTTATGATTTTAAGATCCATCTGTGTTGCTCTCTGTATGTGCTTCTATTATCTTCTAGCCTCTGAATGTTGCCTATGTCTCATTATGTTTGTCCGCCATGTTTTATTATGTTTTTTCTTTGATGGATACCTAGATTGCCTCCAAGCTCAATTAGCACAAAGTTTATTGTAATGGTCGTTTTTGTACATGTTCTCAAGGAACTATGTAAGAATTTCCTTCTGCTTACCAGTGGGATTGCTAGTTACAGAGTTTGCAAGCCTTAAGTTCTTCCCACTTGCTTTCTAGAATGACTGTTTCCAGTGCACTAGGGTTCCTTTATATTTGCATCCTTTCCAACATTTGGCATTATCCATCTTTATAGTTTTTTTTTATTTTATTTTTACCAGTGGAAGAGGTGCAGCCTTACTTGTTTTTTTCTGACTTCTCATGAATTTCTCTTTATGATTGTGAGGCTTTTTGGTTGCTCATTTGTAACCTTTGTCCTTTTTCTTATTGGGGTTTACTGTCTTTTCTTGTTTTGCAGGAGTTCTTAGGTGTGTATTCTAGGTATTCATTCCTTTTCAGTTTTAGAAAGTTTTTGTAAATCTGTGGTGTCATTTTTATTTACGTATATAGCATCCTTCATTAAACAGAAGTTATTACTTTTTATATTTGTTAATTTTTTTAACTTAATGGTTTGTTCTTTTGAAGTTAAGTCCTTCCTGGTTCCTTCTCTATTTCCTATTGACTAGTTTTACTTTTTACCTTTAGATCTTTAATATCTTTAGAGTATACCTTTGTATTAGGTCTGAATAGGCATCCATTTTTTCTTTTTCTTTCTTTGTTAGTGAGCTAGCTTTTGTGACACTTCAGACAGTTCATTGCCCCCATTTGTGCATATAGCATATTACTTTCTTTATAAACACCTATGTTTGTCTTTGAGCTGTGTCATTGATTTTTTTTTTGTCATCTCTTTTGTCATTGTCACACTTAATTACTATGCCTTTATAGTATGTTTTAATATCTGGCAGGGTGAGTTGCTTTCTTCAACTACCTTTCACCTCACACATACCCCCGCCCGCCAGGATTGACCTAACAACCATTTATAGACCCTTATGGTACATACGGTTAACAGTTTATCAGGGTTCTTTCAAAAATACACTGAAGTTTTGATAGTGATTTCATTGAATAAACATAGATTAACATGGTAGAGAAAGTTGATTTTGTATCTAGAAATTTTGCTACACTTAATATAGTAATTTGTTCTGTATTTTCTCCCATGGGCAAAAGATCTTATCTGCAAATAATGGCAATTTAGCTCCAACCTTCCATGTTACACTATACTGCATATTTATTTTTCTTTCTTTATAACACTGCCAGGACTTACCAGTATTATGGTAAGGATTAGTATTAAAATGAGCATCTTTGTCTTATTTCTAATCTTAACCAGGAGTGAATATAAAATCCCCAATAAATATTGTGTCTCTGTGATTTTTTATGACCTTTTTTATGTATCACTTTAGATTGTCTTTTGACTTTTTCTTTGAATTTGTTGTTAAGTGCTTAGTAAATATATATTTTTGGAAATACATGTTTTGGATATCAGACTAACCTTGCATTCCTGGAATAAGCTTAATCATTATGTATTGTTTCATCATTGAGTTGGGTAGTTAATATTTTATTCAAGAGTCCTTCTTCATTAATGAAAATGAACATAGGAACTTAGATGTGTGCATTTATGTATATATGTGCAATAAAGCTTTCAGGGGTGGTAATTGTACCCCCTGGTTTTAGACTCAAGATTTCAATTACCTAATGAAATGAACGTGGCTGCTTTTACTTTTTTCCTGTTTTCTGTGATCACTTGTACAAGATAGGAATTAATTATTTCTTGAACAGTTGGTAGAACTCTTAAAAATGGACTTGGACCTTTGGGATTTGGGAAATAGAGGTCCTGAGGAATATTTCCCCTTCCTCCCTCCCTCCTTCCCTCCGTTCCTCCCTCCTACCCTTCTTCTTCCCTTCCTTCTCTCTAATTGACCTCTTCGAGTTCTCTTGTGCCAGTTTTGAAATGTAAGCATTTCTAAAAATATATGCATTTTACTGGTTTTAAAATTGATTAGTGTATATAATTCATGATATTTTTAGAGATCTGATTATTTTTCATTTGTATTCTGTATTTTGCATCTTCATTAGTTTTGCCAGATGCTTCAATCTTACTGTTTTTAGAACCAGCTTTTGATTTTTCATTTCTGTATTTTTATTGTTGTTGTTCTTAATTGCTGCTCTTTCTCTGATTTTAATGTTATTTCTTTCTTCTTTCCAGTTTTCCTTTCCAATTTTAGTTAAATGCTTAGTAATTTGATTTTCTTAAATGGTTACTTGGTATCATCATGGCTTTAATATTCAGTTTTTATGAATGTTAATTATGGAGATGTATATGCTGAAATTAATAGCCCAAGCTTAGTCATTGTGTTCACATTCTCCTTATCATTACTTTCTGCTTGATCTAACAGAGTCTGGGAAAGATAAGTTAAAAAACTCTGCGCAATTTATCTGTTTCTCCCTGTAAATCTATCAGTTGTGGGTTGTGTTGTAAATTCTGTCATTTCTGATACTAAGATGGCTTTCTTTTGGGTTTTGTTTACCTAGTATGTCTTTTTCCATCCTTGTATCTTAATCTAATGTGTATGGTTTGCTTTATTAGTAATTTCAACTCTTTACATTTCTTAAAATTGGTAATGCTTTTGGGTTCAATTGCTGCTGTCTTCCTTATTTTTAAATTTATTGTATTAAGTTTATTGTTTTTTCTTTCCTGCTTTCATTGAATAGAGTTGTCTTTTGCTGGTTCAAAGTTAATGCATTCTTTCTTTGTTATTATTATAGTAAAGGCTCTAACCTTAATACCTAAGTTAATTTTTTTTATTTTTTACATTTACTAATATCTGTATTCTTTATATATAACTTCTAGTACTCTGTTTCAGTTCCTTCAAGGGAACAGTAAAATTTATTAAGGTGTTTGACCACCCATACCTTACTGTAGCCTCTCTTGGATTTTTTGACTTAATTCAAAGATTATTTTTAATGATTACAATGAGTATTTGGCATACTTTCTGAAGACTGGTATACCTCATATAATTTTTGTTTTGCCTTCATATCTGAATAATAATTTGGCTATAAAATTGTAAGTTTAAAGTTCTCAATTATCTTAATTCACTTTATTACTTCTGACATATATACAGTGTTTTCTTTAGAAACCTGATGTCAGTCTGATTCCTTTTCTTTTGTAGGTTATTTGCTGTCTTCATTGTGAACTCAGAATTTTCTTTTGTCTTTTGATACCTGTCTGGGAGTAGAATAAGGATTTTTATATTGCTTTAACTCTGAGATTCTCATCTCTTTAGATCTTCATCTCTTTTTTTCAGCAATAGCTGAAACTGTTCAGTATGTCATTCATACCTCACAGCTTTTCTGTCTCCTATAGGGAGGCCTTTTAAACCTCATGGACTTTTTCTTCAGTTGAACTTGTCTTGTTTATCCTATTTGTTGGTCATTTTAGTTACTGTATCTTTGATAATATTCCTACTTTGTTTTAGATTTCTTGGTCTTGTCTCATATTGTTAGTATATTCCCTCATCTCTAAGTATATTTATTCTCTTGAAATTCTTACTAATGATGCTGCTTCAGATTTCATTCTTTCATAGAAATTGTATTCAGGTGTGTAGCTTAGGGATACTGGACTGTAAGTGTTATTCTAGTAATGAGTATTGAGGGGGGTATGAAGCTCAGACTCTGGTTTGTGTCAGTCCTGTGGAGTTTAAGGAGAAGGGGATGGAATGAGCCGAAGGAGATGATTCTGGGCAAATTTTTTGGCTGCTTTGGGAGGAGGCAGTCTCCTGGTTGTAATCCATTGTACCCAGATTTCAGGGGGTGAAGGAGGCAGTGCTTTGTGGGTTCTGAGCCAGAGTCTGCATAGTGACCAGCAGCTCACTAACAGAACAACATTAAGCTTTTTTTTAATTGTTAGAAATAAAATGTTGATATCTTTAGGTGTTTGTTTTTTATCTTAACTAAAGTTGTGGTTAGGTAAGATAATTTCTTGATACACAACAATCTGTTTATGGCAGGAAATTCTAACCTGGATTGTGGATCTGTTACACAGACTCCCTGGAGTTAGAGTTAGGTAAATTTTGAGTGTGATCATATTTTGGCAGGTGCAGTGGTTCATAAGTGTAAGCAATTCTTTGAAGGGCTCACAGACTAGTTATGTATAACATTTTAAGAATCTATGTGCCACAGTAAACTGTATAATACATGAATTGTATCTTAATAAAGCTGTTAGTTAACAAACCCAAGTCTCTTCTTCATAAACTATTACATTCTTATTTAATATAATTTCAAATTCCAAATTAAATAGAGGCTGAAATAGAAAATAGTGGTGAAGGTACTGTCCTTTTTTGCAATATATACATACTCCCTTCCTTTCCCCCAATACAGGTGGGATACAGGGTACAGGTGAGATACCTTTTTTTTTTTTTTTTTTTTTTTTTGAGAAAATATAGGTTATCATTTCATTGTTGTTCTTAGAGTTAGCATTGTCATTGTCATTCCATGACATTTTAACTTTATAAGGTAGAATGTATTTTACAGCTGAGATGCCCTTACTGAAAACAAAACTGAACCATGAGTATGATGAAAGATCTGGGTTGATAATATGATTTACATTTTTCTATCAGTTTACTGTACCTGGTTAAAATTTTACTTTCAAACTCTTATAGTCCAGAGGCCCATGTATTTATATCTTCCAAAGTTCAGTTATTTTAAATTAGTATATCTTTGCTTCATATAGGAAACCTATCATCCACTTTTATGCTTCAGTTTCAAAAAGATAAAGAAGTGCGACTTGTGTCTTACTGTGATGCTATGTAACTTGGTGCTTTCTAACCTTTCAGCTTGCCTAAGGTAGTTAAAAGACGAGTGAATGCTCTCAAAAACCTTCAAGTTAAATGTGCACAGATAGAAGCCAAGTTCTATGAGGAAGTTCATGATCTTGAAAGAAAGTATGCTGTTCTCTATCAGCCTTTATTTGATAAGGTAATGCTTTTTACTATTTCATTTTATTTATTTAAAAATCAAGAAGGTAATAAAGCTCTGGAAACAATGTAGACCTCTCAGTAAAATAGTTACTACATGAAGGAATTTGGGAAAACTATTTTTTAAGATTTTATTTTTTATTTTTAGAGAGGGGAAGGGAGGGAGAAAGAGAGGAAAAGAAACATCAGTGTGTGGTTGCCCCTTGAGCACCCCCTACTGGAGACCTGGCCTGCAACCCATGCATGTGCCTGACTGGGAATGGAACTCACAACCGTACTTCGGTTCGAAGTACGGTGCTCAATCCATTGAGCCACACCAGCCAGGGCTCTATGGGTTCTTAATGAGAAACAGCTAGTTTTTTGCTTGGATGTCAGTGTTTTTATGTAAGCCTTTTTTTTTTTTTTAATCATTTTAGCGATTTGAGATCATTAATGCAATTTATGAACCTACGGAAGAAGAATGTGAATGGAAACCAGATGAGGAAGATGAAATTTCGGTTGGTACCAACTTTTAATTTAGTGTGTTTTATACCTTGGAAATAAAATTTTTTCCTTTGAACTTGATGACATGCAGAGGATTGTTCGCTTTTTTCAAGTGAAGACATGGAGGCCTCTAAGTGACTTGCCTACAACTAATAATGGCAGAACACAAATCAGTGCTGTTACATGACCCTGTTTCTCCAAAGTGACTATTTTAATGTTGGTTGATTAAGAGAATACAATATTTTGATTAAAAAACATTGATGAATGATTTGAAAACATTTAGGAATTTAAAACATTGGACAAGTTTTATATTTGTTTTGGTTCTCCTGTTTACTATGCTTAAAAGTCATTGTTTTATAAAAGTAGGTTTGGTGTGGGTAACAGCAGTGTTTACACAATTGGCCTAGAACTATTAGGGCTGAAAGTTGGAATTACTGATTGAGGGTTTGTTGGTTTCTGTACTTCTACCACTGCATTTAAATTAAGGGAATATATAATCTAGGGGTCTAATCTAAGTATTCAATAATACATGCTGTTATTTATCAAGGAGGAGCTGAAAGAAAAGGCCAAGATTGAAGATGAGAAAAAGGATGAAGAAAAACAAGACCCCAAGGGAATCCCTGAATTTTGGTTGACTGTTTTTAAGAATGTTGACTTGCTCAGTGATATGGTTCAGGTAATGTTATTCTTAAAAATGGCAGTTTACCTCAGAGAGTAAACCTTTGAAATTTAAATGTCTGATGACTAGTCTCATACTGTTGATATTTCTAGAATGATTGATTGCCTTCTTTTGAAGGAGCTGTTATGTGTAGAGGCAGTATTGCAGCTTTGTTTAATATAACCAAATAAATTATGATTCACTTACAAAAATTAGATAATGAAATGGTCCATTTGATAATTGCTCATTACTGTCTGTTCCTTTCTCATGGCTTTGTACCTTCTATCTTAGATGCTTAGTGTGGTGGTAGGATGTGAAAGACTTAATAGTTTCAATTGTTTTTTATCCAAAAGATGTTTCAGTCTGAAATTACTATTTTAAGGAACATTTGCATTTTAAAAGAATGCTGTAAATATCTTTAATTCTTTTATAATTGTCACTTTTTCTGGGAAACATTGTCCCTCCTAATCAGAAACATTTCTTGAGCCACTACCATCCGTACTGTAGTACGTGTTGCCTGTACTGTGATTGTTGGAAGTTAATGTCTCAGACAGAAATCTCAAAACAATGACTGCTTATTGAATTTCTACCTTAGCCAAGTAGGAAAGCATCAAGCAGATCGAAAGGAACAAGAGCAGCTAAGGGCAGTAGTTACAAAAACAAATGTGCCTATGTTTTTGTACTCTACATCCCAGTGTGGATAATGATGTTGTCATTGCTACATAAAACTTCATTCTAAAATATTTATTGTCCAGTAACAGAACACTAATTCTAAAATGCCACATTACTCGTTTATTTATATATATATTATTTTAATTTGAAGGAACATGATGAGCCTATTCTGAAGCACTTGAAAGATATTAAAGTGAAGTTCTCAGATGCTGGCCAGCCTATGGTAAAAACTTTGAAATACTTTTAATTTTGTAACATTAGGTGTTTACAGATAAATAAGTGGAATTTTTTTTAAAAGACGTAACATTTGAGGGGGTGAGAAGAAATTTAAAATGATACTTGGTATACTTAATTGTTGGTAAAAATAAATGTTTGGATGTTGATAATGTGATACATTTATTCTACCTTTTAACTGTTTTAAAAATATAGTCTGTTCTTGATCCTGGATTAAAAATGGACTAAGAAATAATATCAAAGATACATGAATAAGAAAATACTTTTCTGCATTATTAAAAGGCATATGTCTGGGAATTACATAAAACAAGATGTTAGAAGGCCCCTACTTCCCCATTATGAGAAATCAACCAACAGCTTCTCCCAAAAACCATCAATGGTATTATGTAAAGTATGGGCAAAGCTACTATAGGCTATAGATTCTTATATTGGTATGTAATAAGGTTGGGCTTTTTCTCTGTCAAGCTCAGGATCTAGTCTAAGATTCACAAGTCATCTTCATGGGGATGGAGGGATGAAGGGGGACTTGGTCAGTTTAAGCTTTATTTACTAAAGCATTGAAAATGGTGATGTAGGAATTTAATTAGTTTTTATACTTTTTTTTTTAAGAGTTTTGTTTTAGAATTTCACTTTGAACCCAATGAGTATTTCACAAATGAAGTGTTGACAAAGACATATAGGATGAGGTCAGAACCAGATGATTCTGATCCCTTTTCTTTTGATGGACCAGAAATTATGGGTTGTACAGGGTGAGTTTTAATTTTACTGTATTAACAGAATGCTACATGTTTTTGTTTTACTTATGATTTGTGATATTGGTATTTCCTAGTGTGTGTGCTTGATACATGCATACATAGTTTATTTCTAAACCAATGTTTGAGTAAAATGTTTTCTGAGAACTTAGTCATTTTCCTAGAATTTTTCTTGGCTTGTGGGCTATTACAGATATTTCTCCAAAGGAAATGCACATTTTAATTTAGTATATTGTAAATTTGTGGTAATTGTGAATATATTTATTAAAAAAATTGTTTAGAAATAAATTTTTCTCTTTACATTGCTACAAAAAAAACATTTGGACCAGTTTTTCCCTCTTAAGATTTGAAGTTAATATTTACTTAGAAAAATCTTAGTTCTCCATGCAATTAAAAGTAATGTGTTGTGACAGAAGATCCCCCCCTTTGTTTTGAAAGGTGCCAGATAGATTGGAAAAAAGGGAAGAATGTCACTTTGAAAACTATTAAAAAGAAGCAGAAACACAAGGGACGTGGGACAGTTCGTACTGTGACCAAAACAGTTTCCAATGATTCTTTCTTTAATTTTTTTGCTCCTCCTGAAGGTAAATAGTGTTTTAGTTTGGGTATTTTTAGTTGTTTTATAATAACTTTTGTTTAGTTTTTTACTCATTTGAATTTTTCTTCTCAATTTTGCAGTTCCTGAGAGTGGCGATCTGGTAAGCTGAATTGTTATTTATTTATTGTATTGTTTCCTGTGTGTGAAATAAAGATTGGTTTTCAAAAGTGCAGAGTGGAGTAGTTGCTACTAGCATTTTGTCCTGAGCCTTGCAATACATGGAGAAGGCCTTTATGCATCTGAAAAATTCCATTCAAAATATTCCTGGTGCTATCACTGAGAAATGCTGAAAAGCTAAGTTTTTTTTTTTTTCTTTTGAGACTTGGCAGATATTATTGTGAGGGATTCAGGTTTTCAAGACTATATAGTTTTCCTCCTTATTAAAACTAGAACATATTTATGAAAACTTGAGATTCCTTCTAAATTATTCCACTTGGTGTATTCAGTAACTAATGCTTTAAAAGAAAAATTTTAGTCATATAACCAAGTTGTTTATTTATATTTTACTTTCAAGCCATAAAAAGTAAACAATAACCAGCTCTAATTTTTATTTCCCAAAATTTCTCTGAGTGTGTACACTTAATTTCTTTTTATTAAAAACCCTTAAATGACTATTTGATCGCACCACATGTAAGCTAGTTTAAAAATGATGGGAAGTTAAAAGTGAAATTGAGTTTCTTCATGATTTAAATCCAAGAGTTTTAAAACAAAGTTATTAAATTTTGTGCTTTTCTTTTTAAAATAGGATGATGATGCTGAAGCTATCCTTGCTGCAGACTTTGAAATTGGTCACTTTTTACGTGAGCGTATAATCCCAAGATCAGTGTTGTATTTTACTGGAGAAGCTATTGAAGATGATGATGATGATGTGAGTGAATCTGAATCCTGCAGTAAAATCGTTTGGTGAGGGTATGATAGTCAGAATTGGTGAGGGGTTTAATGAATAGATGTGGTTTCTTTTAGATGTGGTTTCTTTTCTTTTAGAAAGCAAGACTTAGGATAATTACTGATTTCCTGTAGATAACTTTCCTGAATTGTTTTAAGTAGCCCATCTTTGAGTCCATTTGTTGTAGTTTGTATTTTTCTGCTAATTGGAAGACTGGCTGAATTAGTAAAAACTATGCTTGCTTAGTATTGTAGATCTATTATGCTCCTGTTTTTAACCAAATAAAACATTTTAAGGACTTTTTAAAGTACTAGAGATAACCATATTAGGAAGCATAGAATTTTTATCCCAAGGAATATTACCTAATGATTAAGGTAAAATTAGGCTACCCTCAGAGGTTTGGGAGTCTTTATTGCTAAATGGCAATATTCAAAAGGACTTCGTATGCAGTGTGTTTCACACATAAGTACAAAAAAGTAGTATTTACACTAATAGCTGCCTGATCATACTTTATCCACAATTGGTACTTTGCTCTGACTTTTTCAAATGACATATACTTTTATATGGCACTGGGCCATATAAATCTGAGTGATTCCTACAGCTATTATTCTTCTTTTAATTTATAGTCGGTCACTTCAGGGAAAGTATTTTTCCTCTTTTTAATTATTAATGGATACAATGATGAATGTAAATAATGCTGTTCTCAAAAGTAACTTCATCAAACTTGATCCTTTTTTCCTTTTTTAGTATGATGAAGAAGGTGAAGAAGCGGATGAGGTAATGTTTACCAAATGAGCAGATAATTCTGTTTCAAACACACTGAGAAGGAAATTGAGTGACTTATGTATTCCTTTGCTATAATCATTATTCTGTGATGTGGGATAAAAACATTTTTGGAAAAATTACAATTTTAGAATCTACAGCCAAACAATGTATGTATAAGGTTTCAATAAATAAATTGCAAAACTCAGAATATTTTTTTTATTTCAAATAATTCTGTTCTGCTGCAGGGTTATCAGCTCTTTGAAGAAGTCAAAAGCTGCAGTAAACTTTTTCAACGTTGGCTGCAGTAAATCTTTTCAATAAAAGCTGTCTGGATGTCTCAAGTTGTGTTGGGAAATTTGTCATATTAGAAGCTTTCAAATTAAATTGCATTGCACCAAACTTTGTAATCATGAAATTCTGTTGACCTATAGCGTAACTTGTGTTAAATTCTTCCTACATTATGAGCCGTTTCTTGCTACTGTGTACCTACTTCATGGATGCATTTTGAACTTTAATATAGGAAGGGGAAGAAGAAGATGAGGAAAATGATCCAGACTATGACTCAAAGGTGAGCAAAATTAGTGCTGTTTTCTGTTAAATTTAAATCAGGTTAAATAAGAGTTGGTGTATCTGAATACATAAAGGTTAATTTTGTACTTTAAAGTCTAGCCCATTGACTGTGTGTGTGTGTGTGTGTTTAATGCCACTGGCATTTCAACAGTGCACATACTTTTGGTGCTCCTCCTCTAAGAAACTTTTATTTTTGGTTCTGACTGTATTTTCCAGTTTCAGGCTAACTGAAGTCCTAGGATTCTATTTTAGTGGCATGTTATCATGTACATTTTTTAAAATAGTGTTTTAGAAGTATTTTAAATTATAGCTTATGGTTTTAGGTTGTTTCCTTCCAAAGGAAAGCTTATAAACAAAGGTCAGCTTTTAAAGCTCTGCATGCAGGAGTGCTTGGTTAGATTCTTTCAACCGCCTCTCTTCTCCATCTCTGAGTCCCAGTCTTATTCCTGGAATTTGTCGTATCAGGATTAGTAAAGACCTTTATCATCCCACAGAATACATCGTGCATTTTACCAGGATTCATTTGTACCTCTGGTTTCTCTTTAATACATTCATTCATTTGCTAAATGCTATAAAATATCCAGAAAAATAACTTTAACCTAGTGAGCAGGTAAGAGGGGATAGTTAAAAACAAATTAAATATTTAAACAGGTATGAATTAGTCCTAACAGCTCAATTGTGAATGGAATGAGTATTTTTTTAATAACTGATCTATAAGAAAGCAAAAATATTGGGTACTATGACTAACCTCAATTGCCTAGTTATTTAATTTAATGAAATTATGGCTCAGTGTATCTCAATTTATAGAGTTCATTCTACAGTTTAAAATTTGGGTTTATTTTGGCACTTTTGTTACCTGCTAATGTTTAAATAAATTAATTTGCCATCATTGCTATAACCTGTCATTAATTTGGCAAAAGTTTTGACAGAGCAGTAAGATAATGTGATAATTAAGGTAGTTAATTACTAATGAAAACTTAACTGAAGCAGGTAGAAAAAGATAGATTGACTTCTTGTTTTCCTTGTTAACAGAAGGATCAAAACCCAGCAGAGTGCAAGCAGCAGTGAAGCAGGATGTGTGTGGCCTTGAGGATAACCTGCACTGTAATAGCCTAAACACAGCTATTATTTTACTTACAGCCTTATGTTTTTGTATTTTCTTGGTAGACTCAGTACTTTTTTTTTTTAAAGGAAAGGAATTGATATTTTAAAAACAATTTTGTTCTACCTAGCATTTTAACTTTAGTTTTTCTGCCAGTTATATTGAATGCAGAAATTCTCTCGCACATTGTCATTCATTGCTACATAGTTTGGTTCTTCTGGGGTATTTTTTATCATGTAATTATTTGATTACAGCTGCAAAAATAAAACAACTATTAAATGAAACAAATTTTTTGTTTTGCTATTTTTTCTCCTTGAAGAACCAAAGTATTTTTTCAGGTGGTAGTTACATGGGATTAAGTTTGCTTGTACTAGCTTTGCCCTTCGTTACTTTGTTATAGAAATGCAGTGCCTATACTAAAACAATTTATCATTAATAAAAAAAAGTCAAGATAAGGCTATGGTTAAGAATTTCCAGTAAGAACACACACGTTAACCTAGATTATTAATGGATTTGTATATTTTAGGTGACATAGTTAACTGGAAAGAACCCTAACTCAGTAGTATGGTTATTGGTTACCATAAGGAGGAGAATGAAACCTAGTATTTTCAGAAGTTAAACTTTATTATTTTAACTGTACTCGTAAACTTAACCTCCATTAACTAAGCATCTTTTCTTTGTGGTAGGGTCTACCTTCTGCTTCCCTGGAAAGGATGAATTTTCATCATTTGACAAGTTCATTTCAAGTTTTATGTTGTTTGTTTGCTTGCTTGTTTTTGGTTTTGCAGCCTAAAATAAAAATGTCAAATATAATTTTAGTTCTCACAAGTAATGTCTTAATTTTGTACTAATTCAGGCATAAATAGAGCCCTAGCTTGAATTAAACATTATACTCAGTTTACCATCCTATTGAAGAAAAAGGTGCCAACTTCGGAAGAGAGGAGTACTGCATCTAATAAGAAAGTAAAAAACAAAGACAAATGATGTAATTTTTTTAAAGAAAAGTTTTATTTCTTTTGGTTGAAACACAAGAGGGCCCCAAGCCTCTATGGTTAATTCCAATTCTTATTGTTTTAAGTATGAGCATGTTATTTACCCATGCTTTTGCTTACTATGTATTAAAATGGGTAGTACTGTTTACTTAACTACCTCATGTGTTAGGCATATTAAATTAAATTATATGAAATGTTTCTCAACCTTATTAAAAGCTTAAAAATCTGGACCTGTTTGCATCACAAGTATGATACTCAGCCTTTTATTCTACAGTAGTTTGATAAACTAGAAACAAAAGTTAAGTACTTTATTCTGGGATCTGGTCACGCAACGTTCTTTGTGTGGCTCCTATTTTAATAGAAATGGATCGATAGCCAACTATTTGAAAAGGTCCAAAGATTGTTTTTAAGTGTTTTAGTTATGACCATATTGTAGAGATCATGGTACTAAAATAGAAATAAGACTGTGGGGGTGGGTGGAATGCCGTTACATTTGAGGATTGTAGAGCCACATTTAAAATACCTCAGGCTAATTACTGTTAATTTTTTGCGGTGAACTTAAAAGCTTTGGCAGTAAGAGTGGACTGATTGGATTGTAATTGTAGAACAGCTTAGAGTTTCTGCTCATAATAAAATAACTAGGTTCGTTTTTAGAAGTAATAAAGCTTCCATTTTTGGAATGTGAATGAATACATTTTGTTATTTGTATAGTATTATCTGTTTCACTCCTGAGATTTTAATTAACTACTGGAAATCCTTAACCAATTTCAATAGTTTATAGGGGGAAAATGCCATGAAAACACCTTATATTTTTCTTTCTCATTTTCACAATGATATTGGTTGCATTGATCAGGTACTCTGTGTTAATTTTTTTTGTACCCATACATCACTTGAACACAGCTGAACTTAAAAAATGTTAATCTAAACATAGGGTCCCATTTTTTAAAGAACTTACAGTAGCAAAACCAGGTTGTTGTTGTTTTTTCCATTCCTTTAGGAAATAGCTATTGCCAAAGTGGGAGAGTAATACATTTCGTCTTGTTAGATAAGAGTGATGTGGTTTGCAGAGGAATTGTTCTCTTAATGAAGTTGGGGTTTCAAAGGGTATCAGTGTTCATCTTTGCCATCTCTCCAGTTCCAAAGTGGTTCTACCCCATTCAAGAAATTTCAAATATGTAATTGGAAATCCTTAATAAAATTTGCATTTAATTTTATAAAATGTACTGGTGATGTTTTGGGTGTTTTTTTTAATGACATTTTTTGTAAGAACAGAGAGTAGAGATGTTTAGAGTTGGATATTCTGTGTTCAGGCCATGGTGGCCTGTAAATTGGCATAATTTGAGAATATGAGCAACCTTCCAAACCCTGCTAAACGGAGTTTGTCATTGGAAGACTAGAAAGGAGGGAATTCCACAGTTCTACAGATTTTACTGATTTAACTATAAATATTTTTGAGACACTTGAGATTTTTAGTTTATAGTTTCATGAAAGTAAAATTTATAGAATTTCTCAGAATTATATCTGAGGCAGTATTAGTATTTCTGAGACAATAATTATATGGAATTGGCATAGAATAGTAAAGACTTAAGAAAAATGGATTTTACCTCTATTTCAGTTTTTAGCTCATTTAATAACAAGTAGACATGAAAAGGAGATCTTAGCTTGAATAGAAATATTTTCATTATTTTGTGAATACGTTAATGACATTGATTGGTACATAAGTTCTCACTTTATATTATTGCTGCTTGTAAGACTGAATCCATGGGTTTGTGAAAACACTGTACTATGGAGAAACATTAATATTCAGATATTTGAATGTTTGGTTTCAGGGCTTGGTTTAGCATTTGAGTCCATTTTATGTGTTGGTTAATCTTACAAAAGTTTTAGCCTTTATATTTTTGACTATTGAAGTCAAGCCAAATGTTACTATTTTATTTTCACAATTTAAAATTCAAAATGTACTCAAAGAATTATACAACAAAGAAGATGAAGGGGCACTGTTTGGTTTTGAGGCCTCTATATCAGTTTCCAAATAATTTTGCCACCTAGTGTAATACACAAACCCTCGTGCAAATAATCAATAGTAGACCCAAAGTAGTTATATTGGGATCACACTCAGTGGAAATAGGGTGCCCCTGAAAATAGTGGGGTTACTGAATGCAAAATAGGGGGCGAAAGAGCATGTTTCACTTTAACTGTCATAGAAGACATCTCTTGACAAAATTTCTCGGTCATAGCACCTATTGCTCATAAGTACCCCATAGTGAACTGGAAGGCTCACAATGGTTTGTGAACTATGATTAAATTAAGCCTTTGCCACTTCCAAACTGGCTTGGCAGAAGCGAACCCACAGACCGCGCCCCCCCCCCAATTTAATAACATATGGTTCAGTGTATATTAGAACCTTGAAAGATTGAAAACAATTATATAAAACTTGAAGTGATTATTCCCAGTGATTCTTTTAACCAGAGTTATTTTAAGTGGACAGAATAAATGGACCGGTTGAAGGAAGCATATGTTCATTATTTAGTTTTTTTATCCTCATTATCAGTAATTGTAAACAGTTTTGCTTTTTGAAGATATGTGTTTATAATTTAGGTAATGTGCTACTTAAAGCACTAAGTCTCTAGTTAGCTGAAAATTAAATGGTGAAATTAACTTGATTAATTTTTAGCTGTATAATGAATGGTGACTTCTGTATACAGGTTTAAAAATCCAGTTATTAACCTCATAACTTAGATAAAAAGCCAAGTTCTTGGACTGGACATTCATATTTAATGAATGTGGGAATAAAATAGTTCCCACATTGGGCAGTACAATGGTTAAAAAGCCTTTAGAGTCCATCTACCACTTTGTTCTTTATTGCTCGGTGTTGTGCTAAGTTGTGAAAGATTTGGTTGTGCTGAGAATGGATTAGCACCTGGAGAGTACTTCAACCACAATACATGCATAATGAGCAGTCAGGAAATGGGCTTTCTAACGTAAGAAAACCTAGAGTTTGTGATTGGGATCATCTTGTAAATCGATGCAGTTAATTTCAGAATTAGTTGGGGGAGGGCTGGGGTGTTTCATTGTTTTAAAAGTAAAATTGGTCCTTGCTAAGAGATGCTGTACTTGGTGTGCAAAATAACACTGAAATTAAGGCTGCATAATACACAGTTTGTATGTGTTTGATATTGTAAAAAAGTAAGGAAATAATTTGATGCCCTTAAAGTCATTTAAGAATCTCATTACTTTTTAAAACATGTTTTCATATACTGGTTTATTTTGCCTTTGGCTGAACCCAGAATGATTTAGGATAAAAGTAAATGAAGTCATAATTTGTCAGCCTATCCTGTACATCCCTTGATACCTACCTGGAGCCCTGGACACTGGGGATGGACCATGAGGGGTGGATGATGAGAGGTGTCTGTCTTGAGGTCAAGTGATTTTCAGCTTGGATCAGGCCAGTCAATACATACAGTATGTGTTTCAAAACTAGAGGCTGGGGTCTGTTTGCTGTTCAGTTGGCCTTGGTGAGTGGACCTAACCTTAAAAGCAAGTTGGACAGCAGCAGCTCAACCTCTCTAATCTACATTTGCACTGTTTTCAGCTCTGCTTGGCTATCTTTTCATTCACTTACTGCAACTGATCTTAGATCAAAATAGTCACTTTTTCATTGAATTATTACCCACTCTTATTGGTTCTTCAGTTCTGAACTGGTAAGTGTATATAGCAAGTTTTTGCATGTGTAGATTACTTAGGATTTATCTGGACTCCTTCCAGTGTACCAGCCATAGTACTGCATGGGGCTATGCAACAAGGTAAGTAATTGATTCTCATTAGTTCAATCCCATAAGTCAACCAAGATACTCCAAGATCCTTTGTAGTAGTCACATCCATACATAACTGAGTTGCTTACATTGAGGAAGTCAATAAAAATATTGTTTGTAAACTCTGGGACTATGGACAGTTTTTCATCAATAGTTGTTGCAGTTACCTAGCACTGCATAACAAAAACACTACCAAAACTTAAAGCATTGACAAGATTTATCTTGGAATGATAAATCACTGTTTGGATACTTCATTTCCACTCATCATTGGCAGTAGCCAGCTTTTAGCATAGAGCAAATGGACTTAACCTGAAGGCTTTTCATATACAGGTGATGAAACAAGCTGGGATGTTGTGAGAGCGCTGCCTAGACATTGCCTCACAGGGTGGTTGGTTTCCAAGTCGGGAAAAGATCCTTTTTGTGTCCTATCCTAAGAAGTCTTCACTTCTGTACTCTGTTGGTTATAGAGTCAGCCACAACCCACTGAGGTTTAATTGTAGGGGGACTACATCTTGCTGGAGGACTAAGATTTTGGGAAAGTGAACTGGAATCTTGCAGTGGCCACAAGTTCATTTTTTAAAAAAATACTATTAGGTACAATAGTGTTAACAGCAAAAGCTGCAGTCGTTTTCCAAAATGACCAAAACCATCAACAAAGGTTATACATTACATGCCTGTTTTTGGAGAAAAAAATCAACTTTATTGGAATCTTAATATTTGAATTTGTACAGATACTGTGAGTCATAAAAATGTCAAGTTTGGTTAGTAAAGGAATCTCAAGTGATATCAGATGACCATTAAGTACAGAGTTCATAAGATTGGGTGCAATATACAGTGAGAAACTTCACTGCGACCCTGGATTTTTAACTCAGAACGTTTGCTTTTGTAGCATTACAAATCTTGATTTTTGAAACGTGTGTAATTTAAGATAATAGAAGTTAATCCTTTATTTAATCTCCATGCTTGTTTAAAGATGGTAATTCCCCCCTCTATATGTAAGGATACAAGGTGAATGACAAGGCCACAAGTTAGTATGTGCTGATGGCAGTATATTGCCTCCATCTGTTCTCCCATCCACTCAGACTCCTGCACCTGCTTCCTGTCCACAGTAGTGGTTAAATAAGCACTTTTAAGGTAGAAATTTCAAAATATCAAAGATTTTAGAGACCAGAGTTACCTGGATTTACCAGAAAAGAGGTATCCATCCTCTGTTTTGTGGTCTTTGGCATGTGGCTTCCATTGTTTAAGTTGCTCTGTTGTCTGAAATGCTGCACCATGCCCGGTTTAGGCAGCAGCTGGGGCGGAACGAGGTAAAAGACTTCTAGCATCCAGCCATCTTTAAAGAAGACCCTGTGATTAGTGCTTACAGCACTGCAGAGGCTGTAAATGAAGACCTGGACCTCTAGAGCCAAAGCTGTGTTGGTTATGAATTGGAGAATGAAGGTTGGGATGACGGCCACATTTTCCACATACATTAAAAGAGCTTCAGGTTTACGAAAGGATGGTTTGGGCAGGGATATCCCAGAACACAGACAAGTAACTGCACTTCAGAAATAAGTAGATGGGCCTTAGATAATTAAGGAGTACAGCCTAAAGGATGTGTTCTGACCAGCCGGTCTTCACCTAAAGCTTATATTTGGTCTTACATGATACCATTCCTAGAAGGATACACATGAGGTTCGGACGATGACCTAGGCAATCGTGTAAATGGAATCTCATTACAAAAAAAAATTCTAGTTTTTCATTACAAGATACAAGATACTAATAGTTAAGTAACAATGATTTTGTTACTTTTCATATGGGAGTTGACTTTTTCTGATTGGTTTAATGGCAATGTGGAATCTTGCCGTAAAAAGTTGTCTTGGATTCTTTCTTTGATAAAACGTCCCTCTACCTTTCTGGACCTGGCTACCCCAAAGAATTTTCGTTTTTTTCACTCTTCAGTCCCCTGTCAGTTATACTATCACCTGTGACATAACCTTCACCCTCCAATTCTTGGCTTACAAGCCTGAGTTCCTCTACCACGTAAACTTTGTCGTTCACAGCACCCATGCAAGTTTATCATACCATCCATCTTCCTTTGTCCTCAAACTTTTGGAAAGAATCACCTACACTTGCTGCTGCTTTTCTTCCTATAATGTCCAGAAAAGGGTGTTGCTCAGTTACTATTTTTTTTTTTTTTTACAAATAATAATGGCCAAATTGAATAGTTGGTTCTCAGACTATGCCATGTGTAGTAATAGAAGACTGCAAAAGGAGTGCTCCTGGGAATGTAGTCCCTGTGGGGGAGAGATTTGTCCAAGTGGCTATCAGCCATACATTTTGAGTTGCAAACAACAGGAGCATTTACCTAGTCAGAGTAGAAGAGGACTTAGGAAAGGATATTGGGTGCTTTGAGGTTCCTATTGGAGGGCAGAGGCTCATGTGCTGCTCTTTAGCTAGGGCAATGCTCCAAGTAAACAAAATTCAGTGCTGCCACTGTCAAGTCATTGGACTATCTGATGCTTCTCTACTGCCACCCCTGCAGACTCAGAAGTCAGTGTCAATGCTTTTGAGTAATAGTAGTTCACTGACATCATACTATTGATTCTTAGCCTCTGGGGCTACATTCCTTGCTCAAAGGTAATAACTGGTGAACTTTGGATGAAGAGCCAAACCCCTGCTCCATTTTATCCACTCATTTTTGTCATTTCACAGCTAATATTACTCTAACAAATAAGCATCACCAGACCCCTGAATTGTTACTTGTTGACCATCTTCAATAAAATGTCTATTTGGCCTGCCTGCCTGTCCTCCCTGCTTTGAATAGCAGCAATATATTTCCAACCAGCACTAACATTTAGTCTCCTTCACCATAAGTGCTGTCAGCACCTAAGCAGCAATCTCCGTCATGATCCACCACGCTAGTAAGCACAATGATGGAAACTTACCGAAGATGTTAACTACCAATCAAATCTGTAGTGGTGAAATATGAATATGGAGAAATTAGCCAAAAGAAATGTAACAGCATTTGAACTGGGCTTTGAAGAACAAAGTATTACAGGGAATTTGGGAAAGCAAAGGAGGCACAAGCAGTGACAAGCTCACTTAGGGTTGAGTGGAAGGAGTCTAAATTGTAAAGGCAAGTAGGACTTAACTCTCGGAGCAGGGAAGGGCTTCCATGCCAGGGTAAGGACTTGGAATGTTACTCTACAATGGTAGGCAGCAAAATTTTCTATCATTTCAGGACCAGAACTGGTAGCAATGTACCATAGGATAGCATGGATTCCAGTGGTTGGGCTATTATGAGAGAATAGGTGAAAAAAATGAGAATCTGAATTAGGCTATTGGCAGAATAGAAGGGACAGAGACAGCTAATTGCTTGATCTACAAACGTAATAGTTTAAAAAACACGAGTATTAAACTACTATTCTGGCTTGCTCTAAGCTGTGTTATGCAAATTGGTCGCTAGGGGGCATCAGTTCAACTAGTAAGGCAGAAAGGAAGACTAGTAAGCCGATGCACCAGAGAAGTGGCTAGTTCAGTATTTATTTGAAGAGAATATTTAACTTTTTCAGCTTGGAGTTGGGGAAATTAGAATCTTTACGGTGGGTTTCATTTAAAAATGAAGAGATGAATAGTAGTCAACATGGGCATTTATGCACCGAAGGGTAACTAGATATTCTTGCTGGTTTGACTTTTAACTTTTTTTTGAAAGACACTTTATTTTTGCTATATTCATATATTTAATAATCTGTTATAAACTTTTACTGTGTATTGCAAATTGGGAAGTCTAAAGGTTAGAGATTTTTTGATCTTGTAATCAAGTTATAAATGAAAGTAAGCACTTCTTAACTTTTAAAGTTCTATTCAATATAATGTCTTTAAGCCAGAATTAATGGATTTTTAAGCAAGTATTTGGCCATTTAACTGCTAAGTAAGAGGAACTGCTACCAATTCAGTTCCATTACTCTTTCTCATCCTTTGGTTACTCTTATTAGAAACCAATAGGATGATAATTTAAATACCTGTCACAGCCATGGGGATGTAAAGTACAGACCGGAAATGGAGTAGCCAAAGAACATATGCACAACCCACAGACATTTACAGTGGTGTGGGGATTGCCTGAGGGAGTTGGGGGAGCTAGGTGGAGGGGGCAAGGGGAAAAATTGGGACAACAGTAATAGCATAATGAATAAAATAATTTTTTAAAAGTGAAAAATATCAATATTCAATTGCATGTGGCTTTAAAGGAAAAGGTTTGCAGGACTTAATTTTAGGTAGCATCTACAGAATAAGTAGTATGTAAATTCATAGAGGCTTAGCATATGTAGTAGTTAATCCATTTAAAAAATAATACCAAATATATATTGGTATGGCATGTTTTGGAAGTTTTATCATGAAGTCTTACAGTTTGAAAAAATTGTAAAGTAGGATGTGTTACGAAAAATGTCAAAAAACATTTAAAGACATTGATTTTCTTTTCATGTCAGGGATTCTGAATACATTTAAATTTTCTACATATGTTGAGTCCCTACCATGTACCAAGACTTGTACTAGGTGACTGGGATACATCAAAACAATGATCTCTATCTACCCTCTTTAAGCGGGTACATTCTATAGTAAGGGGAGCAGAAATAAGCAAAGGGCATAATAACTCAGTAGTGTGTTAGGAGGTAACACATGCCATGGGGGAAATTAAGAGGAATTGGAGGGTTGCAACTTTTAGAATGATGAGGATAGGCCTCATTGAGAGGACATTTGAGCAAAGACCTGAAGAAAGTGATTAGGATGACCCTGACTGCTGGGTTAAAAATAGATCATAAGACAACAGAGACATTTAGGAGTTCATTGCAGTAACTCAGGAGAAGGAGAGAGCAATGGTTTGGATCAGGTGGTAAAGAAGGAAATAGATGAAATATACATGTAGTTTTCAGATTTTCCTGGCAATTTGTGGGTTGAGTATCAAGAGAAATGAGTAAAAGAGCTGCAAGGCAAGCATGCTCCTAAACAACTGCAATCCAGGGTCTAGAGTACATGGACATACATCAATGGTTAAACAATCAAAAGTTTGTTAAATGAAAATACATTCAGTGCTCCTATCTTGGCAAACATACCTTCATGAGTACCTGGAGGGTCAGGTTTGCATTTCAGATTCTTAAATTCCAGTGACAGAACATTATTTGCAAGCAGAGTGGCTCCTCAGCCATGTCCCACCTTCCTTCTCTTCCTATCCCTGGCTCTGAATTGTGTGGCCCCAGGCCTCCTGCACATGGTGTGGACATCCTAGTCTGCATGTTCAGAATTCACCCTCCTTCCATACTGGTGCACACACTGGTGACATAATGCATAGTCTGGAACAATCGCAGCTATTCAGGCAGGGTATTTGGGATCCTGAACGAGTGGGCTCCAGGTAGGCACGTCATTTTGACTCATCTAAAGCTCAGGGCTCTGGGTAAGGGCCTCTCAGCTTGTTTTAAGGGCAGTACTACCCCCAAGGGTTTTAGCCTGAACAGCTGTACAGATGGTATTGCCATTAACTGGGAAGGGGCCTGCAGCTGGAGATCAAGGTGAGGAGATAAGCTTGGGAGCACATATTATCTGTTCTCTATTAGACATCCAAATAGTACTATACAGAAGGGTAAAGGGAAAATTTCAATTTATAGTAATACTAGCCTGGAATATATCAAATAAGACTGAAGGCTGTTTTCACTATAACCATTCCAATCAGTTAAAGATGTTAAAAAAAAAAACAAACCATGAACTTGAAGGGACTCCACTCTTACTGAACGAGTTCCATCCAGAAAATTTTTATCCCATCATATATAAACTGATGGACTCCATCTTATCTGGAGCACTATTTTTCTTTATTTTTTGAAATTAGCAAACACTCTGAACCCTGCTTTCTATGACCTAAAATTCCCTCAGACATTTTCTCCTAGTGACCTACTCAGTGAATGTCTCTAGTATGTGTTTTCTTGCTGGATGTTAGTATCATGTTTTGTTTTGTTTAACTTTGGTACTCTGTTTTATTCTTTGGCAGCAAGCAGATATTAATTTGGGAGCCTTTGGCATATAGATGTCATTGAAAATGATGAGACTAGATGAAATCAGTAAGGGAGTGAGTATAGGTGAGTAGAGACAGAGAAACAAGGACTCAGCTCCAGGGGCACTCTAAAGACTGGGAGGAAGAAAAGGACTCTATAGAGGAGACTAAGACAGTGACCAGGGAGGGAGGTGGAAGGAAAACTAAGAGTAATGTCCTTGAAGCCAAATGAAGAATTGTATGCAAGAGGAGAAAAGCATCAACTGTGCCAATGCTACCTATGGTACAGACAGGCAACTTGGTACAGCCAGCTGCAATATATAATTCGAATTAGCTATTTCAAATTTGTTTACCAAAGCAATGATTTGGGTAGCTAGCTTTCTAAATTTTAGTATCTTTTAAGTGAGTTTTATAGGTTTTCATATCTGCAGCTGAACTTGTAGTGTGTCTTTGGAAACAGTTATTTCCTATAATTCTTTTTCTGTGTGTGAATTTATTTCATTGCCAATATGACCATTTTTGTGAGTTGGTGGTGACTGTTGAAATAAAAGCTGTCATCAATCTACAAGATTCCTCTAACCTGAGATTTCCAATAATCAATGCACTGTGGTCAGGAAGAACACATTGTACTTCTGAGCTGGTAACAAAGTCACCAAATCATGAAATACTCAGCTGGAAATTCTGAGTTTTAAAGTCTCTAGTTAAAATAAACGCTTTTGAAAATTGTACTTGTTCGGACATTCTGAAGTAATTTAGATAGAATGCATTTATTGAGTCTTGGTAAACTGCAGGTTAGATAACACCATATATATTGAGTTTCCCCTAAGAAAATGGCTTGGGCTTCCAGATTACATCTTATTTTTTATGCAGTCGAGTTTGTATTATATCATTTTTCCATATGAAATGACTTTTCCAAATACACCTGCCCTCAGGAACTCTGAATTACACATTTAAAGGAAGTATCATTTCCAAATGAGTTGAATGGCATTCTGTTAAGAAGATGAACAGCTGGTCATGTAGAAATTCTCTGGAATGCCCACTTGTCCTACAAAGGCAAGGAATGAACTGAGATGTGTGGAATAGTGTTTGTTATTGGTATACAGGCTTGTTTATATTTTTTCACATAATCTTACTAAAATACTTATGTAATTTTAATAATTGCCTTTTTCTTTAAAAGATCGCTAATTCATTAACAATGTGAAGGTCCTGAGAACCCGTCAAACGCAATTCAGTTGGACTCAGGATTGTGCTGGAATTGTCCCATTTGCTAAGGCATTGTTTCTTAGATTAAGATTCAGAGTCCTTCTGTTTTAAAATTATACTTTAATCCCGTTCTCTTAGCTCAGTAGGCAGTGTATCAGTCTCATAATCTGAATAAAATTATACTTTGTTCTCGATTACCTTGAGATTAAGTCCGAATTTCTTATCATAGTACAAGGATTTGACTCTTGCTCAGCTCTCCAAGCTCATCTATCACTTCTTCCAGTATTGAATTCTTTGTTCCGGGGGCAAGAAATTAGCAGACGAGCTAAACTGCCCCTTCTTGGCTCAGGCAGCACGCAGCCTTTCTTCTTAACCTTGTGAAGTTCTGACTTATCCACCCCTGGTTTATTTCTTCTTCGTGTGATTCTTCCTCATACCCTCAAAGTCGGTATGTAGTTGGGGTCCTCTGTTTACTTAATGGATGAATTTCCCCACCAGCAGGTTTGGTTTCGGGTTATGCTCTTTATTGCTTATGCTCAGAATTTCTATAGAAATTGAATGTGGGAGTAGGAGAGAGCTAGGGGCAAGTTCAGCTTTACCTTTCTCACGTCACAGATAAATAAGATTACAAAACAGAGATCTGGCCCAGTAGGCATTTTTAAAGAGAGTGACCCACGGAGCCCAATCTGCCCTTAGAAGGGCTAAGTAAACTGTGCCTTGAGTGGGGATTCTCTCAGCACAGGACACTCCCCAGATTTGTAGTTAGAGCTGAGTTACTGTTGTAAGATATTACAGACTCTACCGATGGATCTAGAAGGAAGCTGGAGAGCTTGTGTGAAGATAGGCACTGCCTGCGCTCCGGGTCGAGGGAAGGCGCGACCTGAAGTGGGTCACCTTCCTCTACCCCCTCCAAACGGGACAGACGGTAGCGCTATTGCTTTAATAATCGCCCTCTCCGTTCCAAGATCTAGTTAAGGACCGTGAGCGAATGTGGGTGTAAAGACACCGTGTCCTCTCGGCCTTTATGCACTGAGATGTTTACATAGCATCCGGGGAGGGCACACTTCCACAGGACTTCACGGGTCTCTAGCCTCATCCCCAGCCTCCTCGCTCGCCCAGGTCAGGACACTGGCTCTGCGGGATTCCAAAGCTCAGCGCGAATCCTCTGGGCTAGTTACCGAGGGCGGAGAGGGAGGCTGGCGTTCCGTGCACTGTCCACCTCGCGGCCCCATCTTCATTTTCTGAGGCTGTGAGCCGACTGCCCCGCCGGCCGGGAAGAGGCGGGGCGGTGGGGATGGCCTCTCCGCGCCCTCTGGGCGTCGGCATTTGTCGTAGGGCAGCTAGGACACCCTCACTTATCGCCACTGGCGGAGGAGAGGAGTTTCCAGCGTTCCGGTCTCCGCCGTCATCCCGGGGAAGGAGCACCGGAGCCTGTGGGCGGTGAGAGGCGGAGCAAGGGACGCTGGGGGCGGGGACGCGACCGGCTTTGGAAAGGCCCCAAGTTAATGAGGCGTGCGCCGGCGGCAGAGCGCCTTTCAGAGTTGGGCTTTTCCCCGCGGTGCGGGCGCCAAGAGCCGCCTTTTCCGCTGGGTGTCACTCGGGGGTGGAGGGGATGGCCCATTCAAAAGCGTCGCGAGGGGGCCCGGCCAGTGCCCTTCAGTGAGCGCTCGCAAGAGGACGGCAAAGGCCCGGAGGCTCGCAGCTCCCGGACCGTGTGGCGCATCAGGACGCGGCTGCCCCTCTGCCCGTGCCCCGAAGCGCCGCCGCTCTGCTTCCTGCGCGTTAGCCTTCTCTGCGCTCTCCGGGCAGGCGGCCGCGGAAACTGCTGGGGCGAGGACGGAGCGCGTCTGCTGCTGCTGCCCCCAGCCCGGGCGGCTGGAAGTGGAGAGGCCGAGCCGAGCGGCGTCCCCCCCTATGCCGGAAAGATGTTGGAAAGCAGCGGCTGCAAGGCGCTGAAAGAGGGTGTGTTGGAGAAGCGAAGTGATGGGTTGCTACAGCTCTGGAAGAAAAAGTGCTGCATCCTCACTGAGGAGGGGCTGTTGCTCATTCCGCCCAAGCAGCTTCAACACCAACACCACCAGCAACAGCAACAGCCTGGGCAGGGGCCAGCCGAACCGTCCCAACCCGGAGGCCCCGCCGTGACCAACCTCGAACCGCCGGTCAAGCTCAAGGAATTGCACTTTTCCAACATGAAGACCGTGGACTGCGTAGAGCGCAAAGGCAAGTATATGTACTTCACTGTGGTGATGGCTGAGGGCAAGGAGATCGACTTTCGGTGCCCGCAGGACCAGGGTTGGAATGCCGAGATCACGCTGCAGATGGTGCAGTACAAGAATCGTCAGGCAATCCTGGCGGTCAAGTCCACGCGGCAGAAGCAGCAGCACCTGGTCCAGCAGCAGCCCCCGCAGCCCCAGCTTCAGCCCCAGCCCCAGCCCCAGCTTCAGCCCCAGCCCCAGCCCCAGCCCCAGCACCAGCCTCAGCCTCAGCCTCAGCCTCAGCCTCAGCCTCAGCCACAGCCCCAACCCAAGCCTCAGCCGCTGCACCCGTATGCGCACCCGCACTCTCACCCGCATTCGCATCAACACCCGCATCAACTACCGCACCCACACCAACAACCGCTCTCGCAGCCACACGGCCACCGACTTCTCCGCAGCACCTCCAACTCTGCCTGAAGGGGGCAGTACCCGGGAAGACAAGGTGACAAGGTAAGGTCCCGTCACCTTTGGCTACCGAGGGCCACAGGAGGATTGGGGCGGATTGGGGCTCGGGGCTTTTAGGAGTAGGAAGCTTGTTCACCGGTTTGACTCTTGGGTGGAAAAATGAGAAGTTATAACAAGTTTCTGGGTAGGTGAAAAGAAGAGAAGCAAGCCGGGGCCAGGAGATGCAGGGCAGAGAGGGGAGGGTGGGGAACTCGGTCCAGGCAAGGAGGCCTCGAGCACCACCACCCCGCCCACCCTGGCCCGCACACATTCAGTGGTGTACACCCCCAGCGACACCGCTGGCCCTTTCCGTGTGTGAGCACTTGAGAGAGTGACCTCGGTGTCTTAACGAAAACGCTTTGTCTGCCTGACTGGCCCGAAGGGAACTGGGACTTGGAGGAATCTGAGCCACCTACTTCATTTCGTGCCCTTTCTTTCCAGGTTTTGAGGACTTGAGGAAGTGAGACGAGCACCTTTCCATTGTCTTCACTTGGATCGAAAACAAATCTCTCTGCTCCGCACCAGATCAAGTAGTTTGGACATTACCGGACTGATAACTTGGGATTCCTCTTCAGTTTTCTGCATACTCTTTTTCATCACAATGCAGGAAACGATTTCAAGTCCAGAAGGCTTTATTTATGAACCTTTGAAAGGCTATTCCACTATGGTGGACCTTCTAGGAGCGATGATGTACTGTAATTTTATTTTAATGTATTTTGATTTATGATTATTTATTAGTTTTTTAATACTTGTTCTAAGACATTTCTGAATGTAGGCCGTTTTCCCAAAAGGGAGTTTTATTTTCAAAAACCTATTCCCTATTAAGTTCTAATCTTGGAAAGGAAGAAAGGGTGGTGTAGGGGAAAACACTAAGAATTCATTAATTCATTATTCCTAGGGCATTTTCAGAATGTCTGACACTTCCATTGTTATGCCAGGTGGTTGAAATTAAAGTCTGTGATATAACTTTTTTTTGAGGTTTTTTTCCCTTAGATATATCTGTTGTGTAGAAGTTTAAAGAAGCTAAATGTTTAGAATTGTGTAATTATGGAAATCTAATTGTTTTTCTAAAAGGAAATCAGTAGTAATGATGTCTAATTCAAAATACTTAAAACATAGCCCAACTGATGGCAAGGTGATCTTGAACGTGTGGTGGGGCTGGATCTACTGTAGGGAAAAAACCTCACTTATGTTATCTGTGAAGGGTTAATAAGGACGTTGCTTTGGTTGCTGAGTATAGATGCATTTGGTGTTTCATTTCAAAAAACAGGGATGGAAAAGGGAATCATTCAAGTTGTTTGGGAGAACATTTTTGTGTTCTGTCCACAGTAGAGATTACCCTTCTTCAAGGGCTGTGTACACTTTAGTTGAACCGCATTTTCTTACTTTAACCCTAGAATCTTAGAGTTTAAAATGACAGTTTGTAACTATTTCAAAGGACGAAGAGTCATAACTTTTTGTTTTTTTCCTGAAAATAATGTTGATCAGAGAAACGAAATATTTTACTTTCTATTGCTCTGTGAAAAATTGGAGGGTTATATGTTTTGTTGTTAGGTTAACTAAACTCAGAAATTGAAAAAGGAGTGGATAAACACTGGATCTTCAGTAGGAAAACAACCCCAGTCTTGTTTTAGCAGCCACTTGTTCAAGAGGGGTTGGGCGTGGGGGGATGTGCTTTTAAAGGTAAAACAAGCCCTCTTCTGTGTTAAATCAAAAGGATGGTCAAAATACACAAGGGCAGATGCTACTTGAGTTTAAAATGCACTGTAGATGACACAAAATCCACCAGGGGCTGAAAATCACTTCCTATCTGCACGGCTTTACTCATGGGTCCCTGTTTTCCGTTATCTTTTTCACAAAGTCTTGATCAGTAATTTTCCAGTGTCCAAATTGGGCAGGTCAGTATTAGGCCCATGCTAAGTTAATGTCATCAAGAAATGAAAACAGAATTTTATGTTAGAGATACTCCTTCATCTGGGAAGGAGTATTGTGGTCAAATTATTTTTTAGTGCAATGATGAAATTTTGAGCTTATAACTCTAATCCAAAAAGTGGCGAGGGAAAATGAAAACTTGAGAAAATGACAAGCAGAACTTAAGTGGACTTTCACTTCCAGTGGCTATTTAAGTTATGGTTGTGAACATATGCTGCAAAGATTTCAAAAATCATATATACACACACACACACACATACACACATATATATGTATATATATATGCATGTAAATAGGATAGGCAACTTAGCCAAATCTGCAGAGCTGAGGCAAGTTTGGTTCGGCTTCTTTGGAACCACTGCTGTACTTTCTAGATAATGCCTCATTGTGCTCGAGGTTTCGTATATGTAGATTATATAACCCCTATTAAACCACGGCTGTTTTCCAGGTAGAAGGATTTTTTCTTTCAAATTCATTGCTATAAAGAAGGTAACACTTATACCAAGTACTTTTAAAATTAAGGTTCTTGTAGGTTGTTAGCCTATACATAGGCTAAGTACTGTCTGGTGGAAATTTTTTTTTGCGCAATGTCTGTGGTTCTTAATGGGGCCACCAGAATCATGGTCCCTTGTTCTGTCTCTCCACAGCCTAGGTCTGCTGCGATATTTATGTTTAATTGACCCTGTTAGTGGCTCTCTAGTATGAAGGTCTCTTAGCATTTAATTGTGAAACCTCAGAAATGAGAAGGGAGGGGAGTAGGATGGTTTCTGTGTTTTGACAACATTGAAGTTATTCTGGTTGAATAATTCTTCCAGAACAAAGAAACAACTATGCTCAACAAAATACAGATGCAAATCATTTAATGTGTCAGTGGTTCTATTCTACCTATAAAAAAATGATATAAGCCACCTAAGGTATTAGAAGTCCTAACCAATCACCTCCATGAAAAAAGATAAAAGTACTTCTTTCAACCCAAGAAAAAGAAGAAAAGGGGAGGTCCAACAGAAAACCCACTCCTTAAATAAACATAAAATGTAAAAAGTTGGAAAATTAAAAGGAATGTCCCACCTGAACTTTTGTCCTTGAACTTAATGTTGGCACCAAGCTTTGTATACAGTGAGCTCAATTAACTATTTGTTGGAACAAATGAATGAAAGAGGGAAACAATGTGTAACTTCCCAGCACCCAGGAGGCGGTTTCTCTTGCCTCACACTGTGCTTCCTTTGCCTTCCTGTCGTTCCCTGAGAACGGCTATTGCTGGGAAGGGCTTCACAACATGACGAAGCTCCTTAGGAATACTTGCTTAGCGGAAATCACACATCTGCGTAGGCCCTGCAGGGAGTGCTGAGGTCAGAGACTAAATGGCTATAAGGGGCCCTTTCAAATTGAACATTGCCCTCATAGAGGAAGCTGGATTTCGCTCAGAGAGAAATCGAACCAACTTTATAATTTCACTTGACATTTTTTTCACTTGGAGGTAGAAAAACCCAACTTGCTGCTTAAAAACAGTTTCCCTCATGTGTAAATGCTGTTAGGAAGTCTGGTTAAGTTCAAATATCTTTTTAACTCTTTGTCTGCCCTCATCTACCTATTTCTCTTAAAGATTTCTCATTTAAAATCTGACACTGTAAGTTTGTTGCCAGTGTGGAAGTTCAAACACATCATTTGTTTTCTTTTTGGCTTGTCTCCAAGTGTTTACAATGTCATGTTCAATGGTAGGTTTAAAAGAGGGGTCTAAGACTTGAGTGGAACTAGAAGAATCCCGTCACACATAGAGCTTTGTCGAGCAAGGATGGGCCTGTGAGCATTCATTCTTCTCTTTTTTTCCCCCTAAATGTCAAACAAACTTCTTTTTGCTCTACCAATAAAATGCTCTCAGCAGAATAAAATTTCAATTTGAAAATGATAGAGCTTGGTATTGAAGCCATCAGTGATTCTTTAAAGAGAAATATACCAATTTACCAAAAGCAAACTAAGATATATTAATTGTGAAATTGCATTGGATGGGTTTTTAAGAACTACTTTCTAAAATTTGGACATAATTTGAAGGGTGACTTTTTTGATCTGCATATTGTATAGCCAATCGAGATGTATATAACATTGGATGACAGCAGGGCACCTGCCAAATGGAATATAGGACCCAATGGGGTTTTCTTCAAAAGGGCATTACCGTCCAGCGAAGAAAGCAGAAGGACTCCGGGTCTGTAGAAGCATCTGCATAAGAGCTAGAGAGGCCTGCTCCGTTCTGCTCTGAAGCTGACCTGCTAGTGATCAGCTGGGTAGGGAGGATGAGGATCTTAATAATGGGTGGTCCTTCCAAATCACTGTATTTATTTTGAGAAGAAAGATAAAGTGATTGTCTGTTACATTCCACTGTCAGCTTTCTCCGTGGTTTCAGAATACTCAAATGCTGGCTTCTGAAAAACAAGTATCACCTTGTACCAAATGCTTTATTATCACATTGGTGGACCTAAGTGTGGTCATAATTTGTGTAAATATGCCTCTTAGATGATTTGGATAGATGTGATATATTTTTCACATTTTAAAAATGCATTCCATTTCCAATAAAGTACCGACTGAGATGACCGATCTGCAGACCTTGTGAAAGCCTTGTCACCAGGCACGGGCACCATGTGTCGCTGTGGGAGAGAGGTTCTAGAGGGCTTCTCTGTTGTAAAGCCCGTGGCCATTCTGGGAAGAAAAAGATCATTTTTGAGGTTGTAAACTTATTTTTTAAAACATTACCTGGGCATCTTGAATATGGCATATAAAAATTCACTCAGATCTTTTGGTGAAATAATTACCTCATGCTAATGAATTTGAGTTGAATTTTCCATGATGTCCCAGAGGATGAGAAATGGTGTTTAGTAACTGTCTTGAAGACAATTCCCTCTTGAGTCCCAGCAGAGCCTAGTCCAGGAGCATCAAACTCATTTTCACCCGGGGGCCACATCAGCCTCTCTGTTGCCTTCAAAGGGCCGAATGTAATTGTAGGACTGCATAAATGTAACTACTCCTTAACAGTTAAGCGAGAGCTCAGCTCTGCTGCCGGGTAGAAATAAGGTGCCGGGCTGGATAAAACAGGGTGGAGGGCTGGATTCGGCCCGCGGGCCTTGTGTTTGCCACCGGTGCTCTAGTTCTTCTAGGTCTCTTGAGAGGGTAAAGCCTTGACTTTAAGAGAATCATTCTTCAAACAGATATTTATAAAGCTTCCTGTTTTATGTTGAGAGCAGAAGAGACTTGATCCTTTAAAGGAAAACAGCATAACTTTTAAAATCTCCATTGACATTAAAAACCTTTAAATCTCCAAAGGTTTGAGATAGAAAATTTGAAGGCAGTTTTTATCCTTTAGCATAGTCTTACATTGTCAGCTTTATTACTCTACTGTTTTATGCAATATTTTTGTTTTTTTAAAAAGAAGAAATGAAACCTGAGAAGACAGGTTACTGCCATTGTGAGGGGACTTCAGGGGTCCAGTATGACAGGAAGTTCGCAGCAGGTGACAAAGCACTGTTGGTAACAACCAGGATTTGAGCATCAGAGTACATGGGTTCAAGTTCCAGGTCCATCGCTTATCAGCCGTGTAGATATTTAGTTACATAACCTTGTAGAAATTCAGTTTTCTTCTCCATAAAATGTAGTTGATGAAGGTATCTACCTTAGGGTTATTGAGAAGATTTACTAAGTTAGTACATAATGTAAGAGTGCTTGGAAGCTCCCTGTATTTTAGGGCACATAAACTGGCTTGGGAATCATTATAGCCACATGAATACATAATATATGGTGTTTTAAAGCTATGAATTGTATTTTTCTGAGGTTTCAGCACTTCTTTAAATGGTAAGAGCAGTATGATAGCAACATCCTTGCATTCAACTTTGAAAAAGGGAAAAAATGTTATTTATAGTGTTACTATTTCATTTGTTTATTAATTTCCAGTGTTAGTTCATATGCGTATGTATTTTGAGTTATCATGAAGTAATATTTTGATCGTTTGATCATAAGCTTATTTTACACACACACACACACACATACTTTTTTTTAATAGAGAGAGAGAAGGCAGTCGGTCCCTAGGTGTGGTAGTGCTAGTGGCTGTCGTGCTCTCAGTGAGTCCTTTTCTCAGAATTGTCTTCAGTCTTGTCTCAGGGAGAATCACAATACCTTAGGACGCACCCCTTTGTGATAACCCACATCCAGTGATTGGTCTGGATCCATTCGGGGAGTGGATAAAGACCAGGCCCTGCTAGCTCCATCAGGACAACTGGAAAGGGCCATCCCAGCACCAGAGCTCCCTGCAGAACCGGCAGGGGCCTATCTCGATAATGGGCTGGCCTTTCAGCTGTCCCTCTGCCCAGGTCTTCTTCTCTTGCTTCCTCACAGGTGAGGCTCTCAAGAACACTGCTCTTTCTCGCCCTCTTCCCACCTAAACCTTCTGCAATCAAAGCCCGGAGTCTCAGATCCTGTTTCTTGGAGAATTGTGTCTATGACTATGTGTAAGAAAAACAAATATTTCTGTAGGAAGGCTGGTGGTGTTGGAAGGAGGTGTATAGCATAGTGGTTAAGTCTATGCTTTAGAGTATAGCTCTCAGCCTGGAACACTTTTGTACCTCAGGAGACATTTGATAAGTTGGAGACATTTTTCATTTTCACAGCTAGTGATATAGATCAGAAATGCTGCTAAATATCCTACAAATCACAGGACAGTCCCTTACAACAAAGAATTATTCAGCTCCAAATGTTAATAGTGCTGAGATTGAGAAATCTGCTTAGAGTCAGATAAGCTTGTTCTTTTTAGCTGAGTTCTCTTGGGCACATGATTTAATTTATTTTAGCTTCGGTTTTCACTTGTGATATGCAGACAACGATGGCACCTGTCTCGTGGAGTTGTGAACTCAAAATCAGTTCATGTAAAGGGGCTGTTGCTCTTCCTGTCACAAGTGAGCATTCAATACACTGTAGCTATCATCTTCATTATTACTATCTAAAGTCATCATTTTAGAGAAAGCATAATATCCCACTGAGTTGATATATTCATTTCTTCATCTATTGTCATCTAGTGGGTTTCTGTGTTTATGCTCTTATCAATACTGCTACAATAATTCATGCATACATTATATTGGAAACAGCATGGATGGGCTTGGATTCTGGTTCTGATTCTGATTAGTCTTGTGACAGCAGGCAGCCTGTTCACTCTCTCTGAGCCTTAGTCTGCTCACCTGTGAGTGGGACCGACAGCCCCACCACGCCTGAGGGGCTAGCGTGGGCGCGCTAAGAAGTGGTATGAAATCTGCATGAGGCCAAGTCCCAGGGCCACTGCTTAACCACTTTACTTATAGTGAAGCATTATGCAAATGAAAATATTATTATTATCTAAGACAATTTTAAGAGGGATTAGATATTTATATTTCCATAATACCTATACACATATAGATATTACACATTCATATAGTACATATAATGTTTGTTTCAATTCAAATAATTTGGATTTAAGAACAGGATATTATTACAACTAAAACTAACAGTAAGTAATTCCTAGTTTTTTGTTGAACTGAAGCCAAATTTATATTTATATTAAAGTGGAAGGAATCATAGGAACACAGCATTGCAATCGTCTAGTATTATTGACACAGGAAAACCTGAATAATGAACTCACTGATCATACAACTCTGTCAATCAAAGTGTTCTTACTTGCTTTGTTTCTTTCTGAAAGACCTTGTTGGAAGCCCTCAGCACGCAGGGAAATGGACACCATGGGGTGGGGGTTCTAGAGCCCTGGCCTTCCTTGCCTACACAGTGAGTCTGGTTATGAAAGAGAGTGTAGGTGGGGTCAGAGGATGTCAGAGATTTGGATGAGCTGAATGCACTGCTGATGCAGGCAGAGCTCCTGGGTCTGAGGGTTTCCTGAATCTGATTTTATCTTTTATCTTGAGGTGATTTTTAGAACCTGAGGACAGAGAGCTGCACTTTGCTACACCTCAATGCAGAGTCAGAATTAACTGCTGAGACACGGTCGATGTGGGAGTGGATTGCTCCCTGCTTGGGAATTCACCTGAAGCATTTGATCGGTTGGACTCTGGAAATGAAAACTTGAAGAAAGAGTCAATGCAGTTATGTTGCAGACCCTCAAACCCTGCCAAAGCCATTTACAGCAGAGCGAGCAAACTCGGACCACAGTCCTGAAGACCAGACATCCCGTGCTTCCCAAGTAACTGATAAATGAGTATTCAACTGTTGTAGAGAAAGAAACAGGAAATGACTCTTGTGGAGTTTCAAAGTTTTAATTATGTCACGGTCCTCCACTGGCTTTCTCCCGAAGCTGACAGCTCATGTGCAGTCCAGTTCCTCCTGAAGCCAACAGTTCAGTTATTTTGCAAGTACTTGGTGCTTGGCTGGAGCAAATTCTACCAAGTGGTGTGGCTTACTCTGTCAGGGCTGACTCATCACCTCAAAAGAGCAGCCTGGCTTTGTGACTAATCCCAGTTAAAGCAGCCAAACTGGAAATACTTTTAGGCATATTCTCTTTCTACTATTTAGCTGCAGGAAAAATGTTTACTTCTACAAAGCTTGGCTACAGTTTGTAAACATCCTGCCATTAATGATCCTTCTAAGTAATCCTCAATACATACATTTGTGTGTGTGCATTTATATATTCACTTTTCTTGCTAGTACCTTTCATGGCTCGTGAAGGTGAATTGGCCAGTTTTTGTTGCAGATCCTGACATCTGAAGGGTTCGAAACAGCCCCGGGCAGAGCTGGCTACCCCAGAGCTGTGAGCATCCTGCTTTGAGGGTTGGCCCCCGCCTGCCTAAACCCCTGTTACAAAGCAGTGGTCTGTGGTTGTGCCAAGTCCCTTTGTAATTGCCTGTTGCCCTGTTTCAACACCACCACTGGAGGCAATAGCTCCAGTCTCAGTGGCAGAATAATTTATGAATTTACTCTTTTAGTTTCTGACAGCAAAGGAGACTCTTAAGGTAGCAATTAGTACCTGAGCTGTGGTTGAAGGTATGAGGAAGAATCTGACCCCTGCCACAATGCACTGGCTCACAATGGAATAATTGTAATTATTGCAAGAAATTTTAATTAAACGTCGGATGCCTATAAAAAGCACCAGGTATCTACTAGAAGACCCGACCTGTATGGCTGTCTCCAGCTGGTGGACCCAGGTTTGTGTGTGCCTTGTATAAAAGAGTAGGCAAAAATACCACTCCTCTATCTGCATAAATGGTGAGTGTGAAACCAGAGCTGCAAATGGTATTTTAGAAGTTTAGACAAAGTCTCATTCATCCCTCCTCTTTTTGCAGAAGAAGAAAATGAACCTAGGAGGGGCCAGTGAGCCACCCATGGTCACAGCCAATTAGTCAAAGATAGGATTCTAAACCATACCCAGCCCCCTTGATTGTTAATTAGTGCTCTTTCCATTGAGCCACTGCTCTTATAGCTTGGGAGATAATTTATGTAAACTCAAGGTGTTGTCATTCTGGCAAATAATCACTTGAAGCTTTCAGACATCACACCCTGCCCCCTGCCAAAAGTATAAATTTTATTTAAATTATGTAAGCTGTCTTAAGGGGTTTATACATATTAAAAGTAAACTTCAATTCTACAGTTTTCAAAAGTGAGTTCTCACTTAGACTTTCCAAATATCATCCATGAGGTTTCACAAAAACCTTGAGTGAGCAGAAAATTCACAAATGAAAGCAGATATATATTTTGAAACAAGCATATTTTAAAATGTCATCATTAGAATATATCCTTTTCAAAAATTAATTATTTATTTGGAAGCTGGATTAAGAAGCTGTTTGGAATTTATTTTATCACATGACTCCTAAAATATTCATGGAATGTATCCGGTGTTACCAGCTACCCCCCACCTCAACCCCAAGGTCTTGAAATTATCTCTGGAGCTGAAAAAATGTTGAAGTGATTTGAATGTTTGCACAGTTGTTTAAGGAGGTAGCTGACTGGCTTTTCTCGCCTCTCTGTGTAGGTGTCGGGAGAAGCATTCCCTGAGGAAGGGGTGCGCAGGGCAGTGGGCAACCATGGAATCTGGAAGGGGAGGTGGTCCAACTTGTTGCTTCCCTTCTAGGAAGCTAGGTGAAGGTAATCCACAACGCTCAACATTTAATAATAAATACCAGTTCATAACCGACATAGGACATTCAATAACCACGACTTGGAGAAAATTTCAGAACTCGAACTTTTCATGAGAGGAGAGGGGGAAAAGGAGAGGGGTCCCTCCCTGGTAAGTACAAGTACTCCAGCATCCAGGAAACAGGTTTTTAATTCAAAATTATGTATGCCCCCTGAGTGACGCCATTATTTCCTCTTACATAAAATGACCTTTTACAGGGCTTCATTCATAGCACTTGGCTCCCTCCAGAGTCACAGCACTTGTCACAAGGCAGCGGGCTGCCTGCTTGTTCTTATGCAAGTGATGACTGGGAGCGCTTGATAGGGGGTGATGCTGACAGCCTCTCTCTGACAGCAGATTGTCAGCATTCTTGACCCGGGCACTCCAAGAGCCTGGGAAAACACTTTGATTTCAATGTGGCTTTAAAAAACAATACCCAGTTGAACCAAATGAGCGCGTAAAATAGGTCCACAGAGCAGCTCTTGTGGAATTAGCTGGTTCTCAGTACCCCTAAACAAACGGACGACAAGGTCAGTGTGCTAAAGCAGGGCTCCCTCTTATTTGTATGAGTTTAACTTGACATAAAAAAATCAATCCTTTTACTTCAAGCTTATTGCACAGAAATTAACATACAGAACAAAGATGAGAGACAAAGCGTTTATGAATTAGAAATACGGGAAGAATCAAGTATGAAATACAAGTGTGAGTTAAAAGGGTGGGTAAGAGGATTTCATCCTTGATAGGTGGGGTGGTCGGGGCAGGCAGGTTTAGGAAGTGAAGATCTTGTAAAAAAATAGAAAGAGAAAGGGTGAGGGGGAGGAAGGAAGGTATTTTTTTAAGACTTTCTCAATTCACACTCGGTTTGTTTCTTCTAAATGGTGGTCAAGAACATAATTTTTTTATATGGAGGTTACTTTAGAGGAAAAGACAAATGAATAATTAAGCTTTCTTCTCTCTTTTTATGACTTTGTTTATCCTCTAAATTGAGTCTTTGAAAAAAATAAACATAGGATAAAACAAAACTGTGAGCTTTCTATAGGCTCAAATACATTAAACATTTTCTGTAATTTGGCTTGAGTTTGAAAAACTAACACTCATTAGAATATTTCCTTCTAGATCCTAACTCTACAAAAAGTGGTGGCGGTAGCCCTAGTTCTCCCACAAGACTGATATTAGCGATTAATTCAGGCAAGGTAGGTTTTTCTACTGTGAGGCAGGCACAGCAGGAGCCCAGATGATGACCATAAAAGGGGAGGAGTCTAGCCTGGGAAAAGGATCAGATGAATAAGGGGCACAAGACCTTGGAAGATGTAGGAAATTGATTGGTTTGTGGCAAGGTCCAGCACAAATCTACAAAGGACTGAAAAAGATTTTGGTCAGTTTGAAAGCTCACATAATATTTGACTATTATATAGTCAAAGCTTAACAAAGGCCTTTTTCTAGGGAAGCGTTTGTTTGTTTGTGTGTTTGCCCTTCCCTTCCATGTTCTTTCTCCACAGCAGCCACGTGGGCCTGACAGCCATGCAGGCCCAAACGTGGCTCTGAGAGCAGGCTCCTAGTGTGAGCCTGGGTACAGCAGCGCAGCACCAGCCAGGAACAGAGGCTAAGCTAGTCGGATGGGGACTAAGCTTTGGGGTGGACTAAACTGATGGCACAGGATCTCTGGACCCCAACCCTTCCCGGCTTGGTGAAGACAAGGCTGGACATCTTCCACAGTGGGTTGGAGCAGACCCACCTGGCCGTGGATGAGACACAGACACTGGGCACCTGGGACAGTCCTTTGTATTTGCTCCAGCTTCATGCTCCGGCTTCAATGAATGTTACCGCTGTACCTCATTGTCCCGTAAGTGGGTCCCCGGAATGCTTTTCTCATGACCCTGTGGACGTACCCCATTTCCAACAGCAACAAAAGTGCTTAGCCTGGTACCTAGTTCATAGTAAGTACTCAATAAAGGATAGGCCCAATAATAAATTTAATAATAATAAAATGAGACGCCTAAAGGTTGGTGATAGGGTGTGGTAGGTGGTTTTTCGGCCCAGTGCCAGGTTTTCCATGGTTTTTTGCACACTTTTTGGAAAAAAAGATAAAGTTTTATTAACAATATACCTTTATAAAACTGGTTGCTAATTCACACATAAATAACATAATGCATACTTTAAAACAAGAATTAGGAAATACAAAAACCTATGTAAAAATTGGTGTTATTTCTTCAGGTTTTATTATGAATGATTTACGAGGTCTGTCCAGAAAAAGTCCAGCTATTGTTAATATAATGAGAACAGTTTGCTCAATGTCAATGTAACCTGGTGCCCAAGGAGAGTGGATGGAATGTGAATGTGTGAACAGTGACCACTTCACTGTGCTAGTCAGTGGGGTGGTAGACGCCATTGAGTGAGCATGTGTACTGTGTGGCCGTCTCATTCAAAATGACTGAGAGAGTAGTGCAACAAATCTGCATCCAATTTTGCTTTAAGCTTGAACATTCCTCCACAGAAACTATTCAAATGATTCAGAGGCTTTCAGGGAAAATGCAATGAGTGCAGCGCAGCACAAATAAAGTGTGGCACAAATGCTTCAAAGGTGGTCAAGAATCTGTTGAAAGTGATCCATGTTCTGGAAGACCTGCAACAAGCCAAACACCTGAGAATGTTGAACATGTATAGTCTGCAATCAACAAAGACCAGAGAACTGTGTGAGGTCCCAAGGTGCCTAATCTGAAGGGGGCTGAGGTGTCATTGTCCTATGTGCAATGTTTCCTGTATCTTGTATCTTCTTCAATAAATGTCTCTATTTCTCATAGTACTTGACTGGATGCTTTCTGTATAGAACTTCGTATAAATTTGGTTTTGCTTAGCGGATTGAACTAAAGAACTTAAAATTACTTTTCCTCTAAGTAGAAGATACCTTTAGAAAATTATGTGCAGGGCACAGTGGCAGGCCTACAAACAGTAGTAAAATACAAGGTTTGCTCTCAAGGAGCTGACCTGGGAAGCATGGGGAAGATAAGACATGAAACTATTGGTGTAGTACTAATCATAGAAGTTAACAGTATTAATGATATCAGTAGCAGCAACTAAAAGGTATTGAGTACTTACTAAATGCCAGGCCCTATGTGTCTTATATGAGTTATCTTATTTACTTATTATAAGATCATTGATGTTGATACTTCAATCAGCATTAGATTTGAAATTTTGGAACCTTCACATGATGACTTCCACTTGCATCTCATTTTATATTCAAAGTGGCAAGGAGGAGCAGACAAGAACTCCTTCAGATGACCCATTGACATTTCAAATAAAATCAGGATTCCATTAGCCTGAGCATGGTAATTGGGAAGAGAACTAGCATTCTCTGCCATAATTCTTACCATCCTCCAGTTAGTAGATGAAAAGTTGAGGATTAGGAATTGAAGAAATTTACCAGCAAATGGTGGGGCCAGGGTTAGGCATCTAACTCCACTGCCTTTGCCTCTAACCCCTATGCAAACCACGCCCAGGAGCTTGCATGGAAATGCAAGACAAACCTCTCACAGAGATGGGAATGTGCTTAGAAACATTAGCATAGAGTTTTTTAATGTATTTTCACAATTCTTACTGACATCTTAACACTTTATTTTCAAATGTGGTATAGTTGCAATGATGTTCAATTGGTTCTTTCCCATATTTGAACAATTTAAATAGAACACAACTGATTTTTAAAACAGAGATACGTAGTTGCTTCCCAGCCCTTCATGTGAGAGTCCTGTTGACACAGGAGAGACATGAGACAGATGTGAGGCTCCCAGAGGAATCTGGCACACTGAGACCAGAGTCTCCATCACTTGTTGTTGGTGCATTTGTAGCAGCCAGTCCTTTCAGAAACATCATGTCCATCACTATTCACACATTTCATGACAAGATCCAAGTCAGGGAAATAAAAAATTAAACACTTTTCTTTTATGTTGAACAAGAGGAGGACCATAGTGTTTATTCTGAGAACTTATTCTTCAGGGTCAGCAAAGAACAGTGGAAAGAATCCTGGATTCTAGACTTGGCTCTGCTGCTAGTGAGATATGTGATCCTAAACAAATGGTTTTGGTTTTTTTTTTTTTTGGCCTCTCTGGACTTCAGTTTCCTCCTCTTTATTTTTATTTTATATTTTTCTCCAAATGATTTATTTTGGGGGAAGGAATGGATTTTGAGGAGGAAACGCATGGGGCAGAGAGATAGGGAATAGAAAATAAATACAAATGTAAGCTGTTTTGCTAATTGTTGTATAACCACAAGTGAGGACAGAGAATGCCCTGTACAAAACAAAACAATGAAAGTTCAAGATCAAGGTGTTCCTCTAGGCAAGGCTGAAGATTTTAGTTTCTGGTATTTGGGATTTAGACTGCAGTCTTTATTTTTGGATGGACCACTGGGTGTGCAGTACAGTCCCTGCTTTTAACGAGATTTGAACAGAAGAATGCCACTTGGCCAAGGTAGAAGTAGATAAAGTGGTTTCATGTGTCACGTAACTACCGAAGTTCTTCCCCATGATGCATTGCCAGGGGGGGTTGTACTTCTTGTCAAATTCCTTCACATGGGCAACTGCGTCCTTCTCTATGTTATATATCTCCAATGCCTGAGTAGTAAATTTCATGCAGTAGTACATTTCATGCAGTCCTGTTGCACTCCTCCCACATATTAACATTTCCCCTCCCACATATTAGCATTTCTCCTCCCACACATTAGCATTTCTGATCAGTGTAGCAGGGGCTGGCCAACCACAATGGTCTCCTTGAGGAGAGGCTGGCGAGGCTCAGACCCAGTAGGGGAAGTGTCACTACATAAACTGTGGTGTAATTCCTCCTCCTCTTTAAAGTAAAGATATGTCTCCAATTGCTCCCTTTCAATTACAATATTTTATGAGTGTTAGTTGTTCTAGACTCAGTTGATTTTCTTTGGAAAGTACAGGCTTTGAATTTAAGAGAACCTTGATTTGACTCAGCTCTGCCTTGCATAAGCTGTGTGACTTTGCACAATTCACCTAACATTTTAAACTTTAGTTTTCTTATGTGTAAAATGGGAATTAAAAATATGTCCCACAGAGTAATTGTGATGATTAAAATAAATAATATACGTGCAAGCTCTTTGTATAGCACTAGATGATCAGTAAATGTGATCAGTAAATGTCATTAATCTGTCCTACCACTTCCTTTTAGTATTTAATGCCTAATATGTACTTTATATACAGATGAGAAAGAGAGAGAGTAGGACAGAGGGGGGAGAGAGAGTTTTTATGTTCTCTCTCTGCATTTGGGATTCACGAGAAGACAAGAAAGGAAGGGATTTACAGCTTATCTCAAAAATGTCTCCAGTTCATCTAGCAAGTATAGATACAACACCAAAGACCTCTTTCCCTGCTGGGAAGCCTGTGTCTACTCAGGCAAAAGTCTACGAAGAGATAGTCTCCAGTTTCCCCTAAGGGGCATCCCCATCTCATAACCTCTTTACCTCAATCCACTAGAGCCACAGACAGCAAAAATCTCCATCAGCTTTCAGAACCATCTGTTTTTATTCTGTGCTTTGCTCCACCTCCTTCCTTTAGGAAAAAGAAGGAAACTACAATAAGACATTCTACTTTGTACAGTTTGTATTTGTTTTTATTGTTTTGACAATATACCTTCAACTCAACTGTCTGAAACTCCTGTCCAATTGAAAAGCCAACTATACAATGAGAAGTACTGACCAGAGCGACGAAAGGTGCTAAATGGTCCAGGTGTCCAGTTCCTCTCTAAGGTTCAACTGCATTCTAACATGATCTAGAATTATTTTCTACGCGTGGCCAGAACTGAAGATGGGTGCTTCTGGAAGACTTGTATTGATATTAGGCCGAAAATTTATTTAAGCTAAATCCTCTCTTACCTGAATGCTCCAATGAGCAGTGTTTTACTTCAATAATAACAAAAATTTAGCAATAATAGTTACTATTGTTTTTGAGCACTTAATGGCAGGTCCTTTGTTTTAACAGTGCTACAAGGTAGGTATTGTTATCTCCCTTTTTCTGAGGTGAAAGGAGAAGCTTACAGAAGTTAAAGAGTTCCCAAGATCAGAAGGCAATCACACAGATCTGGGAGCCCCCAGAGGCCCTGCTCCTTCCACAGTGGGAAGCTGCCTTCCAGCTCCCCTGGAGTTGGCAGGAATGGGGAGACCAAGCTCAGCTGGACAGCCAGTATGACTTTCCAGAGAAGAGTGTGGTGTCATAGGCCACCACACAGCCTGTGGCTTGTCTCCCCGGACCACCCTGCAGAGCAGTCTGTGTACTTTGAGGACCTCATTTTATTTATGGAATAATGGGGTGCGGATCAAGGGAGAAAACATAAAGACTAGTTTTATTTAGCATTTATTCAAGAAAAATACATGCCTTTATAAGGAATGGAATGGGAACTTGTCTCCCAACTACAGTGAGAAGCATCATTTCCTAGGAAATTAATTGAGAACATCTTGTCATCCCAGAGACCCCCCACATTGCCAAGGCTGAACCCTTGGCTTCAACCAAGGAAAGCACTTGAATCATGGTGAATGCGAAGGCTTGGTGGAGGACTGTTTACCCAGCGGAGTGAGGGCACCTGCCCAGAATGTGAGCAGCAAGGAGCTAAAATCTAGGTAGGCAGATGAAGATTCAAGAGGGGACCCCCTGTTCTCACCATCCCTCTATTTTATTTTATTTTATTGTAATTTATTAAAGCCCCCTCTGGCCCTCTTGTTTTTCTACTTTTTTAAAAATAAGCATTTTAAGGGTGTGTGTGGCATGGCAGAAGTGACGCTGCTCTGATGCCCACCTGCAGCCCCTCCTCCCCTGGCTCACTCATTGGACTGTGTCCCAGCTCTGGGCGGGTGCTTCAGTGGCAATGATGTCACTGTGACACTCTGTGGTAAGTTGGTTTCCTCCACTTGTTCATCTTCCTTGAGGATTTTTGTGTTCTGGCCTAATCCTCAGGGCCCCAGGAAGTGAAGGCAGTGCTCCCATTAGGTCAGGAAGCATGCTGAGGCTCTGTGGGGAGCACAGGTCCTTCTCCTCCCAGCTGGTGTTTCAATGGCCTTTGGAGACTCTGCAGAGTCCTGTAACAGAGCTGCCTTCAGAGGCTATGGTGTGGAGGCTCAGGTAAGGCTTCAGCATTCAGGATGCTCCTTAGGTGTGAGAGGTTCCTCCTTATCATCAGGAGCTCATCCATCTCCCATTGGGAAGAGGTGGGGAATTTTCAAGTGTGTGACACCAGTGAAACGACAGGTTGAGGTGTATGTGTGTGTGTAAGACATTTTCCCAGGAGGACCAGTTTTCTAAGGGATATAGATGTTATAGAGAGGGTATAGATATAAAGAGCAGGATAGAGTTTTCCAGGAAACAGAGAAGGGAGAGCTTGTGAGTGTAGATGCAAACCCCCGCTCTTACAAAGAGAAGATTAAGGGCAAATAGCCTTGGAGGGTACTGAGGAAGCTCTCACAGTTTTGTTTAGTTCTTTCTGTGCCTTACAGAGTAGGTGATGATGTTGCCCAGCAGTGAACATCTTTCCAAGGGGAGCATCCCTGTCTTCTCCACGGCACCCCCACCTTGCTCTGCCTGCAACTGCATCTCTCCCAGACCCTTCCACTGGACATGTGGACAGTCTGCCCACTGTGTGGGAGGCACTTTCATCTTTGACTCCTGTCCACGGCCTGTGCCTCTCCCTGCCCACCCACCACACCCCACAGGATAAGCTCTCAGTGCATGTCTGACCTCTTAACATGACAGTGCTCACAGGTACTTTCTAGAAGGAGGCTCTTCTCATGGATGCCCGGCACTCGAGAGTGTTGGGATTCCAGGAGTGGAGTCACTCTAACTCCCTTGGTAGTGAGCCTGCAGAGTCAGAGTGTGACAGCACATCGCCAGCAAAGGAGCGAAGCTGCAGATGGAAATGGGGTTCAGTGGAGAAGCAGACTGACATATGGCTGGGAAAAGGTTGAGGCCTTGTGCGAACCTGCAGGAGGAAGCAGGCACAGGTGGTAGAAAGGGGAAAGCTGCTGATCCAGTCTGCGTTAGGAACCTAGTACTGCTAAGAAATCTGAATGCCCCTGGACCCCTGCTCGTGGAGATTATTGTGGTTTGGGCATCAAGGACAATAGTTTTTGGTTTGAACCCTCCACCCTTCACATTTGCCTCATCTCCTTTCCTACAAGGTCTAGACAGCTCATTGGTTGCTTGGAGTCCAGTGTAAACTGAAAAAGCCAGACTCAAAAGCTTGGCTCTTAAAAGGTCCTGGAGGAACAAATTGAGATGGCAATGATAGAGGACATGCAGCAGCCATGGCAGATAGTAGCTTTGACTAAAGGGTCAACACTAAGCATCTAACAAGCTGTCTAGACCTTGTGGGAAAGGAGGACGACAGTGCAGACTGAAAAACCAAGACTCAACTCTAGGGTCTCAGAGAGCCCTGTCGTCCACTGAGGAACTTCAAAAGGCTTCCCAGGGCCCAGGCCGGGTGTCATTTGAGATCCGAACGTGCATGATATTCAAACATGTCCATCAGTGTGGGGCTCCACATGACCTGTCCCTAGCTACCTTTTCCTTTGTTGTCCCTGATAATTAGCTCATCTTTCTTACCTCTGCCTCTGCTCTTCCAAGAAATATGGGCAGTGTTTGCCTCCCCTCCTCACCTGGCAGTGCTAATCCCAGTGTCCCAGGTATCGGACTGTTAAGATCCAAGTCCCATTGCTGTTTCTTCTGGGAGGCTCAGGGGTTCCTCACACAGAGAAATCCTAGCAACCTGTTCCGTTTCCCAGAGCTGCCAACATAAGCATAGGGATTAGTACTCTACAGTGACATGTAATTTGAAAAGTAAGTAGCAAAATCATTCTTTGTGGGTGACTTGCAGAGACTAGGCCAGACTTGTGTTTTTAAGCAAAAACAGGGACTATTTCAAAAAGGTCTCATTAAGCCCTGAGCTATTTTTGAGGTTGAGTGCTGGGAATCCTTTAGAGTAACACAAGGCAGAGTCCCTTTGGGCACATTGGACCACCCCCAGAGTTACAAAGGGGATTGCAGAGGCATTCCAAAGTAAGGCTGGGAAAAACCTGACAGGAAGTATTCCCAGAACACTCTACTCCCAAAGTCCCTATTGACTAATGACTAGGGCATAGCTGTAAACAAAGCAGAAGAGCTTCAAAGAATAGCGACCTACGTACAGTAGCATCACCCATTCAGTAAACAGAGGCATGTCCACCTGGCTTTGTCAGGTCATAGCCTCCTGTATGCCAGGCTTTGACCAAGCACACAGACATGTTTTATTCCCCAGGGCCATTCCAAAGCCCTCCTCCCAGCCCCCACAATACTCCTCCTTTGTCGGTTTTATCTTTTAGCCAGATTTTCCTGAGGTTGGGGAGAAAACAGATGGCAGAGACCTGAAGAAAAGGGAATGAGGAGGCCAAGATGGCCCCGTTACTGGATCTCCTTTGAAGTCACACAGGGTAGGTTTCTGGTGGTCTTTGTCTTGACACAGCCTTGCTAATTGCCCAGTTAATCCTGCTTAGTACAGCCTGGTCTGGCAGAGCAAGGTGTGCAAGCTTTGGAATTGGACAATCCTTGAGCCAATTCTCAGCTCTACCACACAGCAGACTTGATACATTACTGAACATGTTTTCTCCTCTGTAAAATGATAATTCCTGCTTCATGGATAGGTCTTATTCTGAAATTATAAATGCATGTAAATGAATTTATTTTAGTGTCTGATACATAGGAGAAAGACACCACTTCTAGTATTTCTGCAATTATTGTAAAGTAGCAACTGCTGAGTGCTTATCATATGCTGGGTGCTGAGTTAAATACTATGAATACACACATGTGGTCATCATTCTATTAGCAAACTTTTAAAAAAAACATAACTTTTTAATGTAGGGGAGTGCTGCTATATATCAATTTAGTTAAATATGAATTTCAGCCAGGGAAGGGAAGTTTGAATAGACTGACATTTCTGTTTGCATTTGCTTACCTGGAACTCACTCATTCTGTTTCACAAGCAATCTGTACTGCAGCCAAGAAACAATATCCTATTTCAGCAGGTGTTAATCCTGACTGTTTCTCAACTTCTGCATGACATTAGGGACTAAGACAGTTGGCTCTATAGTCTTGAATAGAAACTTACGGGGTGGGGCGGGGGGGGGGGGCGGAGACAACCCAAAACAAAACAAAACAAAACAAAACAAAACAAAACAAAGAAACCCAAAGCAAAACAAAAAACTAACTTTTAGGTTAACAGTCAAGTAATCGAAACCCAAGTATTAAGTGTCAACTGTCCTAAGTATTCTACTATGGGACATAATCTTTCTCAACTCTGTTTCTGTACAGATACAAGTCTTATGCCACCTTATATTTATCCAAAATTTCCGGGCTCTTTAATACAGTACACAGAAAGCAAACATTTGCTGTTCTAGATCATATCTTTAAAGAGTCTAAAAATCATTAGCTTTTTTTTTTTAGGTTGGGCTTGAGATATATTTTATTTTCAAATAATTTCTTAAATATTATAATTTTTGCTAATATTGTTTTTTAATTTTTAGTATTTTTAGTCATATGAAAATATGCATAACATGAAATTTACCATTTTAACCAACTTTTAAGTGTATAGTTCACTAGCATTAAGTGCATTCCTGTTGTTCTGCAACCATTGCCACTGTCCATCTCCAGAACTCTTGTTTTCCAAAACTGAAACTCTATACTTTTTAAAGCATATTTTGTCTGATATTAATATTGCTAACACAGCTTTTATTCCCATTTCCAATTGCACAAAATATCTTTTTCCACCTCATTACTTTCAGTCTGTGTGTCTTTCGTTCTGAGGGGGGTTCTCTGTAGGCAACAACTGTGGGTCTTGTTTTCTTATTCATTCAGTTACCCTCTGCCTTTTAATTGGAGCATTTAAGCCATTTTCATTTAAAGTGTAAAATCATTAGCTTTTAATATATCTTGCATCAATCCATTTTGCTGGAGGAATCAGTAGTCTTGATGATTCTCACACAGAATGTTTCTACTTCATTTGCAAAGTGTAGGGGTGCCCAGGTGCACTGGCCAGCACGGAGGGCTGTGTCTGGGCAGGACATACCATGGCTCTCTCCCTGCTTTTCTGCAGGGTGTCTGGCACAGACTATCTGCCCCGTGCTTTCCCGCAGGTAGCAAATTTTGTTTTTGTTTTATTTATTTTATTTTATTTTTTAAAACATATAATCTTTATTATATATTTTTTCCATTACCATTTAGTCCCTTATATTGCCCTCCCCCTCGTCCCGCAATCTATGCTTTTGAATTATTCCATCTGGCAACAGCTTGAGGTGATCTACTTTTCCTGGGATACAGACAGAGGATTTAACACATGTTTTGTCTAACATCATCATTGGATAAGGGCTGCAAGCACTGAGGTGGGAAAAATGAGAGATATTATTGCTCCATTCCTGGTACCAGACACTATGGTAAGAAGCTTCATGTGTTTTTCTTTGTTTAATTCCCACAATAAATCTATAGATTAGTTTTGTTATCTGAAGTTTACAGATGAGGAAACAGAGAGCTCAAGGAACTTGCCCCAAACACACAGTGACTCAGTCAAAATCCAAACCAGGGTCTTTCCAATATCTTCTGCTGCCCCATATGATTGGTCTGTTCAGAATACCTGGTATATTGGAAGTAAGAACATTTGGTTTGTTGTCAGATTTTATGGATTACAGTCCCACCTTCCCCCTTGTGTGACTGTGGGCATTGTATTGCCACTAAGACACAGTTTCTCTTATCCATTAAAAAAAGGGATGATGATAATAATAATACCTATCTCAAAGAATTGTTCAGAAGATTTAACAAAGAGGTGCTTATAAAGCCTCCTCACCTAGTAAAAGCTTAAAACATACCACCTATTGCTGTTCATATGTTTATTTATGTGTGACATCATTAGTTCTATTGTGAAGGCTACCATAGAGTGTTTGTACAACATCTTGGTAGAGATTCCATTATCAGAGATGAAGATAAAAGAGGAGGGAGTGGTATGGTGTTTAATTTAGGATGAGAAAAGTAAGGGTTAGCAAGACTTCCAGTGCTAGCTGAAAGGAATTTAAGTGCAATAAAAATCTATGCCTGGAGAGTCTTGAGCAGCAGGAGGATTGGAGCTGACTTGAGGCTCAGGGAAATGCAGGAAGAAGCCTTGCCCTGCTCCTACCTGTGGGGGCAGGTGACGGGAGGATTCCAGTTCTGGATGCCTCTGAAAGAATTTAGTGACAAGGACTAAATTTAGTGACAAGTCACTAAGAATTTAGTGACTCTTGTTACTACTTATCCCAAGCAGTGGTCCCTTGTAGCTATTCTTCAGCCAATTTTAGACAACTGTATGTCTAGTGATGTGTGTGCACATGCATGTGCATGTGGTGTTTGTGTGTATTTGTGTATGTACATGTGTATATTTGAGAGGATTTGAAGGACAGGAAACCACTGTTGTGTGGTTCTAGTTCATCATCTATCTACTCTTCATTTATTTATTCAATACATATTAAATAACAATTATTCAATATTTCATTATTTTATTTATTCAACAAACATTTATTGAATATTTTGTACTTGCAGGAACTTTGATAAGGTCCATGATAAACATGAGTAACACACAGTCTCTGCTCCAAATGAACTCACTCACAAATAGATAAATAAAGAGTATCAGCACGATGAGAAATATTTTTCTTGTAACCATCCAGAATATTTCTAGATTGGAGGTGGGGCTTTTCTTTACACAGTCACTGAGGGTCTTAGGTAGACAGGGGTTCTGACATCTTTAGCACATAACTTTCAAGGTTCCCATAGGGGTGCCATATAAGTCAGCTAGAAGAGGAAAAGTGCAAGGAAGAATATGTTTACAAGGTTTTCGTGAGCTAAGTCTTGGAGTGGAATACACTATTTCCAACCTTGTTTTGTTGGCTGGTTCTCAATCACATAGCCAGACCTAGCTGCAAGGGAGTCTGAGAATGTGGTCCAACTGTGTCCAAGGAGATGAGGAAACCATCAAGTTGGGAGAAGAGCTGGTAGCCTCTGCCACATCAGCTCAAACTCTAACAATGAGTTCTACTGCCTTCATGATAAACTATAGACCACTCTGCCTGGGTCCTTGAACTTCACAGTATAGCCTAACAAAAATCCTTTGCTTTTATTGGCCCAGTCTCTTTGCTGCCAAAAAAAAGTGCCGTGTTCACAGACTCATATTACTCCCTACCAGACTTTACATAATTTTATTCAGATTCAAATTCAACTAATACTGGTGAGCCCACTATGTACCAGGCAGTTTTACAATTGCATTTGCAACAACCCTTTGAGTTCAGCAATACTGTATCCATTTATAATTCTCTGAGGAACCCAGAGAGGTGATGTCATTGACTTACAGTCATAACTTGCTCTCTATTCCTCTTTCTTCCAATCCCATAGCATTAGAATCTTCATCAAATCAGTTAGTACTTAATCTTTCCTGATAGCATAATAAGCATCTTGCTTCCCCAACAAAAATGGAACTAAAACTTCTAGGTCAAGTATGGGGACGCTATGGGGTTTTCAGATACCTTGAAGGTTTCTAGACAGGGTGGGGAACATCAGGATTACTTGAACCTGAGCTTAACAAAAACTCTTATTGATGAATGTACTAATTGATCTTTTTAACTCAGGTATTAGCCTTTATTCAGGCCAAACCCAAGATTTTTCAGACCTTAAGTTACCTACAGACTTCTCCCTTCTTCTTCCCCTTGGTGCATGTTGAAAGAAATGCTGTCTCCTGAGGAAGTGTATGTACACTTTGCCTGAAGCTTTCCCACCCCACTCCCCCAGTCCTCACATTACATGGTACATTAGTTTTGCTCTTGAAAAATGAACCTTAAGCAAAAAATTCCCAGCTGTGATTTTTCTTCTCCAACTTCCCATATTTGACATGAGGTGTATAGGCTGGAAATGCTAGCTCCTTGAGTGCCAGAAGGTACTTGCAGTCTCTCCTTTGTGATTTCTTTAGTAACCAAAAGATTCCATGTCCTCAGAGCCAGAGGCTCAAGAGAGAAAACCAAGTGGGCCTCAGATGAAAATTATCCAAGTGGCTGGTGAAGAGCAAAGAAAAGCCAGTGGTAAAGTTTATTGTTTTTGTTGGGCTTCCCCTCTCTTTAGGGATTTTTATTATGATTATTCAAAGATACTTATAATAAAATAAGCAGCTACAACTGTTGGGGAGATTGTATTGCATGGGGTTTCTCTTTGGCTTGCTCTCTGTGTCTCACAGCTGCAAGTCTTGCCTCCTACATGTTATTAATTTAGAGGTAATCAGGTTTGCATTTGCAGCTGTGCAGCATATGTTTTACTAAAACAGTCATGGCCATGGGCACCAGAACAATTAAGACTGGAAAAGAAATGCCAGCATTTTTTTCCTCCTCTGATGAACAGACAATGTTTTCTTATTTATTTATTTTTAGTTCTTGGTTTTGTCATTAAAGAGAGTATACCACAATCATTTTTTGAGCACCTGTTATATATCTAAGCTAGTTACTTTTTGTATATGTTATTGCATTTAGACATATCTTCTTGGTTTTTAAAATGGTTCTAATTTTATTAGTGCAGAAAGAGTGTAAGGCCAGACATGCTTCATGGTAGGAGACAATCCTATGATATCAGACACAGTAGGACACATACAATGCTATAATTGGACTGCTGCATCAAGGAAAAAGCTGATTAGATATTGCCAGTTGGAAGTTGCTATTTCTTTCCCCAATTGCCATTGAATTCTAAATCGTTCTTTGGTTACTTTGACAGAAAAACCCATATTGCTGTAATCTAATTTTGGACTCAAACACAAAAACTGTCTGTACTTTTTGGATAATCTTGTAGAATTTAACAGATGTCAGATTTTTTTGAAGTATATTTTAACTGAGTTGTGGTTTACAGGTGATAGATAAACCAGAAACAAGGCTTATGTCTGTAGGGGCTAGAAAAATACTTATCCTTTTATCTTCTAATTTCTGTTAGCTGGGATAATAATCGAGTTAACATACCCTGGTCGGCATGGCTCAGGGGATTGAGCACCAGCTGGAGGACCACAAGGTCACCAGTTTGATTCCCACTCAGGATCCATGCCTGGGTTGCTGGCTAGGTCCCCAGTTGGGGGCATGAGAAAGACAACTGATTGCTGTTTGTCTTGCACATCGTGCATGTTTCTCTCCCTCTCTTTCTCCCTCCCTTCCCCTGTCTCTAAAAATATATAAATAAAATATTTAAAAAATTAAAAGAGACAGATTAACAGGAGAAAATGTCCAAAGTTTATTATATAAATACACATTTGGTGGTGCCATATAAAAATGAGACCCAGATCGCCTTAGATAGTTGAGATTTATATGCCATGATGAGCATAGGAGAAAGGAGAGACAGAGGAAATAGGCAGTTTACAGGCAGTTGAGATAGAGCAGGACACGCATGGCAGGCCAATTCTTGGTAGGCACCTCAGAAACGATGGCCATAGTGTGGTGATCCAGTTAAGAGGCCCCTGCTTGGAGCCTTCCTAGTTACCATAATCAGGCAGGGAAGGTGGAGGGTTAACAGTTCTTTGTGAGATTTTTGTTTCTTAATAGTCAGCTCAGAATCAATATCCCAAAAGGCAGTTTCAGGGTGGCAAAGCTTTGGTCCCCTTCCTGTCTGAGAAAGTCCTGAACTGCTGGGTGTTTTTTTGGTGTCTAAGCACTCCTGTTTCTTTCTCTCTTCATGCAGCCTGCTCATTTTTCTGCATGAAGAGTATCAGTATAAATACAATTCACTTGAAGATTTACCTGTATCAAATTGTGCTCGTTCAGTGAATACACAATTTCATTTCTTTTTATTTTTATTGGCTTTGTGTTAGATTTCTGAACATTAGTGAGCATGCTGACATGCTGAAAGATAATCTAGCTCGGGGGCTGGCAGACTACAGCCCTGGATCACATCCTGCTGCCACCTGCCCATTCATTCACTTGCCACCTGTGGCTGCTTCTGCGCTGGTGTGGCAGAGCTCCGCAGATGCAGAGTGGAATAGTTGTCACGGACAGTGCTCATCTGGCTTCACAGGCATGCAACTTGTGCAGTGGCACAGGGTCCCAGGCTGAGAAGGGTCCTGGGCTTGATTTAGTGCTTGCTGCAGCCATCTTGAAGGTATGGATAATTTTGAACAAGGGGCCCTGAGTTTTCAATTTTCCCTGGGCCCTGAAAATCATGGAGGTGCTTGAGATGACGAGGTTGTGTGACCTCCAAAGCCTAAAGTGTTTACTGTCTGGCTCTTTACAGAACAAGTTTGCTGAGCCCTGATTTAATTGATATTCTGTTTTCCTATATTTGTCATTATTTAAATCATTCAATGTGTATAATTTCCTGGAGAACATGTTTAAAATGTAAATACTTGGGCCGATACTCAGAGATTCTGATTCAACAGAAGTCTCTTGTGCAGCCAGATATCCTTCTGATGTGGCTGCTCCTTGCCACATATGGAGAAAACCTGGGGGGCTTTTCTCATTTTGTGTTGGGGCTGTCTCATTAGATATGGCCTTATTGACTCACCTGCTACGAGTTCCTCCTTTTTCTGATCCATTTTACACTGCAGTCAGGTTACTTCCCCCAAACACAACTTTAGCCGTCTTACTTCCCTGCTGAAGATCTTTTAGTAGTTACCCGACCTCTGCAGAATACAGCTCTAAGTCATCAGTTCGACATTCAAAAGGCTCTCACACTGGCATCCCCAAACTCCCTTTTTAACATGTTTCTTACCCCAGTCCTGAAGGCAGCAAGTGACAGACTCCTGTCTGTCAAACTCCTATTTTCACATCTGGATTTTGCAAGTCACTGTCTACCCTCCTATGAGCCTCAGAATCTTCGCCTCAAAAACTGAAACTGTGACTAAGAAGAGGGACGTGGCAGCGTTGCATCAATATGCTTGCTCCAAATGTATAGTCATGAGAAAACATCAACCAAACCCAAACTGAGAGACAGTCTTCGAAATAACTGACAAGCACTCTTCAAAAGTGCCCAGGTCGTGAATGACAGGGGAGACCAAGGAGCAGTGATGGGAGGAGACCAAAGACACATGACCATGAAATGCAAGCTCTGGTCCTGGATTGATCCTGGACCAGAAAAGGAGACATCAGTAGAAAAGGTGGTGAAATTTGCATAAGGTATGTGTTTTAGTTACTAATATCGTACCCATGTCAATTTCCTGTCTTTATTAGTTATACTGTGGTTATGTGAGATGTTAACATTAGGGGAAGCAGGGTGAGAGGGATATAAGGAAATTCTCTGTACCTTTTTTGTGACTTTTATGTAAGTCTAAATTTAGTTCAAAATAAAAAGGTGAAATAACAATATCTATAGGGTTGTAAGAAATTCAAAAATGCAAACTAACATTCTGAGGGTGTTTATTAAGCACCAGCCACAGGGGACTTTACATACATTCAATCATTATAGCAACCTGTGTGGTAGGTATACTTTTCTCAGGTATAGTACCTGGCAGTGAAGGAAGAACTCCCTGAGTCCCAGCCAGCAAACTTTTTTCTCTTCACTGCCTCCCAAACGTGTTTGTTTTTAGAGTTTTTATAAAGCCCATTGGGGCCCTTATTGGTTCTCTGGACTTCTGGAACTCCTATTGCCTTCAGTACTCATTTAGCACTAAATTTGTGCAACTTGGTATTATTTTCTTTTTATGTCTTGTTATCACAGCTAGAAATCAACTTTTTTATTGTAAATTTATTGGTTAATAATATGATATAGGTCTCATGTGTTCAATTCTATAATACGTCACCTGTATATTGCATTTTATGCCCACCACCCAAAGTCAAATCTCCTTCCATCACCATGTACTTGGCCACCTTTGCCCTTTACTACATCTCTCTCCTTTCCCCTCTGCTAACCACCATACTGTTGTCTGTATCTAAGAGTTTTTGTTGTCTTGTTTGTTCACTTATTGCTTTCAGTTTTATATCCCACATTTGTGTGAAATCATATGGTTCTCGAATTATTCTGTTTGATTTATTTCCCTTAGCATGATAGTCTCAAACTCTATCCATGTCACTGCAAATGGCAGTATTTCATCTTTTCTTATGGCTGAGTAGTGTTCCATTGTATATATATGTACCACATCTTTGGCCAATCATCTATCGAAGGACATTTTTGTTGTTTCTGTGTCTTGGACACTGTGAATAATGCTACAATGTCATAGGCGTTCATATGTCTTTACAAATAAATGTTTTCAAATTTTTGGGGTAGATACCCAGAAGAGGGATTGCTAGGTTATATGGTAACTCTTTTCTTAATTTTTTGAGGAAATGCCATATTGTTTAGAAATAAAAGCAGAGGATTTGAATATCTCACAGTGCGACATACCAAGAATCTTGTATATCACACGTTGCTTGCACCAGTAATTTTGGGTATCTTATGGTGTCTTGTACTAGGAACCTTGGGTATCCTACCATGCCTTGCACCAAGCACCTCATCATCCTCAGCTCTCTAAAAATAGCTCATCTTGGCTGGGCCTGGACAGAGTCTCTGGTGTTGCTAGAGTTGAAGACATTTATCCCTCGTATAGGATGGAATATTAGCAATTGACTTTTTGGATGATTTCCTGGAAAAGCGTACATTGTGATCTGACTGCAAGAGAGACATTCAGCTACCATGCATCTAAAAAAATTTATCTTAAAAAAACACGTAGTGGGCTCTGATTGGTGTGGCTCAGTGGGTGTGGCTCAGCATTGTCTTGTGAACCAAAGGGTTACTGGTTCATCCTGGTCAAGGCATATGCTTGGGTTGCAGGTCAGACCCCCAGTTACGGGCATGCAGGAGGTAACCAATCGATGTATGTTTTGCACATCAGTGTTTCTCTCCCTCTCTTTCTCCTTCCCTTCCCCTCTCTCTAAAAGTAAATAAATAAAAATTTTTAAAAATGGAGCATGAAATTTACCATCTTAACTATTTTATAAGTACATATATAATTCAGTACTGTTCAGTATATTTAAATTGCTGTGAAGTAAATCACATCATACATTTTTAACCTCCAAACATACTGTAGTTATCCAAAATATATGAAAAGCTCTCACTTCTTAATAGTAAGAGAAGAAAATAATAAAATTGTCCAATAAAAAATTAAACTGACATTTTACCAATGAAGATAATCAGATGACAGATAAGCACAGGAAAAGATATCAACATCATACTCATTACAGAAGTGAAAACTAAAACCACAACGAGATAGTTTTTATAATGGCTTTAAACCCCCCCAAAAAATACCTAGTGCTGACAAGAATGTGGAGTTAACGGAACTCGCATACACTGCCGGTGGGACCGCAAAAACGAACAACCGCTTTGAAAAACTGGTTGGCACTTTCTTGCAAATTAGCCTATGCTTCTTATATAATCCAGCATTCCCACTCCTAGATATTTACACAATACTTATGATGGCATATGATGACATATGTCCACATGGAAACCTATGTATAAATGCTTACTAAACAGTTTTGTTCATAATCAGCCAAAACTGGAGAACAATCCAAATGTTTATCCACTTCAGCTGTAGTACATATCTATACTGTGGAAACTACTTAAGAAGAAAGAAACAACATGGATGAATCCCAAGTGTATTATGCTGACAGAAGCCAGACTCAAAAGCTACATTACTTGATTCCTTTAATCTAACACATGGGGAAAGCACAATTATAGGAAGAGACTGGGGTCAGGGAAAGAGTTAACTATAAATTTTGCAGTGAAATAGTCTATGTCTTGATTTTGAGTATGAGTACACAACTCACTATGATCATATTAATAGAACTGTACACCTAAATATGAGATAAAGTCAATTTTACTGTATATAAATTATAGTTCAATTGACCTAGCTTTTTAACTTTTTTGTTTACTGATTGATTTTAGGGGGAGAGAAACACTGACTTGCTGTTCCCCTTATTTATGCACTCATTGGGCGATTCCCGCATGTGCCCCGACTGGGGATCCAACCAGCACCCTTGGCACATCGGGGCAACGCTCTAACCAACTGAACTAGCTTTAAAAATACTTTACTATGTAAAGTATGTAATACTATGTAATACTTCAAACAGTTGGCCACTTATTTTATAGTGTTGCTATCAGAAACAGCTGAATTAGATAGAACAACATAGTATGTAGATAGCTTTTAGTTTTCCCCAGACAGTCTCAGTTAATACCTGTTTTCCTGGTGACCCAACTTGGTTTAATTTGTCCCAAACAGTAGATACTTAGTTTGGATGATAAATTGTGGCATTGTTCTCATTGTACTTCAGATAAACCTTTGAGATTTGGGCCACTAAGCAGAATTTTCAAGAGTACTAGACCAATGCTAATGTTTCTTCCAAGAAAAAGTGTACATTAGAACACATTTTCAGGGTCCTTCTGGCTTAGTCTGACTGGTACAACAAGTGTGTGGCGCAGACTTTGGAGTGCGGTAGATTTAGGATTAGATACCAGGACAGGTCCCCAGGAAGCAGACATGGTATTGAATATAAATAACCTCACCCGTAAAATAGGTATTATAATAACTGACTTGCAGAAGTATTATTTTAAAAGGTGATAGCAAATCGCTTGGTCCAAATTCAGTGCTCTGTAGTGGCCACAGTCACTGTTGCCACTTGTTGCCATTGTTGCCATCATCGCTCCCTGTGAGCAAAGAGGACATTTCCATTTACCACGGGCTGCTTCACTACACTGAGGGCAAATGATTATGCCATGTCCGTGTACACAGCTTCCATTCACTTAAGTCATATGTGCTTTGGCATTCGCTGCCTCTTTTCTCGCCCACAAAATGGACTTTGGAAAACTTGTTCTCACTTAAAACTGGGACCCTCCCTACAGAGTTACTGGTAGCACCTGTACGTCTCTCTGCTCTCACTGGCTGTTCATTTGCTGGTTGCTTGTTGTCTGGTGATTTCCAGACAAGGTAAAATCCATTTGAATGATTTCAGGAATGCAGCACACCCAAGGTGTAAGACAGCAGGCAGCACACTTCACCTGCCCCCTCGCTTTGTCACTCGGAGTGTGGTCAGATCACCAGTTAGATAATGGAATTAGCAAGTCAGGATATTTGAAGAAAGTGTGAAATTTAAGCATGAATCATTAGAACCTATGGAGAAAGATTTTTGCTTAATGTTTTATTGAGGATCCGTGTGAGCTGCCATAGACCTCAGGCAATTAAACAGTCACACAAGCATTTTCTCTGAATCAACACAGGAGTAAGATAGAGAATAACCCCCGCCCCCACCAAATATTAAGATCCAGAACCTGCTTTGAAGGACTTTACACCGTAGCTGGAAAGACAAAATGAAAACATACAATAATAAAAATTTTTTAAAATTTGAGCTGAAGGAGAAATAAATATAAATGAGAAGTGGTTGGAATAGGTATTTAAAAGCTCCCGTTATTTGACCTTAGTGGTTTTTACATGTGATTTAAGAAATGTCCACATATGCTCGTGGGAATGTAAAAGGGGTGCAGCCTCTCTGGAAAACTGTATGGCAGCTCCTTAAACAATGAAACATCTCATATGATCCGGTAATTTCACTTGGGGGTATATACAGAAAGTGATTGAAAGTAGGGCCTTGCATAGATATTTGTACACCTGTGTTCACAGCAACATCATTCAAAAGATTCAAAGGGTGGAAATAACCCAAATGTCCACTGACGGATGAATGAATTTTTAAAATGTGGTCTTTACTCACAGTGGCATATTATTCAGCCTTAAGAAGGAAGGAAAGTCTGATACATGCTACCACATGAATGAAACTGGGGACATTATGCTAAGTGAAGTAAGCCCGACACAGAGGAACAAATATTCTATGAGTTCACTTACGTGAGATACCTAGAGTAGTCAAATTCACAGAGACAGAAAGCAGCATATGAGGAATGGAGAATTATTATGCAATGAATACAAATTTCAATTTGGGAAAATGAAAAATTCTGGAGATGGATGGTGGTAATGATTGCACAACGATCTGATGATACTCAATACCACCAATCACACACTTAGAAATGGTTAAAATGGTTTTTATGTTGTGTATATTTTATCACAATAACCTCGCCAGACATTTCACACAAAAATACATGCATATACAATTAACTTTTTCCATGAATAAATAGATCCTTTTATAAAATATAGTTGAAATGAAAAAGTGTTTCTTCCAATTCAGTCACACATTCCTGTGGGAATCCTATTGTAGCTAATTAGATTACAATGCCAAGTCAGGGAGTGGTTACCAGGATGGAGGATAAAGGAATCTTGGGAATTTTAGCCTCGCAAACCCCAACCTGGAAGTGCTAAGGTATAAAGTGCAGCACTTTCATCGATATTTATTTATGGCTTCATCTGTGGACTCATGGCATTCCGGGTATGTGGGGAAGAATGGGTGAAGGCATACAGGCAGGAGCAAGTATGTGGTGGGGGGCTGAAGAGGGCCAGGTGGTTGAGTTAGGAATGGTAAAGAAACCATCCTGATTGGAGGAAAGATTGTATAAAAACAACTAGTAGTGAGACAAAGTAATGTGTTGGGTGAGGTCAGACTGTGAAGGGAGTTCAGGTTTGGTGTGTCAGTAATAGACATCCATGGCAGATTCTTATTCTGGTTTTATATACATTGCATGTATCAAAATATATGCTTTCCAATGGTGAGTTTGTATTCTTCAGAAAAGAGGAAAAGATATGACCTTCAGCTTTTAGAAGTCTTCATCCCTTTTATTATGGCTCTGCTATCTGCAAAGATTCTTTAAATCGCACAGCTTCATGTGGGGGAAAATGAAGCCATTGCAAAGAAGGCAATTTATATTTGCACAGCACAGAATGATTACGCTCCAGGGATCTTAGTAAATGACAAAACCGATAACTAGGTCCTTGAAATGTATTCCTGTGACAAACTCCATACCATTTCTAGTTAACCGATCTGCTTTTCTTAATGGCTGAGGTAAAGGTAACGATGTATTGACTTGTGGCATAAATATAAATGTTTCCTTCACTTTTTTCTTCTGACATCATCCACTAGCTGGAGAACATGGAGATTTTGTGTTTGATTAGGAGAAGGCAGTGTGTTTACCAGTGGCTGAAGGGTGATTAAGAAACAATGTAACTTCAAAGAGTGCGTGGAGAGAGGCCTAGATAAAGATTGCCCGGGTCTCTTCTAGATACTATGGGAAGTTGACTTAGGTTAAATTTGAACAAGTCCTGTTGGCTAGGTCATTGAAAGTGAAGGATAAGCTTAAGTGTCTCTGGTGTTGTCAAGACACTGTCTACAATGGTAGTCCCTTGCTCTGTTTAAGGAGGCTGACTCTGTTGTCAGGATCTTGTAACAAAATAGCAAATCCCAGAATTAAAAAGTGCTTGCTCCTACTTGACAGGTTTTTCTGAAGCACCTTTCAAATACTGCAGTTCATAAAGGTAGAGTGGTCCATTCAAGTGTGATCAACAAATATTGCTAACAAAGGGAAGAAGGAGTTAAAGCAACTGTGTCTACACAGACAGGTCATATAGTAGAGAAAACTGCTGTTAATTTTCATGGGTCCCTGAGAGACAGGCTCAATCAGATTCCGCCCTTTTTGGCTAATGAAAAGCTGACATGATTTATGATAGTGCAGAAAAGGGTCAAACTATGGTTTCCATTTCTAGCAAAGCCACACACAAAATTTAAGGGGTAGAAAGTGTCATTTGTCACAAAGCTTTCTGTTTAGCACAGCAAAAGGTGCTTTGCCAAAAAGCCAGGGTCAGCAGGGAGAGCAGCCCCTGTATGGGCAGGCCACGGTGTGGATGTTGTCCCGCACTCTGCCGGGAGGTAGCAGCTTCCCACACGCCGCTGCTCAGCTCCTGAGGTGCGGCCGTCTGCCCTGAGGTGTGCCACGAATGTGGGCTACACACAGGATCCTACACTTTTAGTACCAAAAAATGTAGAGTATCTTTGATAATTTTCTATATTGATTTCATTGAAATGATAGTATTTTTTGAATACACTGGGTACCTGACCTTTTTAACACATCTCCTAGCCAATTCAAATGACCTAAGTGGCTTGCATTATATTTCTATAGGTTAGCACTAGGGTAGCTAAATGGTTGTGCGCTGACTTTAAACACAGCGATTTTTCACTGATGCATTTCATTCTGCTAGCATAGACATAATAAGTTGAAATTTAGTTAAGAAACAGGAATCAAGCTCTTTAACCCCTAAATTGTTGCCTTGAAAAATGAACTGTTTTATCTTACAAGGGTTTTTAAAAATACCCAGTGCAGTTATCTTTTATACAATTTCTCTTGCATTTGTTGAATTATTTTTTCAGTGTGCTATCATAATGATAACTTTCTATTCTTTGGAAGAATTAGATCAGATGATTAAATCCCCTTCTGAGCATTTAGAAGGGGGCAGCCAAAGAAAGCTGATTTGAATACAGGGAATAAACAGTAATTAAACTGTAAATGTTGATTTTCTTTTGAAGTCCACTGGCGTGTTTGGTGTGAATAAAGACAGCATTGTCAGTTATTTTTCCTGCTGCTGCAGTTATGGCACGTGAGAATCGTGGAAGGCTATGTGAGATTGGGGAGTTTCCCAGGCTGCTGAACTGAAACCTCCTTTGTTTATATTAAAGCATGGATATTTTTTCCCCTCAAACAGTACACATTGATTTTAGATACTCAGAGAGGTTTTCTTTTCTTTTAGACCCATCTACTTCACTATAATCTGGAGAGGCACTTTTAAAATCTGCAAAATATGGTTACTGAAAACTGAGAAGGGCTTATTTCACTGTGCATTTTGGGGAAACTTTAAAATAGTACTTCTCAACCTTGGCTGTTTATTAGACTTACCCGGGGAGCTTTTAAAACCCCAGGATCCAGACTCCACCCCAGAGCAATTATATTAGATATGCTCCCCAAGGGAGTCCGATGCATACATGAGAACCATGGTTGCCCTGACAGTCTAAGGCACACCTGGGTTCGCCAGGCTTTACAGAAGGACTCAAGGAACCTGGCTTGTAGCACGTGAATGAGTTAAGTGACTAAATGGCTTTCTTCCTCCATATGAAAATTAGGGGGCCTACACATTGGCCCACTCTGCTGCACTTAGTAATGCATACATTTCTCATGCTCTAACATAAACACTGAAGGGACTTGGATGATTATAAAACTGTCACATGTTCAACACAGGCATACCTCTCTTTTTACTGTGCTCCATTTTTATGTACTTCACAGGTGTTGTGTTTGTTTTTGCTTTTTTTACAAACCGAAGGCAAGACCCTCTCTACCAGCAAAAAGATTATGAGTGGCTTTACTGTGATACTTTATTGCGATGGTTTGGAACCGAACTGCAATGTCTGCAAGGCTTGCAATTAATTGGGGTTGCATTATTTGGGGTAGGTAGAAACAGGCTGGTGGTCTCTTAAAACAGCCATGCACACAACACACACACACACACAAAGTCAATGGGTTATCCACTACCAATATACTTTCACAAGTTATTTATCACAATATTGACAGTTTCAGCTGGGTTCTAAAGAGAAGATTTTTCAACAGCGTGAGTATGGGAGGGGTTGTGATGAATTATTTTGGGCTTTGTTGAGCATTACTGTCTTTGCAAATGTAATTATTATGATGGAAACCAAATTTTTCCATTGTGAAACTATGGTCTCTGTGAGTCTGGTTCTATCGCATTTGAGGCCTTCAAAAGGGGTCATGTAATGAAAGTATTTTGTAAGCTGTCAAGCACTAAGCAAAGTCAGCTAATGAATTATATATGTTTTTGAAGTTTGGAGTTTTGATATTTAAAATCAATATCAAATGACATATGCCTACTGTGGGGAGCCAAGAAAGGTGATTTTTTCTGGGGTTGCTCTGGTGGGAGCGGGATGGGCTTTTTTTAGTAATTTCAAAATGGAGGGTAGAGTGTAGAAAGCCTTGAATCAGGCAATTTGTTGTTGGCTATTTTATTATCAACAGCTCTGAGAGGTTCATTCATTTATGCATTCATACATTCATTCATTCAACAAGCATCCATTGATGATTTACTAGGTTCTAGGTGCTAGGGATACAGCAGCAAACAAAGCAGAACACCAAAAAGCAACCCTGCTCTTAAGAAGTTGACATCCTAGTTGGGAGAGACCAACAATACATAAGTTTTATTAAAAAAATAAAGAGAAAGAGAATAAAAAGAACCAGATAATAATTTTTCATGCGACTAGTGCCCACCTTCCCAAGGTGACATTTGAGCAAAAGGTTGAAGGTGAGGGAGTGACTCACACAAATACCAGAGAAGGGTGTTTAGACAGCAGGAGCGAGTAGTCCAAAGGGCTTGAGCTGGCGTACACCGGGCCTGCCAAGGAACACACAGGGATTATGACTTTTTGTTAAACAACATAATTTTAAAATATAAGTATCTGCCATGCAATATTTGGGACATACTTATAAAAAAAGGAGAGTGTCCTGTAGTTTTAGTTCCTAATTCTGGCTACCTAGGTACACCTAGTATATTTGAAGGAGAGAGAGGAAGCCAATAGGTGGAGTGGAGTAAGGAGGGCAAAGTAGAAATAGGTGAAGTAAGAGAGACTCTTGGGGCCAGAGTGGGCAGGGATCGCAGGCTGCTGTGAGAACTTGAGCTTTTACTCCAACTGAGAATGGACATCGTTGGAGGGTTGGCCTAGAGAAGTGCTATGTATGACTTTTCTTTTCTAAAAAATAATTTTATTTATTTATTTTTTTGGAGATTTTATTTATTTATTTTTAGACAGGGGGAAGGGAAGGAGAAAGAGAGAGAAACACCAATGTGTGGTTGCCTCTCACACACCCCCTACTGGGGACCTGACCAGCAACCCAGACATGTGCCCTGATTGGGAATCGAACCAGTGACCTTTTGGTTTACAGGCTGGCACTCAGTCCACTGAATCACACCAGCCAGGGCTGTATAACTTTTCTTAAAGTTTAACAGTTCCAGTCAGCCTGCTGTGTTATATGTCGGAGGACAAGAACAGTAGAGACCAGTTACGAGGCTCTTGCAAAAATCCAGGTGAGCCCTGGCTGGTGTAGCTCAGTGAATTGAGCGTGGGCTGTAAACCAAAGGGTTGCCAGTTCGATTCTCAGTCAGGGCACATGCCTGGGTTGCAGGCCAGGTCCCTAGTGGGGGCCACGTGAGAGGCAACCACACATGATGTTTCTCTTCCTCTCTTTCTCCTTCCCTTCCCCTCTCTCTAAAAATAAATAAATAAAATTAAAAAGAAAAACAGCCAGTATCTTAACGTCTTTAAAAAAACCCAGGCGAGAGATAATGCAGGTGGTGAGGAGTGGTGAGCGTCTGGGTATAGTGTAATGGTGAATCTGGTACAGGGTGTGAGCAAAAACGTAGGGAACGAAGGATGATATTGCCGTTAAATGAAAGGAGGAAACTTTGGGTGGAGCAGGAGTTTTTTTTCTAAGCAGGGTAGAGTAGGAGTATGAGATTATTTTGGATGTGTTCAGTCAGAGGTGTCTATGAGATATCCAAGTGGCAAAGTCAGGTCAACAGTTAGAGATGCCTTGTCAAGCAGTGAAACCTGGAATTATGTCCTTTCACCTAAGTAAAAAAGGGAAATGAAAGCAAGGGTGAGAAGGCTGTTTAGAAAAAGGGGATAGCCCTTTTCATAGCCCTGCTTTCGGGGCCTTAATTGAAGACTGTGACTGTCTGAGGGAGCTGATAACTAGGGGCAGCTGCCAGTGTGTGGCAAGCTCTTGAATCCCAGGGGAAGACAGGCTATCAGAGCCCTCAGATGACAGATGGAAGAGCCAAGCTGGATGTCACGTCTGGGTGCTTCCAGCTGCCAAGACCTAGCTGAGTCACTGAATGCCACCACCTCTCAGTTACCCTTCCTCTGTGTTCCATTAACCCTTTCTTGCCACTTCCCCTCAGAACAGAGCTGTGAAAAAAATATATTACTCTCCCTACAGATTACCCCAGAAGAAAAAAAAAATCTCTATGAAGGGGCGAAACAATCCTTATTATTAGCTTATTGTTCACAGCCAGTCTTTAGTCCTCTGCTGTGATGTTAATGAGGCTCTTCCCATCCAAAGCCCACCGGGCACAGCCTCCGGCTTGGTCTCCAGGGGCCTGTCCTTTCCTCAGGGTCTTAAGGACACTCCTGATTCTTTCTTTCAGAGCTGAGGCAGACAGCAGATGTTATCATTTCATCTCTCCCACCCGCTAGAACTTGGCTCCTCCTCAAGGCACTTTCCCATTTTCCCACAGTTTCCTTCTTGAAATTTTTTCCTGTTAGTTTCTATGTTTTCTCCTCCCATTCTTTGTAGATTCTGTGAGAACTTGGCAATTTTCTCTTTAGCTTGTTTTGTTACTTACTCCCTCCCTTACTCCTTCCCCATTTTATTTCTTATGGCTTGTTATATACTGAGATTTGGTTTGCATTTTTGTTCTATCTGACTTTGATCAATATGGCTCAGAATGAAGATTTTCCTGTTTTTTTTTAACCTTCATTATGTTACTTGTGGGTTTCTCAGATTCATTCAGATATCAGTTATATATCCCTGATAATGAAACTCAATTTGGGCAAGTTTTTGTGAGTCCTCTGTGCCAAGTTCATAAGACTGCCAGCTAGGATAAGATACATAACAATTGCCATTAATGTTTGTTTTAAGATGATTAAACTCCACTCAGAAGTTTTCCACAGACTTCATTTTGGGCAGAAGTTATGTGATCCAGAGATCTGGATGTAGGTGATCTATATATAATACATGGGTCAAGTCAGGTGGTTTAGGTTGTTTAATCACTCAGGGCTAAGTCAAACTCGGACTGTAGTTCCACAGGGTACCCAGGCTCCCTTTGTCTGACCTTCTCTTTTTGCCAATTAGCTGGGTTTGAACTCAAAAGCCTTTTTCTTTGATGTTAGCTCTTGTTGATATCTTGGCACATTCCCACTTTACTGTTTAGTTAAGGGTGAGTTTTTCATCTTCATCCACTGCTGTTTCAAATGGGTTCTCCCTTTTGGGTCTGTGGGAAAAGTAATATGGATGAATTTTCCCGGAAAGAAGTATATCAATAATCACTAAGTCCCCTCTGGATGGTTCCTAAATAGACCTTTCTTACAGCAAAATCTCTGTAGCCTGCATTTTGTGGTGAGTCCTTATTGTGCCGCTGGCCTTGTATTGTGTAGGTCATCCTGTCTTTGGCATCTACAGTTTTCAAATTAGTTGATCAGAAAAACACAATGTGAATTTTCCTTTTCCTTTCTTCATTTCTTTCTCTCTCTCCCTTCCCTCCCTTCCTCCCTCCCTTCCTCCCTCCCTTCCTTCCTTCCTTCTTTCCTTCCTTCCTTCCTTCCTTCCTTCCTTCCTTCCTTCCTTCCTTCCTTCCTTCCTTCCTTCCTTCCTTCCTTCCCATGTATCTAGCTCTTATTCTGTGCCAGGCACTCTGCTTGTCCTTTATATAGAAGATACATTCAGTTCTCACAACCCATTTTATAGATGGAGGCTGATCCCCAGAAAGGTTAAGTAACATGCCCGAGGTAATGCTACAAACTGTGGGAAACCACATTTAAACAGAATTTGTCTGATTATAAAACATGTGGTCTTAAGGACAAAACCTCCTGATACAATACGGGGTTTAAACCAAAAATGATAAGAGAAGCAAGACAATTCCTTTCCCCTACTCTCTGAAAAATTTTAGTTTCCCTAAGAAATCTAACTACTGCGATACTCATTTGGGATCTGAAAGTTGGGTTGTCTTTGCAATATCCTTCCTCTATTCCTAGAGTCAGAACCCTGATTAGCCAAAAGAAATCCTGAATCTCTAAGCTGCAAAAAATTTTTAAATGTTGTTTTCAACATATTGAGGTCCTGAATCGGAAACTGACTGTATCGTACATCAGCAATAGACTAAATAGCTACCAAATGACAAGCTATGGGGAAACCACTTATTAAACACACACCGTCTAATTCCCCCATGATTGCTACACAGTGATTGTTGTAATCCTAATGCATTGTTGACAGGTTAGCTCAGGTGAAAACTGGAGGCAGAAGATGAGAGAATGATTTGTTCTATTTTTACTGTTGTTCTCTGCAGAAGGTCAGAGGATGAATTACAAATGAGAAGCTGAACTCTATTGGCCTTTTTCAATGTGTGCTTGATGAGGTGTTTCTTATGGGCTTTTATTGGTTGATTTTGAAAACTCATCTTTTGAGAAAGGTCAAAGTCCCCATTATCAAGGAATAGGGAAATCGGGCTGGAAATTGCTAGGAATTCTGCTGCTAGGTTTTTTCCTTTATCACTTCTTACACATAAGAAAGAAATATAGAAAATTGACCGGTGACAGGTGTGATGTCTACATGGAAATAAGACTTTATTGTGTTTCTCCTTTACTGTCTTCAATGATTAGCTACCTGAATGTAAGGAAAAGGTGACCAAAATCAATGTGGCAACAAATAAAATTCACTTGCTTCTTCTCCTGCCCCACAGCCTTCTAGGGACCATGGTGTGGTGGTGAAGAGCTCAGGTTCTGGAGTTGAATAACTCTGGGCTTGAAACCTGGTTCCTTCACATATTGGCTTGATTCTGGGCAAGTGACACAGTCTCTCTAACTTGTGATTTCCCATCTATAAAGTAGGGATGAGAATAGTACCCATATAATATAGTTACTATGAAGATAACAAGGATTAATGCCTGTAAAACATTTAGCACAGTACCTGGCATATGTAAGTATTGAATAGGTGATAGCTATTTTTAAAAAATTATCCTTATTGTTTCAGAAAAGACACTAGTTTATTAGTTAAAAATACTAGTAGTAATAAAGATGGAAGTTCATAAAGAGAGTGGAAAAATAATACTAGGACTCCCTGATACCCATTGTATGTAAATCACTTAACAGTGTTCAAAGAATCATACTATAATTCCATTTCCACCATAAATGCTGAGGGCAATAATAGGGTGTGAACCAACAAGTCCTGCCTGTCTACCTGGAAATGACTAATCTCCTTTCTCTAGTTTAATAAAGCAAGATGATTTTAGAACGGGTAAGAAGAGAGAATATGCAAGTGGCCAGAGTAGGAAGTGAGGGTTGAAGGGGGAGGAAAGGTTCTAAGGTCAGCTCCAAGCTGTCTTTTTGACCTATGAATAGAACATCATCTGATATCCAATATCCTCTATCAACTTGAGGTGTCAAGCACAGATCAGAGCTCTGGATTTAGCTATGTGGCATATGAGTGCCTAATGCCCACTCCCCTAACCAGCAAGGGCAAAGTTTCTTTAGCCAAGTTCATCCTGAGGACAAAGGCCTGGGAGATGTTTTTTGGGGGACAGTATATTCTTTTATAATAAGACAATAGGAAGCTGTCCTACCTTTTGTAGACTCATATGAGGAAGGAAATTGCATTAAGAAGCTCACCTTGGAATGTAGGGAGATGGCTTTGAATTCTGCAGCTCAAGAGGTAGTCATTATTCCCTCACCATTGATGGGTGAGCAGGGAGGCTGAGAGCAACCTCACTTCCAAGTACAACCCCCGAATGCAGTTTTTCAGTAATGTAGGTAATTAGAGATTTTCCTTCCTGTCCTCTACATGTTTGCTTTCTACTCTGACATGTTTTTGGATGAGCTATATTTAGCTTTCAAGTTAGCATTGTGAAGCCATTCTGATTTTGTTTAAAACTGAAATCACAACTTGAAGTATCGGACTACAGCTGTCGATAATTCTTCAGATTGCGTTAGGACTCTCAGCCAGTTATTGTAAACTCATTGCTCTTTCTGAATGCAGACACTATGCTTCCATCTTCTTAAATGTAAATGCTTCTATCAAATTCATTCCAACTTTCATACTCGCATGAGCTTGGCCAACTTCCTCTAAGCAAGCCAAGCAAATTCTCCAAATACCAAACATAACATGGAGATTCCAAGAAGCATCAGCTCATTGTTCTCCTCTATGTTGTTCTCTCCACCCTGCCCTCAGCTAATGGTGGAAGGAGTTCAGATAATTGCTTAAGACTACAAGCCAGTGGATATTGCCCAATTGTCCTTGATGCCAGTTCAAGTGCTAAGTTTTCTGTATCACAGAATCAATGTTTATCCTGTAGTCTCAACCTCTGAGCTGCATTCCCCTGACTTGGTTCTCCTCTTCTCTGCCAATGGATTTACATCATTTTTGTGTGCCTCGTTTGACTGCCCTGTCTGCAGCTCCGCAGACTGTCTGTGGGTGGTTTCCCTATACAGGGACGACAAGGGCAAAGGTCAGAAGCTTCCATGATTCATTTCCTTTTTGCTGCATGCAGGCTGTAGATGGTTTTGTGGGTGAGTCACCCACATGCTAAACACAGGAGGGATTTTCTTCACACAGAGGCCCTGGGGCTCTGCTATGCCCTGAATTACAGGAACTGAGTTCTTAATATCTCCTTAAAATTTTTAAATTTTTCCCGATGACTTTGTAAGCTCATTTGTATCCACTTTTTTGTGTCTGACGACTCTGATTTGTGAATACTGACTACCCCTTGGAGAGCTTTCTGGTATCTTGTGGAGACCCACTGAACTCTGACTCTAGAGTAAATGGACTCTTAAAACTATACCCCAAACATCCTCCAGTATAAAAACAATCTCTGGGATATCATCTATACTGGAGCATTTACAGCATTCTACTCTTAGCTTAACCATCCAACCTCTTAATTTTCTTCCAGAAAACAATCTATGGGAGGACCATGGATGTCAGGTGAGAAAGGCGTTTAAATACCTAGAGCTAAGCTCTGCAGTACAGTGTTTTTTTCTCAATAAAGACAGGAATATTATTTTCTTTCTTTTTTTAACCCTTTAAAAATTATGAAATAGGATATACAAACATAAAACATAAATGCATAGTATGATGAATAATTACAAAGTGAACATCCCCTCGATCAAGAAACGGAACATTGCCAGCCCAGAAGCCCCCTCCTTTGTTTATCTTGTAGGCTATACTCTCCCTCCCTTCTAGATGTAAACACTATCCTGAGTTTTGTGGTAATTAATCACTTCCTTGCTTTTCTGACCACCTTTGTATGCCAGGTTATTATTTTCTAAAGCAATATCACTTCCATCTCTTGCCAGTGGCACTATCTAACACATTTGTACTAAGTAATGACCACGGGATGACATTGGACTGGAATTATTTATGTGCACAGTTCTCTCCCCCACCCCCAAATTGCACAGAACTGCTTATCCATGTTTACTGTGTTGTGAACTAACAATACCCTTGCTACGACTCGTATTTAAAATAATGACGGTGTAGAGAAGGTTGAGGTGAAATAAACATGAAACTTTCAGTGGTCTCTTTCCTGCGTTCTGGGTTTCCTAAGCTGCACACGGAGTTAAATAATTTTGTGATGGGAAATAGGAGCACTCTTCTCCTCATTCTATCCTCCCTTTTTCACTTCCCTGGGAAGTAGCATGGGACATTCTAAAATCTGCAGAGCTTGGGCATGAAGAGGACACATTTACTGATCCTAGACCATCCATCCCCCTTTGATTCCTACCGCAAAAACATGTGAGCCATTTGGAATGTTTCATCATACTTACCATTGCATCTCCTCCAAAGGATTCTTTGATCTTCTTTGGTCTAACACGTTTTCTGCTGAGCAAGGAACAACAACAACAACAGAAAAGATAAAGTGGAAATGAGGTGTAAAACATGATTCTTAACCATTTTTACTACCCTGTCTTCCTTTACATCCTTGATTGGCTCAGGCAGTTTTTAGGACAAGGGGAAGGAAAACTAATATTTACTGCATGCCTAATTTGTGCCAGGTGCTTAGTTTATTGCCTTATTAAATACTGACAACACTATGGAATAATCATTTATTGTCTCCATTTTGTAACAAAGACCACTGAGCTGCAGAGAAGTTAAGTCTATTAAGGATCACATAGAAATGGAATTCAAAGGTTGGACTCCAAAGCCAAGTTCTCTTTTTCTTAATCTATTTGTCTCTCATTTCATTTGCATGATGACCTTAAAGTGCCCTTGGCAACCACTTTTTTAAGCACTTCCACTAAGATAAGACATAACGAAAAGTTCTTCGGTTTATTAGCAGTAATGGGTTCAAGGGCCCAGACATTTTTCTTCTTAAGAAGTCTGGCTCTTAGCTGGGGAACCTACAGGGTAAAGGGCTTCAGGTTGCAGCGGCTGCGTTGGGGCTGGAGGGAAGACGATTAGTTTTCGAGGCTCACGGTTAATCACGGTTAATCACAGGCCATTTTCTGTGTTTGTTGATATCACAGCTCTGGCCGCTGCTGTGACCTGGTGCTTGTAGCCTGTAGTAGGCACTGGAAGCTTAAAGGGGAGAACCGAAGTGGAAGATGGCAAAGACAACATCCAGTGTGGTTACCCTGGGCGCATCTGCGGTGCTAAAATGGGACTCACTATAGACTACAATTTGGAGAAATGCTCATCAGTCCTGGACCTTATCCAAGATGTGGTCACTGAAGCACCACAAAGAGTTTACGCCTGGCCTATGAGGAAGTTCCCATAGCCAGAATTTCCCCATGAGAGGAGAGCAGGTTAAATGCTAGTGTGAAACAGTTTGGTCAGTCGAGGAGCAGGGGCTGGGAAAACAGACAACACGTGGATTTATTTGGGAGGATGTCTGGAGGTGCTATTAATGGAGCATGTTAAAGTTATTTTCAGAGGTACTTATGTATTGTCCAAATCCATGTCCTTAACTTTGGGAGGCAGTAACATCTGAGTCACACTAAATGCGGAACCTGAACGAAGCTCAGAGCCTGTCACAGGTGCCAGGACCTTGGGCCATTGGCTTTCATTTCCACATGAGGTTTGGTGCCAGTGTTAAAGGACATCATTTTGGAGGAGGAAGTTGGAGAGGGAGCAGCGGTGGCAGCTCCCACCTTGACGCGTCTCTAGGAACTTTTGCCCTGTGTGCAACGAGGAACAAGTTTTCATCCTCTTCCTGACCCAAGCTCTACTCTACGATTCCTCTGAAGGGATGCATTGTTGTCATCCTCTTATGAAATGCTTTTTCCTCTTTTGTAATATGTATTTTGAATTTGTTCATTCTTGATTTATTCATTTAATCAACAAAAGTTTTTTGAGCTCACACTAAGTGCCAGACAGTGTCTTAGATCCTGGTGACGCACAGCTGCACAGTACAGATGAACAACACAATTGATTTCATTTTCCCAATGAACTGATAAAACGTTAATGTAGTTACAAGTGCTATGAAAAAAATTGCTTGTCTCTCATCCATAGGAACAATTTTTTAAAAAGCCACATGTAACACTCAGACGCTGGGAGATAATGTGGATCTTACTAGGCGATGGCACGTGAGCCTGACAAACGAAATAGCCACGTGTGTCATTTCCCATGTTGTTTCCACACTGGCAGCAAATCCGTGGACTATGGTTTTGTGAATCAGTCCCTTCTCATTGTAGGAGCATTACTGATTTATTTCCTAACTTTGTGCTAGTTCCCAAATATTTCCACGTGTCTGAGAGAGTTTAACATCACACAGTGTTAGGACTGGGTGGGACTCCAATGTTTGTCGACAAGGCATCAAGTTCCAGGTGGGGAGATGGTTTGCCCAACATCACTGGCTAGTTAGTGGCAGCCGGCCCTGCTCAGACTCCACAATGGAATTCCTGCCCAATTTGTCTTCCCGACATCTGCTCCACAACTGAATAAGCCTCACTGTGTCTCTCGGTATCTGACACATGTGTTTATGTAATGGCTATAGGACAATATGGCTAGTATACACTGAGAGTCTACTGTATGCTAAGCAATGAACTAAGGGCTTTATGTGCACAACATTATTAATCCTCACAACAACCTTGCAAAGCAGCATTATTACTATCTTCACTTTACAGATGAGGAAGCAGAGAAGCCTTCCTCATTTTGGACAACAAAATAAATAATGGTAGCATTGAATTATAACTCAGATTAAGAAATAAATATGCACGAGTCCATAGTGAAATCATTAAACAATTGAATAAATAAATGAGTTGAAGAGAGGAAGCACTTCTTCCACACAAAAAGATTCCAATTAACAAATGTAGAGGGGATGAGGGAAGGAGAAGATCACCATTAGAATACCATAGTAATAACTGTTACGGGTATCAGTGTCTGAAAGTTTAAGGAGAAACACAATATTTGCAGAGGCTAAAAGTATCTCCCTGAAGAAATTTATCACTTAGAAAAGGAAAAAATTGTAGTCTTATAATTAATAGTGTTAATAGCAATCCAGCAGACACCATCTCAACTAAGCCATCAAGGTTAACATCGACTATAATGATGTCTTGTACCCCTGATATGATGCACTGAGAGGGAACTTCACTTCCATGGTATTCTTGCTAAAAATGTATACATCAGTCTTATCATGAGAAAATATCAGACAAACACAAATTAAGCAACATTCTACAAACTACCTACCACTACTCTTTCTTTAGAAGTGTTGCCCTGACTGGCGTAGCTCAGTGGATAGAGGGCGGGCCTGTGAACCAAAGGATTCGATTCCCACTCAGGGCACATGCCTGGGTTGCAGGCCAGCTCCCCAGTAGGCGGCGTGCAAGAGGCAACCACACAGTGATGTTTCTCTTCCTCTCTTTCTCCTTCCCTTCCCCTTTCTCTAAAAATAAATAAATAAAACCATTTAAAAAAGCATCAAGGTCATGCTCTGGCTTCAAGGTCATGCTCTGGCTGGTGTGGCTCAGTGGATTGAGTGCTGGCCTGCGGATCAAAGGGTTGCTGGTTCGATTCCCAGTTAGGGCATGTGCCTGGGTTGTAGTCCAGGTTCCCATTTGGGGGCATGTGCGAGGCTGATATTTCTCTCCCTCCCTTCCCCTCTCTCTAAAAATAAAGAAATAAAATCTTTTCAGAAAGTGTCAAGGTCATGCTAGTCAAGGAAAGAGTGGGAACTGTCACAGTCTAGAGGAATCTAAGGGACATGGCAACTGAATGTAAGGTGAGATCCTTAAAGAGGAAAGGGATATTAGTGGAAAAACTTGTGAAAACTGAGCAGGTATCACTTGAAGTAAGTATAGAGCATTGTATCAATGTTAACTTTTAAATTTTGATACTTGTATTATGATTATGCAAGATGTTAACATCAGGGGAAGCTGGATAAAGGATATATGTAAATGCACTCCACTATTTTTGCAACTTTTTGGTAAGTCCAAAATTATTTCAAAATTGAAAGTGAGGAATTAAATTGTAGATTGCTAGACCCCATCTCAGACTTACTAAATTAGAATTTTTAAAATTTGTGTGACTCAGAAATCTGTATTGGGGAACACCTGTGTACAAAATCACACAAGGAGGAAGTGGTAAGGCCAGGATTTGAACTCAGATCTGTCTGACTCCAAAGTCCATGGTCTTCTTCTGAGCGGGCTGCCTAATAGAGACTTGCAGTTAATGGAAACTTAAATTGAAAATATCAATGCTATTTGAGATAAAAATGCTCAGTGCAAAATATAGTATTTTTATATCTTGTTCTTTTACATATACAGCAGTGTATGACTTTAAAGATTGACTAGAACTAAAGAGTAAATCATTCTTTGTTTCTTAAGATTTCATTATTTATTTTTAGAGGAAGGGGAAGGGAGAGAGAAAGAGAGAGAGAAACACCTATGCATGAGAGAAAAACATCAATCAGTTGCCTCTTGCATGACCCCAGCAGGGGACCTGGCCTGCAACCTAGGCCTGTACCTTGACAGGGAATCGAACCAGTGACCTTGGTTCACAGGCTCATGCTCAATGCACTGAGCCACACCAGCCAGGGCTAACTCATCCTTTTTGACCTTAATTCCCAAGTCATCTCCATTTGTTTTAAATAAGAAACATAATTATTCCAACCAAATGCTGTACTGTATACTCAAGGTATAATGCCAACTATATATGCAAGTAATATGCAAGTAATGTCAACACTTACTCCATTGTTGGTATGTAGAAACTGAGAATTGTGATCATAAATGTCACTGTTGTGAAGTATGGTCCAGTCCCAGGGGTTTAATGATATGCATACATGTACATTTTGGACTACATAAAAAGATCTCAATCAAAATTTAAATGCAATTATCTACGTGTGGTAAAAGTCAAGGCCTGTTTTAATGTTGTCTCTCATATTTGGCACAGGTCAACTCTCAGATTGCTGCAGGGTTTGGCAAGTAGAATTTCCCAGCAGACTAGAATTACCCATACTTGGGGGATTGGTTGCCAAAGAGGTGTGGTGAGGAGGTTGTCAAAAGGACTTGGAACCCAAGTCTTCTTCCTCATCACTAAATTTTGTATCAGACACTGTATTAGTCCCTGGAGGTATAAAGATGATTATGGAACATTCCCTGCCTTCAAGTAACTCCTGGCCTAGCTATGACCTGTGCATGGTTTGGACTGTGGATTGAATAAGTCAGAGCAAAAAGAAAACATTGCTGTGGAAACAAAAAGGACCATCACCATATTTATACACTAGGTTGCTCAGATAATTCACCCAGGTGTGATGGCTCTATTCTTAGAAAGTAAACTTGAACTCCTTGTGAATAATGGGCCTCCTCTCTTCTGAGAGTGGGGCTGTGGTCTAGGAAGAGAGAATAAAATTCAGAGAGCTTTTTGTTCTGCATAATAAAGTGTCAGGAATGGGGACTGTCACCTGGTACCTCAAAGGCAACTGGAAACAAGCAGGAGCTTGGAAACTGGATGCAGCCTGTGCCCCAAATTTCTCCAGGTGTGTCTGAGGAAAGGGGGCCTCAGAAGGGAGGGTGTGGGGGGACACTCTGCCACCGGGAAGTGGAAAAGTGCAATAATAACAATGGGATGCAGTAGAATCATGAGCTGGTTGTAACAGAACCAAGAGAAGATTTGCCTCTTCGGTGGGGCAAAGATGGGGCACTGGATGTGTGAAAACTCCAGAGTGCATGACATGTAAGGTTAATCCTAACTTATAAGTAGGAGTTCATCAAATGTCTGAGGAGAACAGAGTTCTCCAGAAAGAGGGCTCATACGTTAGCAAGTAACTGCCCTCCCCCTGTACCTTTTGAGTGTTTCCTTTGAGTGGGATATTATGTTTGTATAGGGCTCCTGCCAAATGCAAGTAAGTTCCCTGGGAGGGTATTAGGGCCTTGTGGCAGCTTTTTCAGAGGAATATACCAAGTGAGTTTTGTTAAAGAAAGAAAAAACCCAGGGCACTCAGCTCTGGGAGGTAAAGCCCCATCTCTATTTCTACCCCCCATTTGAGGCTGACAGGAGTGTCCTGAGTAACCAAGGGGCTTTAGAAGAATAGTAGGGAAGGGAGTGTGTGTGCTGGGAGAGACAGGGCCTAATGTGTGCCGCCACATCCACTTCCCAGTGCATATTGCTAAGAGAGGAGGTAGGCTCACAAGGCAGGATCTGAACCAACCAATCTGACCATGAGCAAGAGCTTGGGATAGCCTGGTAAATCTGAGGGAGTATATCAAGTTCCCTAAGACTGAGGTTTCCTCATCGGGGCAATGAGATTAGTTCTCTAGATTCCACAGGACTGTGGTGAGGGGTCAGTAGGTTCCTCTGAGTTTGAGAGTGCTAAAAAATAATTAAATTAGAATTTTGTACTAGGCATAAAGGCAAGAAGGAACTGTTGCCCACAAGGAACTCACAGTCTAGCAAGGTGGACTCAACCCACTCTAATAAGCTTTGGTCTACTCAGTATGGTCCATGGCCAAAACATGGCATCACTGGGGTGTTGGAAATACAGAATCTCAGGCTTCGTCCTGGCCCTGCAGAATCAGAATGTCTCATAACAGGATCTCTAGGTGGTTTGAATACACAGGAAAGTTTGAAGACCCCTGGTTGTAGAGCACATGGGAGGGGAAAGTTTCGCCTGTCCATTGCAGTGATCAGGGACATTTCCCAGAGGAGGAAAAACACCAGACTTTGAAACAGCCAGCGGGCTTCTAACCAACAGAAAAAAGAGTAACAGCCTGCTATGTAGAAGCATAGAAGTTTTCTCCTTAGAATTAATTCTTAGGGTGAGACATTGCAGCTCCCAAAGGGATGGAAATTTATGTGTAATCAGGAAACAGGAGAGTCTTTGAATATCCGGGTTTATGTCTCGTAATAACATTAACGCAGTTCAAGAAACATTGTTGGACAGCAATTATTGATTATCAACAATATTTTCCAGATACGTGACTGAAGGATAAACAAAACAGGTGCGTCCTTTCCCTAAGTTCTGAACCCAGAAGAGCCTAGGTTAGAATCTTGGGAAAACCATATACCAGCTGTCTAAACAAGGAACGTTCTTCAGCTTCTCCATTCCTCGGTTTGCACTCTGTAAATGGGATCGTAGTGGTGGTCACCTCACTGGGTTCATGCAAGGCTTCCATGAATAATACATTTAGAGCACTGAGAATAGTAACAGGAACATGGAGAAGTTTATTAGGCACTTCCTGTAATTAGTGGTTAGTGTGGGCAGAGTAACTGAAAATTTTGGAATAGGTTATAAATTTCTGAAGACTTTCTGAGATTCCCTTGATTACCAAATAGCCTGTGTTTCCTACCACCTAACCTCAGAAAATATTAAACAAGAGGTTAGATAATATTGATCGTGGTGCCTAGATATGAGCTCATTCAAAAACTTTCCTCTTCAGCTGTTTCGTCCTGGCTCATTCAATGTTAATTGTGTGACCATGAGCCAGTCACTGAAGTCCCTTGTCCTCAGTTTCCTCATGTGTATAATGGCAATAATCCTTGTGGAGGGACACTGGGCTGTTATCAGAATTGAATGTATTACCATAAGTGCTTAGAGCTGCACCTGATATTAAGCATCTGGTAAATCCTAGCTATCATCATCATCATCCTTCTTTTCGTTATTTCCCTTAAAGATCTATCTGAAAATTAAGTTTCATCTAGGGCATTGCTCACGTGTCAAGACAAGGCTGGCTCTAACAGTGGTATTGTGTCCTTTATGCTCAAACCCTTGACTGTTCCGCTTCTCTGGCTTGATAGGAAACGGACTTGGTTGGTTTTTAGGCTGTGTAGAGTGTTATTAGTCCATGCCTGCCATGTGTGCAAAAAGGAAAATAGGGTATACATCCTCAAAATACTCTGTTAGGAATTCCCTTGCTATCAATACTTTTCTCCCCACTGCCCCCCAAATTCTGTCACATACTCTCTTCATTTTGTGAATTTGGACATTCTTTTTTTTTCAAAGATTGTTTTATTTATTTATTCTTAGAGAGAGGGGGAGGAAAGGAGAAAGAGAGGGAGAGTAACATTGATGTGACAAACATTCTCTGGTTGCTTGCCTCTTATATGCACCCCAGTGGGGGACCAAACATGCAACCCAGGCATGTACCCTGACTGGGAATTGAACCAGTGACCTTTTGCTTTGCAGAACAATGCCCAACCAACGGAGTCACACTGGTCAGGGCTGGACGTTCTTTTTAAAGTTTACATTCTTAACATTGGCAATATTTGTAAAGGGGACAGATAGACTAAGTGCATCTTTGGAGGTGTATGCCTACCTTTCAAATAGGGCAGCTGCTCTGAAACTGCCAATCAGCCAAGTCTCATACTTTCTATTCTGCTTGGTTGGGTATTTCATTGTGCTACCTTGGTCATCTCTTTTCATTGCAACACCTTGCACTATTTCACTATGAGGAGAAAACAGCACACCTGCTGTAAATCTTTGAAGATTTTTGTTCTATTTTTCCTGTAAAGCCAAACCAGAAATCCCCACTGGTAAAACTGTGTCTCTTATTAAACACAAGCTATAATGTGTCAAGGGAAAGAAAAAATGGCTTAGCCAACGAAAACAGTGCACCGCAGGGAGGGGAGAATCTGTTTTCAAGATTTATGAGCTGAAAGCAAGTCACACTTTAATGAATATTAAATGAAACCCATCCTATCCTGGAAGACAGGCTGTAATTCTTAGGGACATTTACACGGAACATGTCTTTTCTGAAACTTGAGTTGTTTCCTCAAAATGATATGCATGCCACCACATTACAATAAGTCTTCTGAAAACTGGAAAATATACAATGGTTTGGTACTATGGAAATTAAATTTTTTTCCTCTAGAACGTGTCAGGTTTTTCTCTATGGGGACATGGTATGAGTGAAGAGTAGGGAAAGAAAGCAGGGTCTTATATTTCAACTTACTTTACCTTTGCTTTGAGGGCCTTGGGATTCAAAAATGAGGCCCAGATTTGGTGTGAGGAATCATTTGGTAAATGTGGGGAATGTCTATCCCTGGTGTCTTCAGTCCTTTTTTCCTATTTTCCAAATTCTCCTTCAATCCTTACTGCCTCAAGGAACTCCACCCCCACTTCCCTACCACTCCCACTCCCAAATGTCACCTGAAAAAGATGGATTCAGTGTGAATACGACATTTTAGAAGAGTATTTGCATTTAACATGTTCTCACTAAATGTGGAAGGGAAGGCTGGTGCATTTGAGGTGCATTAAAGAATTAAGAGTGTTTTGTGGGGGAGTGTTTTATTTGAGGGGTACCTGTCATATTCTCTGTATTCCTGGCCATGTGCCAGGAAGAGGCCCTGGAGAAGGAGGTTTTAGGATTAGCTTCTCAGTGTTTCTAAAATCACATAAAATGCTAACCAGGAGCCCACCTGTCTCAGCTGGCTGTGTATGGGAGAGAAGCTTATAGGAACAGTCCTAGAAGTGAGGCAAAGGCCGCCTAACAAGAGAGTAAACGGAAAGATCTGTTAGAAACGCCTTCTGTCAGGCGGGATGGAACACTGTGCTAGAAAAGGGAGTGTGGTCAATTGTGTAAAAGACACTCACAGACCTGCACTGCTAGTGCTGTATTCAAATGGAGCAGAATGGAAATGTAAGGTCTCAGCTTTTTATTTCAGAGTATAGTCTGAATGATAAGGAATGGCTTCCATCTTGCTTGTTGTTGTACCAATACCTTGCTCTGTTCCTGGCACAGAATATGTACCCAATAACCACTGAATGCTGAAGGACTAAATAAATGGACATATGAATGAATGAGCTAACTGGTTTGAAATCCCAGAGCTGCTATGTTCTAACTTTATGGCCGTAGGGAAATCACCTCAATGCTCCGAGTCTCAGTTTTCTTATTTGCAAAACTTGAAAACTAATACTTTAGAGTTGGAAGGAATAAAATGATCTAATATACTTATAGCCCTTAATATGGCTTTAATAAAGATAAACTGTCATTGTGGTGGTAGCAGCAGTATTGACATGAATGGCTCTCGTACTCACAGAATGAGGCTGTTTTCAGTGTGGGAGGGAGAAAAACATCAGTACAGATTCTTGTGGGAGCCATCAAGAGGCTCAACAGGAGAATTGTGTTGGATGGAGTCCAAACAGGGGGTGTTTTGAGAGGTTTGGATGAGAGACTTGTACATGCATTGGCCTTGGCAAAGAAGGTAAAAATAACTGGGGTTGGGTCTTAGAAATATTAGATCAGTCTGAACAGGAGATTGGCCTTTGGAAAGTCACAGAAGGGTCTGACCTCAAAGCTCAGGTCATTTCTACCACACTGTGCCATATACTATCAAAGAATATATTTATTTCCATATAAAGAAGAGGAGGGCTAGATCCAAGAATATAAGGGGGTGTGTTGTGTGTTGGAGGCCTGGAAGGTAATGAAGAAAAAGAAGTCAAAGTCATGGAGGGAGGTAGTTAGGAAAAGGAAAGGGTGTGTGTTGGTTAGACTCCTGCTGTGTTTCTATTTTAGCTGAAGCTGACCTGCCTTGTGGCCTTCCCCGTGGCCTACATATAGGGAGAAAAGCAGATATGTTGACACATTGGGTTTTCTAGCTCTTATGTGAGCTCATTCTTTCTGGTGAAAATTGATGTTTGCTGCCATGTGATCTTATTCTTCTTTTACAGCCAATTTTCATGGCCTTTACAATTTACACAGCACTTGCTAAAAGGGAATATATAAAATGCACCGAGAGAGCCAACAGAGATAGTTGATGCCATGACTGTATCTTCCTAGCTGCGGTAAAACCAGGTACTGCACTGTATAATGTATTTTTCATACATTATAACTAATTTTTACAACCCTTCTCTCTATTTCATAGATGGGAAAACAGTCTTAGAGAGTTTAAGTAACTTGGTTAGTGTGTTGTGAAGCCAGGATTCAAACCCAGGTCTTCCTGAATTCCAAACCATTGTTCTTTCCAGTACTCTAACGCATGTGCACTCGAGGATTCAAAGCTAAACAAGCCCCTCACCCTGTGCCTTCTTTGTCTTCTTCCTTCTACAGTTATCTTCCCTGCTGTGAATGGGCTAGCTCTGTGATGGGAATGGATATGTTGATGGAAAATAATCACTTGCTGTTCCAGGGACAATGGCTGTATTTAATGCATTAAGAGCAGTGAACACTGAGTCCTTAATATGTGCCAGACAGTCTGCTAAAAGCGTCACATTCATGACCTCATTTCATCCTCACAACAAACCCATGTGCCAGTACTCTGCATGCACTAGGCTGGGACTGTACGAGCACCTTCCCAACTTGCTGCCAGTCCTCACCAGGGTGGGGTCTGTTGCGATGGCTTCTAGGCTGGACGAAGTAAGAAAATTAAGCTGGGGATTCTGGTTACTTGACTATTTTGCAGTGTATAATGTGCACTTTTGCTCAAATGTTGAGGGAAAAATAAGGATGCACATTATACATGGATATAATGATTACATACCATGGATATAATAATGGGCATAATAATCTCATGTATAATGCACACAAAAATGTGGGTGCATATTATACATGGCAAAATACGGCCCTCAGTCACAGTCTTCTGTGTTGTGCCACATACAGCTGGTGTAGGCTCTGCCTTCCCCAGAAGCAAGTGAGTTATTCGTATCGATATGGTTCATTGCCAGTCAATGTGATCCATGAGATGGGTGGAACAGTGGTTTTTATGGAGTCACAACCCACCTTATTACCTTCTTCTCTTCAAAACAGGAAGAAATATTAGCTAATATTTGTTGAGCTGTTGCTAAGTGCCAGACCCTGTCTTAGTCATTGCACATGTATTCGCTCATTTAACCCTCATATCTCTCTGAAGGTGAAACTGAGACAGAAAAGTCAAGCTGTTTGCCCCATGTCTCACAGTGAGCAAATGGAAAGGCTCTGACTCAGACACAAGGTTGTCGGTTTTGCGAGGCCAAATGCTTGATAAAGTCGACATCTGACAACCTTCACCAGAATGTAAGTTCTTGCAGGAGTATGGAGGACCATTGAAAGGTCATTGCATTAAGTGGTTGGCAATGGCCTGGAGCATAATGTACGTGCTAAGTGCTTTTTAACCAACTTGGACCAAGGCCAGGGTTATTTTCCTTTTCTAGATCTGACCTCAGTGTGCTCTAGAGCTGACCTCAATGTGCTCCCATTGGCTTCAGATATTATGACTGTTTCACACTTACCTTTCCCAGCAGCACTCACTGCCTGAGCATTCTGCTCACATTTCACTTTTAACCAAACTTCCCTGATCAGACTTCCCACCTGTGTGAATGAGGTTTGAGATCCACAGAGGACATTTTCCAGTCACAATTCCATATTTGCTGTTTTCTGAGCTGCTTAGATCTGACTGGCACAGAGGAGATATTATTGCCTCAGAAAAAGACCTGGGCTTGAAGCCGGAGTGCCCGCTCTGCTCTCCGCTCTGGTGCTGTTATCAGTTGTTGCACTTCATTAGAAAGGTCCTGGGCTGGACCTGGATCTCACGAGTTTCCTGTGCCCCCCTGCTCCAGATGGTGGGGTTGGCAGGTACCAGGTGTGACCCCCCTCCAACTGCAAACATACCTGCCTCAGGGGCCAAAGCCCTTTGAAGTCCTGAAAAAATGTCACACTTCAAAGAAACCTCCCTGCAGCTGTCACCTGGCTATCTAGTGGAGGTCAGAGAGTTAATATGCAACCATGAAACCCAGTCCTCCCACCTCCTACCAACACCTGGGCAGCTGAAGCACGTTATCCTCTAGTGCAGAGGCTTTGAAAGTATTGTTCCTAATTCATCTCTGCAAGAGCTCAGTGCCCTGGGTCTTTAGATAAAGATCCATTGTACGTGTCTGTGCAACAATAAAATAAGTAAATGAGATGCATTTTTCTTTTCTGAATAGGAATTAGTAATGAAGTAAGTATTTCAATTACTATTAGCAGGAGTTTAATTATGCGACAATTTGTGGAAAATGAGGTTCTGTACAAATGTGGCACCTTTTATCTGTGGATCACGATGCATTGTATGCAAATTAATGAACTTACCTGTAGGCTCTGTGTGCACTCAAATTACTGTTTTGAATTTTCCTTAGGCATCCAAGGAAACACTGTGGGGCTGGGGTGGGAAGCCAAAGTGTATTTATAAGTGGCAGCAATGTGGATATAGAGATTAGATCTAAAAAAGGGCTTCCTGGTCACGATGTTATTAAATGCTGGCCTGAATTACTGTGGCGGTTTTTAGACTTGCATAATGAGAGATTCCCGCTGTTTTGATGATGCCCTTTTCACCACCAAACCAAATTATTATCCTCCTTTAGTAGAACAAGCTGATTCTTCAACTTAAACAGGAGAGTAAAGTACCAAAGGAAAGAAAAAGAGGGTTGGAATGGGTGACTTAGGAAAACCTAAATTCTGGGACACTCTCTCCTAAGACTATGGACTCTGCTAAGACAAGGGCCCCAAGAGGACGTTGATGCTTCAGTTAATGTACAGAACACATTTTGCACAGAGAAGCCTTTGGTGCTGTTCCTGTCGACAACTTCAGTGCCCTTTCCCTCCACCCTCACCCTATACATTGCAATAAGGGCTATAGGTTTTTTTTTACGTTCTTTAAAAAAATATGATAGACAGATATCTGCATACATGTATTTAGGGTGAAGTTTCATTTCTAATTTCTGTTTAGTGCTGACTGATAACTAGTCTTGAAGTCTTAATATTCCTCCCGGACTTGGTTTATATGGGCTTCACATTTCTTCTATGTACTTGTCCTTGGGCTGGGAGAGAAAACATTTTGGAACACAAAAGGCATTTTGCAGACTGTCCATGACTATTGTGACGGTGGAAACTTACTCACTTCTCACTCTTTTTCTGCATCTCCTCTTCCCCCAGACTTATTAGAACCATCAGTAGTTTCTATAGCTTTGGTGCTAAGCTTTGCAACAAGTTTTCTTCTACCCTTGGGGTTTAGTGAGCTCCTGGACGCACACACACAGGCTGTTGCAGAGTGAGTGAAAAGCCAGAGGACTTGAAAATGGATTTCTAGAATTTGGCCATTTATTCAAAATATGGCTCCACTATGCGTTAGCTGTGGCACCTTGAGCAGGTTTTTAATCTTTGCCTGTTTCCTCATCAGTCACGTGGGGACGGCAATAATCCCTACCTTAGTGAAAAGTTGGGAGGTTTTGCATGTAAAACACCTAATAAGCATATGGTAAGCACTCAAGAATGCTATGAAAATAATAATTTTTGCCCTGGCTGGTGTAGCTTAGTGGATTAAGCGCGGGCCTGTGAACCAAGAGATCACGGTTCAATTCCCAGTCAGGGCACATGCCTGGGCTGCAGACCAGTTCCCAGCAGGGAATGCACAGGAAGCAACCATACATTGATATTTCTCTCCCTCTCTCCTTCCCTTCCCCTCTGAAGATAAATAAATAAAATATTTAAAAAAAAAAGAAAATAATAATTTTTACTGATAATAATTTAGACTTAAAAAACATAAGTCTTCTAGGGGAACACTTAGGCTTATATCTCTTTTTAGTTCCCAAGCATCTTCAATTATTAGGATGTTTCTCCAATTGGAGGTTGGAACTTATTAATGGTTCTTGAAATCAATTTAGTTTGGTTTAAGTTAGCCTAAGAAAAAAGGAAAAATAGCAGTATGCAGGTGAATATTAAGGATAGTATTATTTTATAAAATTGTTTCTATTCTACATGTATACTTATACATATTAACTTACAACTTAAATATGTATATTTATACATATACTCACAGAAAGTATACTAATCACAATGTAAAATATCTTATTTCGACTGCAGTACAAAAAAGAGAAGAAAGCCCACAAAACTAAAATGTACAAATTGAAAAGGATTGTTTGTTGCAATCCTGTGACTCCTCCACATCATTATATACTGAGCTCTTTCAAAATAATATGATCTCTTTGAAATATGATTAGGAAAGTCACAAGTGTAGCTATCAAGGGGAAAAGTCATTTAAATGACTCATGGAGCAAAGAGGACAAATATGACTAGGTGTATGCAGTGTGTAAATTTCAAAAGCTCATTCTTTGCAAAGTAAATACATGCAAAGGGTTAATATCCTTCCTGTATGAAGAACACTGTGAAAACATATGGATAGCTAGTTCAAAAAGAAGTGAATAGCAAGCAAGCATATAAAATATTTTCAGCCTTATTAGTAGTAAAAAATACAAAGGAAAGCAGTGAAATTATCTTTTCACATATCAAATTAACAACTTTTTATGGAAATACCCAAAGCAGAGAAAGTTATAAGGAAGTAAATACCACTACACAAGACTAATGAGAATAAAGATTGGTACAATCTCTGAGGGAGAAATTTCATGATTTAATTGCCAAACTTGTAAAAATGTAGATATCCTTTGAATTGACAATTGTGCTTGAGATAATTCATCCTATGGGCATAATAAAGCAAATGTACAAACATTTAGTAACCAGATATGCATTGCAGGAATGCTACAGTAAAAAAAATGGCAAGGTAAAATATTTAAGAAAAACAATCGATGAAATAAACTTCCGTGCGCTGATACAATGGAATAAAGGTTGGTCACTACGAATCGTGCTGTGGTTGGTTTCTGGGATTGGTCCCCCTTGTAGGGGCCCAGTATCTGCAAGCAAATCCCACCTTGAAAGGAGACTTTCCTTCTTTGGGAACCAGACTTCTCTTAAATTATTTAAAGAGTTGGGCCTTAAGCTTTGCCACTTTGCCGAAGTGCAACAAATTAAATTTAGGCAGAAGTGTTAAGGTGAATGACAAGAATATGATTGGCTCTCATGTGGAAAAATTGCAGGTTACTTCTGCTTGGGCCAAGTAGCCCTCACCTGCCCCACTGTTCTCCGTAAGAGCCTGGACCACACCCAAGTAAGCTTTGACTTCCCTCCCAGTTAACCTGATGCAAGGTCAAGCATTCCAGATTGTGTGACATTGTCACACCCACTGATGGAACTGCTGTCCCTTCCCTGCCTGGGACAGGTGAATCCAGGGCTGTGAAGCAGCCTGTAGTACTGGCAGCTATGTGAATGCTGCCCACACGCCTACCTGTTTCAACTGGGAACTGTAGGAGTTTGGCATTAACTTGCTGAGATAGGGCATGTGGGGAGACAGCTGCAATCAATAAAAACCACGGAAACTGTCAAGAAGATAATAAGACCACCCCCATGGGATTTATGGCTTAAAACCGGCAGAAACCAGCTTAATGCAACATGGTGACTAATTTCACCTCATGGTGACCCTAGCCTCATTATACACTCACTGTAATACATTAGCATGCTAAATGGCACACCTGAGCTACCATTTTATAATTTTTCTCTAATAAGCATGTATTTCTTTAATAAGAAAGGTAAAGAACCTTTCTGTTGTTGTGTTGTGCACTGTGGCCAGGGTCCTAGAATGATATCCAGTATATAGCAGGCTCTCAATAAGTACCTGTTGGATAAATGAATGAATGAACGAGTGTTGAATTTTCCACTGGGAATGGAGACCAGTAGGAAGGCTTTCAATTCATTGTTCCCATCAAATTCTTCCAATATCTTTGGCTTGTTGGGTTCACAGTTTAGAATTTTGTTAGCATGTGTTGAAAAACAGAGTTATTCTCGTCTTCAAAACCATTTGTGGCTTTGGGTATCCCTGACATGTACTCTCTTTCCTTCAGGACAGCTGTCTCCTGCCTGCAGATCCAGGAGGACTGGTTTCTGCACCCAGCTAACCCAGTCAGCCTTCCCCTGGGGGGAAGGGCCATTGATGTGACTGAGGTGTTTGGTGCTCAACCCAAGTCTGGTCAGAGTGGGGAGAAATTTAAAAAAGGCTCCTTGAGCCATAGTTTTGTGTGTATTCAGTACCCTTAGGCCCTGGGGGGTGGGATGGGGATAGAATTCACCATTTATCTAGGAATACTATCTAGCCCTTCATATAATCATTTCACTTTGAGGTACATTTCTGCCTCTACTAATGACCCTGTGAGTCAAGTGCAAAGGAAGAATTACATCTTTTATTCAAGTTATATAATTAATTCTGATAGTGTTTTATACACACACACACACACACACACATGGCATGGGTTTGTCAACTGAATTAAAGGTGAGGGCAGGGCTTGATGACCCAGTGACTATGGGGTTCTTGTTTCCTGTCCTTCTTCACCGGGTTGATTTGAAGAGTAAATTAGCTGAAGTGCCAGGTGCCAGAAAGTGGTTAGAGATCAGCACATAAAAGTTTCTGTCCATTGCCCTCTGTCCCTTCACAGTCTCCTACGCCAGAGGCGTTCCTTCCGGGGCCGGGGTGGCTAATTATTTCAAGCTGGTATGGGAATTTAGTTCTGAAGATCGACTGTTAGATCAAAACTTGGATTGTTCTGACCAAAATGATTGTGGCTTTCTCTATACCTCATTAAGTGTCTTTGTGGCATTTTGTCTTTCTCTTTCCTTCTGGCTATTCTTTTGCTCATACCCCTTTTGGAGGCTGCCGCTGATGAAGCTAAAGTTTTCACAGTACCATGAGGTTTGTGGGAACTGAATAAATCTCTTCAAGATCTAACATAAAAATAAGTCTTGGCCCCAAGCCTAAAAGAAGTCACTGGGAACCCAATCAGAGCTGGGCAGCAAGCCCGGGTCCAGGCTAATGAGACATTTACATTCTAGGCCTTTCCTTTCAGCTCGGTTTTCAGGGGACTCATTTGTGAGGAAGTCCAGAGCGTGTGCACTACAGGCTCAGGCCAGTGCTGCCTAGCTTGGTCCGTGGGTTCCTACAGCAGGGCAGCAGAATTGCTAAAACACCAAAAACCAATGAACCAATGACAAATGACAAATTTGAAACAATGACAAATCTCAAATTTGAACCAATGACAAATCTCCAGCCCAGAGCAATTTGTACTTGTGTTTTGCAATTACTTGACTTTTACTTAAGTTCTCTTCTGAGTTTTTGCATTTTTCACTTATGTTCAACCTGTTTACTACTAAAGTCTAATATTTCAGTCTGAGAGGAGGTGGAAATTGGCAAAGGAAATGTAATCTCATTTCTTTCAGTACTTCTGAGAGCACTTGATTCTGGGTTCAATATTTGTTGGAGTTTTAGGAAAGCATTTTAATTGATCAAATTCAGGAAAATTTAAATGTGAGCCCAAAGAAAATTGAGAATTGGAAAATAAGAGATAGGAAGAAGTTAAAGGTCCAGTGATCATTTTGTTTGAAGAATATATTGGCTTTCCAACAACATGAGAGCGATTAATAAGAGAGATAGTCGGCTGGTCATTAACACAAGGAGAGGACAAGAAATGAGGACTTACGTTCACCTCAAAGAAGCGTTTTTCTCACAGGTGAAAGTTGTTGGATCCTCATGAGGCAGAGTGTGGTATTTCCTCTAAAAATAGGAAGGCAGTTTATGGAATTTGTGCCATTGTGCAGAAGGGAAACCAGATGGCTTTGCCAGTAAACCTTCGGGTCTCTACTAGAATAGGGAGAAACAAATGGAAGGCAAGCCTTGCGGCTGATGAGATAATCATTGTTTCAAATCAGGGGTGAGAAGAAATAAAGTTCAAGTTCATTTCCAGAAATTTCACATTCCCAGATTTGGGAATTACTTTTCAATAATGACTCTTTGGATGTATAATACTAGAATCTCATTTTTATTTGTTTTAGGCACAACTTCAGAGGTGTGAAAAAAAATAATCCCAAAGTTGGAAATAAGGAAAAAAAAGGACAGCCTGTCTTATCAGTATCACATTGAGAAGTGTTAAAAAAGGCCACTAAGGATTATAAAATTATCCAAGGAAAAGTACCTTCTTGTTTGACACATTATTTACTACTGACAAAGCCTGGATTCCATGAAGTTACAGGTCGATTTGTGGATTTATGTCTGATATAAATGATAAACCCAAAGATTATGGTTTCATTGTCCTGTAGGACATGAACAAGTTTTGTATTTAACCTAGCAGTTTTATTCATACATTCTCTTTTACTAATTTCTGTAAATACCCTGCTCCCCATCATCCCTTGGAACTAACTTTACCATTCTGCCATCTCCCCAAACAATAAGTTGAATATCAATTAATATGTATTCATCTTTTATGTTTGTATGAGTCCTGCTTTAACTATTTAAAAATTACTCTTCTGACAGTGGAATGTGATCTCTTCTTTGCTGAGATTTCTCATAACTTCTGCTCTTTGATTAATGATGAATGGAATCATGATTTTACCAACATTTATTTCACAAAGGCTTCATATGAAATCCCACCTATATTCTTCAAAAGCATTTTAAACCACCAACAAAACTATTTCCTGATGTAAATCAGTGCACAATCTGTCCTTGTTCTTAAAGGAATTTAGAGTGAATGAGATTTCTTCACAGCAATTCAAAAATTGTATCTGAATGGAAAAATCCGTGTTTAGTGTAGTTCAATACTGATTGTCAATGAACAGTTCTTGTGTATATATAGTTTTTGCTCACTTTTGCTCTAAAAGTTATATTGACCCACGTAAACAGTTTGGAAAAACTGATTGAATCGATTTGGAAAAACTCGGCTCTTTAGAAAAGGAAAGAAAGTGAACCATAAACAGCTGAATTCAGTCAGAATTGTTTGCTCATTGCCTAAATGATCCTGTCCACTTGTCCTCGAGTAATAAGCCACTTGAATTCAGTTACTTTCTTGTCGGATCCAGTTGCATTTTGAAATTTCGGAGGTGCAGAATGATCTTAAATAGTTTTCATTGCTTATAAAGAACAACAGGCATGAGAAACTGTGCCACTTTAAATGCAAGCAGATACACAGATTGGGGACCGGAGCAATTCTGTCTTCCATTCAGACTGGTAAGATCCCTTAATAGAAACAAGTACCTGATACCCAGAAAGGAAACACATTTGCGCTGGTTATGTGAGCCTATCTGGAAGCTGGACATAAAACTCATGACATATGAGTTCCAGATGTTTATCTTAATGCTTTACTATATAAAATCAGAATAAAAAGTACTAATAATCTTTATAGATCTAGAAATATTTACTTCTTTGGAACACCTGCTCTAGAGTTAAATGCTTAAATTCTTGCTTAGAGGTGTGCATAAGTGGACTGCCAGGAAATTTTCTTAATGGTAATAATAGAAAATAACAGGTAGGTTGTGTTTTGTTTTTTTTTTTTTTTAGAAAGGAGTATTCATCACTTTTGCGCTTCAATCTATTTCATAAATAAGGCATGGCCTTTGTTTAAGAATTGGGGTAAGCATGATGGTTTTCATTGTATTAGTTTCTGTGAAGGCTAAAAATGTATCTATATATTTTCCTCCCACGTTATAGAGAAAAGTTAACAGAGGACAATCAGATTTTAATACGTGCATACAAGAAATCACATAAGCATGAAAATTCCTAATACAGTGAGGCAACATTGGGTATATATGGCACTTTGGACAAAGGTTGTGGGGGAGGGGTCTGAGATTTCGAAGGAAATAGGTAATTCACAGGTAGCTGAGGAAAAGCAGAACATACTTGGCAGGTAAATTCTTGCTTCAAGGGACACGTGAGGGTGATGGAGTTAGCTATCAGGCCTCTGTCAGGAGCATTCCTGTCTACCATACTTAATTCAAATTAGGCTAGGGTGGGTAAGCTAAGATTCCCTTCCTGGAGCAGGTCTTTGCATCTGAGAAAGGGGGAGGGTCATTGAGTTCTGGTTTTCTAATAACCAGCTTAAAATCAATATCCCAATAAGTGGTATGAAAAAAATCTTTGATTTTAAAGAATTACTTTAAATTGCAAAGAATTAGGGTTTGAAATGGTTGAAACCAGTTCCTAGAACCTCAGGTTTCAGAATAGAGCTGCATAAAACCAATTGCTGACAGCAATTGCTGGCTTCTCTACCAGCCATCGGGGCTGCTTATTTCTGTGTGAAGGTTCTCCCAGTTCTGCGGGGGTCGTTTTTTGTTAACCAAGAGGTTAGATTACTTTAAACAAGCAATGTTTCCATAGTTCTGTACTGAGACTGCTCATCCAGTTTTGATCTACTTTGGGAAAACAGAAATGATTATCTGAGGACTGTGGACTCCTAGGCTCACTCAAGAAAGTTGGTAAGAATTTTTTTTTACTCTGCTCCTTGAAAAAAAATAACTATAACATACACATACACACAAACATACATCCCTAGCTGAATACACAGAAAAGAAGAAAGAATCATACGGGCTCAAACTCAAACCACAAGATTGGATGCTACCTACCATCAGGCAAAGAAGCCCCTACTTCTCCTTTGTTCAGCAACTTTGAGGAGGGGTATCTGTTTTACAGCCAAATACAAACTGATGTGTATTCTTTAAAAAAAATTATTGATTGATTTTAGAGAAAATGATAAAGCAGGGGGAGAGGGACAGAGAGAGAGAGGCAGACAGACAGAGAGAAACATCAGTTGTTTCCGTATTTACATATTCATTGGTTTTCTTCTTGTATGTGCCCTGACTGGGGATAGAACCTGAAACCTTGGCATATTGGGATGATGCTCTAAATGATAAGTATTCTTAAAACCTTTCTTCTTCAGTTTCTTTTTTTCTTTAATTATTGTTCAAGTACAGTTTTCTGTCTTTTACTCCCATCCCATCCAACCCTCCCAGCCCTCCCCACCTCCCTCCCATTTCCACCCACCCCTAGTTTTTGTCCATGTGTCCTTTATACTTTTTCCTGTAAACCCTTCCCCTTTTCCCCTGAAATTCCCTCCCATCTCCCCTCTGGTCTGCCTGTTCTCTATTTCAGTGTCTTTGGTTATATTTTGGTTATATTTATATTTTGCAAGCAAAATATAAGGTGAGATTGTATGGTATTTGTCTTTCATCGCCTCGCTTGTATCACTTAGCACAATGCTTTCCAGCTCCATCCATGCTGTTGCAAAGGGTAGGAGCTCCTTCTTTCTTTCTGCTGCA
>CM052539.1:63229617-63267347 GCA_028533065.1 Trachops cirrhosus | reverse complement strand
CTTATTGGGGTTCCCTTGTATGTTACTTCCTGTTTCTCCCTTGCTGCCTTTAAGATTCTCTCTTTGTCTTGAAATTTTGCCATTTTAATTATGATGTGTCTTGAGGTGGGCCTGTTTGGGTTCCTCTTGATTGGGACTCTCTGTGTTTCCTGGATTTGTGTGACTTTTTCTCTCATCAAATTAGGGAAGTTTTCCATCATTACTTTTTCAAATAGGTTTTCTATCCCTTGGTCTTCTTCTCCTTCTGGTATCCCTATTATACGGATATCATTACATTTCATATTGTCTTACATTTCTCTTAAACCTTCTTCATTCTTTCTGAGCCTCTTTTCCTTTTCTTGCTCTTTCTGGGTGTTTTTTTCTACTTGATCTTCCAACTCACTGATCTGATCTTCTGCTTCATTGATCCTGCTTTTCATTCCTCCTACTGTGTTCTTCAGTTGACAAATTGTGTTCATTTCCTCTTGGCTGTTGTTGATAGTTTTCCTTTCTCATGTTGATATAGTTTGCAGTGAGCTCGTTGTACCTTCCCTGTAGTTTCTGGTAACTCATTGTGAGCTCATTGAGCTTCCTGATAATCATTGCTTTGAACTCAATATCTGATAGTTGAGTTGCTTCTATTTCATTTAACATTCTTTCTGAGGCTTCCTGCTTTCCTTTCATTTGGGGATTGTTTCTTTGTCTTCCCATTGTATATGAGACTCTTCTTGCTAGCCTCAGCTTCTTAAATTGATCTGTTCTGGCTTCCTGGGTTTATGGTGTGAACTTCTGTGGTAGAATACCTGGGAGCTTCAGTGGTGCAGTCTCCTTGATCCCCAGAGGTCACTGGTCTTGGGCTGTGGTTTAAGTAGGCTCTGTGTTTGTCTTTGCATTTTGATTGTTGTTGGGTCTTTCTTTGGTGGGTCCTTCCCACCAGCTGGTTAAACGTGGGTCACTCTGTCCATCCCCTCTTGTATTTTGTTGTGCCGGGGAGGGCAGGTTGTGTTGAAATTGTTCCTTCCATGTGTACAAGGTTTCGAGAATTTTCTCTTGTTCTTGTTCAGTTGTTTGCTCTGGTAATTTCTCCACTATTTGGTTGTATTTCCAGATAGGTCCTGGATTGAGGTTAGTGTGGCTTCCACTTCCTCCTTCCCCTTCTTCTGATGTTCTCTGTTGGTGGTTCCTTTGTTGTTGGGTTTCCTCTTCCAGTGGGTATCCTGGTGTTTACCGCTTCCACCTACTCTTTTTTTGTGATCGTCTCAAATGTTGGGATGCCCCCTGTTTAGGTCAACTCTGGTCTTTTCACAGTTCCAGTTTTTTTTGTCTCATGTCTGGTTTCTCAATGTCTGCTACAATTTTTGGTCTCCTATTTTCATATATGCTGGGGTACAGTTGGCTGTTTGCTCTGTTCCTCTGTAGATCATCTAGGTTTTTCTTCCGTGTGTGGGGGAAAGTGGAATCTGCTCCCTTGTACCTCACCGCCATCTTCCTCCGACCTCCAGGATTCTTTTTTCTAATTAATAAAATGATACTAAATTTTAAATAGAAAAATAATGATAAGATAAATTATAGCTCCCATTTCTTTAGACATTTCAGTATTTGATTCATGTAGTAGCATGTGGTTTATGACTGGTATCTTCCAAAAAAATCAGCTGGCTCCATTTTCCTGTGTGTAGGCAAATAAGTCTTCAACTTAGAACATTTTTTACTAAAGGAAAAAATATTTTAAAAACTTTTCCTTGAGCCATTCTTTTGAGGAGTACACAAATTATTTAAAGGTGACTTTTCACAATGCAACCAGCCAGTTTAATTCCTCCAAGTAAGGTTTTGGAATACTTTAGGGTTGTTTTGACTTTTCCTCAGAAAAGCCACTTCAGCAAACTCTGTGTCAGGAACTAGAAAAATGTAATCATGGTCAGTCTTAAGCAACAGTATGCATGAACACAAATTACTTCTTCTATGAAAGAACATAGGCATCCCCAAAGTAAATAACATAGTTCAAAGTATTTAGGGCAGAGTCTGGACAGTCCAGGAGTTTTTAGCCTTCAGGATGGAACAGAGGATAGTTTGTGCTGCTTGGTGTACCTGGTAGAGAGGTGTGCAGTTCAGCTCTAGACCACACAGAACTGGTCAAAGACAAAACTGTGAGGCAAAGTTTGTTTCCATCTTTACTCTGATTGGCTAGCACTACAGATAAGCTCATTGACTCCACAGTCAGACTACCTGAGTTCAAATCCCGACTACATTTCATTAGCTATATGGCCTTGGACCATTTGCTTATACTTTCTGTGCCTCTATTAACTCAGCTGTAAAATAGATATTAGTAGATCCTGCTATTGTATAAATTAATTAACTTAATTTTTATAAAAAAAACTTAGAAAAGTGCCTGCTGCAGAGTAAGCATTTAATAAATGTTAACTGTTAATATTTTCATAATTTTGCTGGATATTCTAGAACTCTCTGTTAACTTTATTTCAGTTGTGCCTATGTTTGTGCTTTCAAATTTATTTTGTGTGTATAATAATCACATATCTAGTCCTAACAGTACATTTAAAAACATTAATGAGTTAAGTCAGGATGAATTTTAGGGATGGTCAACTTTTTCTCAAAACTCTGAAATCTAATAATTTAAGTATAGTCTGTCAGCTTCAGACTCACCAATCACCTGATAAGCAAAGTCAGGGAAAATTCCGTATTAGAGAGCAAATGCTCTGTTTTCCTTGTAAGGCACAAGGAAGATTTATTGATAATACGCTAAAAGAGAAAAATATCCTGTTCTTAAAGTGTCAAAAGTTTTGTTTTCTTTACGAGATGAGTAAGACATCCCACGTCCTCTGTATACCCAGTCAAAGCTATCTCCTTCTGCATTTTTCATTCCCTGAAGCCCTTTCTTTATTCCCACTCAGCTTGGATATTACATCCTTTAGAAGACTCTTCTGCATGAACTCTTACAGGAACCTGTTTCCCCCTCCCCTTTCCCCCTATAGTACTTAGATGCTTCATTGGAACCCACAGTCAGCTTGTCAGTTTGTCTCGGGCCATAGAGCCAGGAGAACAGAGAAATTATCTATTTTGTTTAGTGTTGTAACCTTGGCACCTAGCACAGTGCTTACTTAGTACATAGCACATGCTCAATAAAATTTTGTTGTATTATGTAGGGCACCTCAAGGTTTTTAAGCTTTGATGGCGATGGTTCTTATTAGCTTTGAGCATTTGTAAACATGATACTGGAGGGTCTCATGAGTCCCAGGCTCTGCTGGACATACTTTTATGTGCTTGGTATATAGGAGTTTTCAAGGTGATGAGAATGTTCTTTAGTTTCTACTTACTTGCTTTCTTCCTCCCTACTTCGCTCTTCAAATCAAATCTTTAACTCCTAAAAAATGAATCATCACTGTTAAATCTATTTCAGGGCCTGGACGAGACCTACAGTAGGCATTGGCATGGGCCAGTGACTTTCAGGTTCACCAGTTGTGCCATCTCACAACATAAGCATATTTGTGGTGCAGCTGAAAGTTCAAGTCCCTGTGCAGAAGAAACCTCATCTGTAGATGAACCTGTGACTTCTCTCCTTTTCCATTTTCTAGCCTTAGGCTACTCTGAGACCTCCAAAGAGTTCTGAGTATTTTTCCTGTAGTGGAATACTTGGTGTTAAATTCTTTTAGGAGGCCTTGGACATTACAGAGTCATTCAAAAGCTTCTTGTTATTCAGATTCCTTTGCAGGTGTCAGGTTAACCCAGCTGGCCCTGTGGCCTCCCTTCTGTCATCTCATCTGCCTGTTTATCTCTGCTGAATGAGATTATTAACTGGTCAAACTGTGTATACAGTATATGTAAAACGATGCTGCTATTTTGTCAGAGGAGGAACCCTTTACCTTCTTGCTATTTGAATGAGAAGAAAAGCTCTATTAAGAAGGTTTGTACTGAGTAATGATTACGTGCCTCTATCTCTTTTAATTTCTGCTTTGAAAAGGAAGTGACTCATACTGTAGATAAACTGGACTTGAAAGAATGTCTGGCTTATGCAAAGCTCTTATTTACATACTAGTCTCTTTCATTCACAAGGAAATAGGAACTCAAGGACTTCTGGTCTGAAATTCCTCCCTTTTATTCCTGGTCTTTGATGGGCAGTGGCCTAAATGATCTCTGAGAGGTTTTCTCTGTCCTGAACACATCTGCCACCCAGCCTTTCCTTTCTCTGTTGAAAACAGTATTTCCATGAACGTAAAAGCAGAGATGAGAGATATTATAAAAAGTTCCTGTGTCTTACATTTCTAACTCCTCAAAGGCTCAGGCCTTTCACCACTGGTACTTCATGTCTTGTTGTCTGTCTAGATAGGCTACACTGGCATTGTGCTACGTCCTTCCCGGGATTTCACAAAGCAGTTTAGAGTACAGGTTAGCAGCACATGCTTTAGTGTCAGCAACACCTGGTTGTTTCACACTAGCTTGTAGGCTTGGGAAAGTCATTACCTCGTAGTCTGTTTCCTCAGCTATGAATGGAAATCATCCTAGTGGCTGGGTCACAGGATGGCAATGTTGGTGCCGTGAGAATTTAGATAAAGTCCACAGTCTACTATCTGGCCAGTGGTAAACTCATCCAGCATTTAAGATTATTATTTAATAACAATTTTATTAGTAACCTTAGTCTCTAATTCTTTATTTTGATTATAAGGTTCTTTTCCTTTTATGTCATCCCTGAATCATTTCTTTAATTTAAACTTTTATTCCTCAATATTTGTCAACTAAATGAATCAATAATAAATAAATGGTAGTGGTTTATGTTTCCAATTGCAAGAGCTTAATATAGTCTCAAAAATACTAATTTGTTCCTGAAATATCTGGGCAGGCAGACCGGTTGCAGGATGAAGAGTTTATTCCATTCACTTACCAAGATAAAGTGGTTCCTAGAAGCCATGGTTCCTTGCCCTGCCCACTGGCTTCTGAACCGGAGATGACCTCAGGCTGGTGTGATCCAGAACAACTCCCATTTAGGCCTGGCCTAGTCCTTGAGGCAAAACAGCATCCGGGCAGGCAGGAGGCAAACAATCCTCTCTTGTTTTTCTCTCTCTTAAAATAACCCTTCGTACATTCAAAGACAGTTATTATTAACTCAATGGCAGCTCACACATTAGTTCAGGTATAAATGACTAATAAAGTGAACTCCTTTGAGTTTTTCTTATAGATTTTTACTTTTTATCCCTTTAATATTTCTTTTGCCCCAGGAACCCTGCTTTGGCATGTATTCATTCATTTGTTCTCTTCAACCCTTTCCTCCTCTCCCAACTTACCAGCTAAACAGTGATGAGAAGAAACTTGGAGGCTTGAAGTTAAAGCATTAGTGATGTATGCCTTCCATTTAAGCATTCAACAAACATTTAAGAACATCTTCCCTGGGCCAACACTGTGCCAGATGTTGAGTGAATATTAGCTAAAAATAGAGAGACATAATCCTTGTCTTCATGGAATTTGTAACCCAGCTTCACCTTCATGGGAGATTTAAAGGTTCCTGTAGGGCCCATCCAGTACCCAGTCTCACAATTTCATAACCATTTTAATTCTATTTGACAGTCACCTCCACTTCACATCACCCATCCTTTTATATAGGCACTTCATAGGCATTTACAATTACACTTGACCTTGTCATCCCCCGGAACTGAAATCTTAAAGGATTGGCTTGCTCTCCTTCCAGCTTTCTCACCCCCATTTTCTAGCCATTCATTTTTTTCAAGACCTCCAATTTCCTTTGCTGCTAGTCTACCAGTCTCTTCCACATTTTCATATCCCTTCCTGTCCAGCCTAGACAGGAGGAGGACTTAACACTTCAACTTTTCTTTAGTCAATACTATCATATCCCTTTTACCTCTTTTGCTGTCAGATTCTTCAAGATTCTTTCCCTGTACCAATGAAGACTCCTTCAACATTCTCATCAAGGCTCTGAATGCTGACAGGAAAAAAGTCATTTGACTTAGTTACAACCCTGAGAAAATTCATTGGATGTGAACCCAGCAAGGAGTTTATCTGTTAAGACGGACTCCTCATGGTCAACCCAGGGCCCAGATTTTATGAGTAATATGAGTCTAATGGCCATTTGCTGACAGGAGTTTTTGCATACTTCATATACTAGAAGAACCTCAGACTAAACTCTCAACTTCTAGCACTATGTTTTCTTTTATGCTGAGTGCACTATTTCAGGGAAACCCTTGTTTTTTTCTTTCTATCAAGGAACTGAGATCTGCCTCATCCAATCAGAACTACACAAATTGTATCCTGGTTTGCTTCTATACTGACCAGTCAGAGCTGTATAATTTAGATACCTCATTTACATAAAATGGATCTAATTGGGAACTTGGGCAGGAACTTTCTTTATAAAAGGCAGCCTTCCCTTTATCTCAACAGAACACCACTTAGATTACTAGCTGAATCTGCCGGGCTGCAACTCCTTTTGCTCAAATGAATGTTCATTATTCTTTATTACAGTCTAAAATTAATTTTGATTTACACAACAAATGTATTGTCTTCAGCTTCAGGCAGGCTTACAATGCTGCATCTTTATATATGTATGTAATCTTTATATATGTCTTTGGTTATCTCTTTCACTCCTCATGATTGAATTTTTTTTTTCTTCTGGCTATTAAAAACAGATGTTTTTGGTTTTAAATTTTTTATTATGGAAACTTTCAAACATATATAAAAGTAGAGGGAGCAGTATCATAGGCCTCCATCTATTTATTACTTAACTTATGACCAGTCTTGTTTCATTGATGGCTTCTATCTCATCCCCAGATTATTTTAAAACAAATCCTTGACATCATATTATTTCATCTGTGAATACTTGTATACTCTAAAACAGGGGTGTCAAACTCATTTTCACTGGGGGCCACATCAGCCTCGAGGTTGCCTTCAAAGGGCCAAATGTAATTTTAGGACTGTATAAATGGAACCACTCCTTAACAGTTAAGTGAGAGCTTGGTGCTGCAGCCGGGTAGAAACAAGGTGCCGGGCTGGATAAGACAAGGTGGAGGACCAGATTCAACCTTCGGGCCTTGTGTTTGCTACTAAAAGATAAGGACCCTTGCCCTAACTGGAGTAGCTCAGTTGGTTGGATGTTGTCCCAAAAAATAAAAGGTCATCAGTTCAATCCCTGGTCAGGGCACATGCCAGGGTTGCCGGTTCAGTGTGCAAGAGGAAACTGATTGATGTTTCTCCCTCTCTTCCCCTCTCTCTAAAAATAAACAAATAAAATCATAAAAAAAGATAAAGGACACAAAACAACTAAGCTCAATAGCATTATCTGCTTAAGAGTTAATGCTAATTCTCTGATGTCATTAGACATGTAGGCAGTTTTCACATTTTCCTGTTGCCTTTTGACCTTTTTTTTGTTTGTAAGGATCCAGATGAGGTCAATATTTCGTTATTGGTTGAAATGTTTGGTAAGTCTTTCAGGATAAATTTTTTTCCCTCCTTTTCTCTTTTTTCTTGCAATTTTTTTGTTTGTTGAAGAAACCAGGTTCTATGATTACTTTTTAAAAGACTGTATCTGGTTTGTTTATTTAAATTTATTGGGGTAACATTAGATAATAACATTATATAATTTTCAGGTGTATAGGATTATAATTCAACATCTGTGTATTTTATTGCATGCTCTCCATGTGAAGTCATTTGAGACCATTATTACCATGTTACCATCACCAACTCTTTCATTTCTGACAGCAGATCCAGATTTATACAGTAGGAATAGTTCCTTAACCACCTTCGAGATTAGTTGAGTCCCATAATAACCTCTCTTAACTACCTATAGCCCTGTTCGCACTTGCACCAATCATCCCTTTCTCTGCTACTCTCTGAGGAAACTTGTCTCTTCCCCTCTTATCTCAGGCTAATTCTTTCATTGGTGCCCTAGGTCCCTCTCCACATGCCTTCTTAATTAAATGCCCTCCATTTTTTATCCTTCCTCTTTTGGGTCTTTAGCCTCTCCCTGACTCTTCCTCTCAGGATATCAACTCATTCAAGGCTCTCTTGACTGTACAAACAAACGAAATGACCAACTAACACTCCCCATCCCCCCCACACATACTCTAAAACTTTTCTCAGCCTGTGTCTCATTATAATTTTGGCACCACCCTTCACCTTCTTTCAAAACCAAATAATCGAAAAGATTCTCTCCATTTGTTTCCGCCGCCAACACCCCCCCTTCCAACTTCTGTTTACTCACTAACTCCTTACCTGACTTCACTTTCTGTCAATCCTCACAAATAGTGCTTTGCTTTTCAAGGTCCCTAAAAACTCCTTCTGGCAAAATGCAATGGACTTTGCCTGAGTCTTTATCTTATTTGATATTTCCGCAGCATTTTACAGTGGTAGCCACTGGCTGCTTCTTGAAACGTTTTTTAGCTAGCATGAAATGGTCTCTCTTGGTTTTCCTCCTACCTCTCCAACTTTTCAGTTCATTTGAAGGCTTTTTTCCCCCTCCATCTGTCCTTAAATGTAAGCATTTCATGAGTTCTACATACTCTTCCTAGACAATGAGGACTCCCAAATATGTTTCTCTGCTGCTGAAATCCCTCTGAGATCTGGACCTCTGTGACCAACTACCTATGGGACAAACTCTTTGATGTCCCTCAGATGACTCAGAGCTTAAACTTCATCCATTATCTTCCCACTTAAACTTTCTCTGCTTTCTGATTTTACGCATCATCTGTCTTTGTGAATGATATCACTACCTACTTGTTGGGAACTGCCCTGCCTGGTTTCAGGAGCTGTAACCCCCCCATGGCTAAGGCTGAGTGAGTGACCTTCAGACCATAAGCCACTAAGGAGACAAAGCTTATCTCCCTGGTAGGAGCACTGCTTCTGCTCCTTTTATTTCACCCTGCCTGGTCCCCAATGCATGGTCGGTTAGCCAATGATGGGTAAGATTCCTTAAGGGAGGGATGACGTAAGATAGGCACAATCACAGGGGGCCCCAGGGAAGGACTTGGGGACTACAGAAAACGGGTGATAGACCCTCTCCCCTTGGCCTTGTCATAGCCTGAGTCCTCATTCTGTCTTTGAGAAGTCTCCTAATCTCTTGGCTGCCTTACTTCCCCTGCCTGACTTAAGCCTGAAACAATGTCTTAAATCTGAAACAATGCGGGTGGTGGGTGCAGCCCTGTGCTGGAAAGGGCAGATTCCCTAGGGTGATCAGCTCTAAAAAAGAATATGTAAAATCCTGTGAAACCTGCTTTGTTTAGAATGTTCTCAATTAAATGATAAAGGTCCAAGTAGGAAGTGAGTTTGTTCCTCAAAATTTTATGGCCATTTAACTATCTGACCCTGACTCAAAATAGGCCCTTAGAGTTCTTTGTTTGTTGTCTATTGTTTGATCCTTACTGCCTGGTAATGATTAATGATGTTTACATATACACCCTGTATTCCTAAGCAAATTGAATCCGATAAAAGCCTCTCAAGGCAAGGGTCAGGGAGCTCTCTAGAGAGGGTGGCTGAGGTGCTCTGAAGCTTGCTCTCCCCTTGAGAGAGAAGTCAAGCTGTCCCTTTTTCTCCACTGGACTTGGTAGTCCATGTGAATTTATTTCATTTCATCCATAACACCAGGGACACTGCGGGCCCATGTCTGCGTCACCTACTGAATTGTTCAAGACAGAAATTTGGTAATCATCCTCGATTACTTCCTCTAGCTCACTGCCTTCTTTCTTCCCATTTCTAATAAAGTACTGACTGATATTAATGTTAATGTTACTCACTTTTCATGTTGTGTACTTGGAAGCTCCTTGATGTTTTACACAGATTATTGCAATAGCCATAATGGTTCATTCTGCCTCTTGTCTGGGACCCTCCAATCTACTTCCTACGTGATCTTTTCCTAAGAGAATTACTACTGTGGGTGAAATCTTTCAGTGGCTTTTCATTCCTCCTGGAAAAGAGGGAAGCTTGGTAACACAGCCTAAAAAGCCCTTTATGACTTGATTAGACGTTATGTCTTCATCCCCTTCTTCTATCACTCCTCATCTTATACCCTACACTTCAGCTTCCTGCATTTCAAAAGAGGGTCTGTTTTCTCACCTCTAGGTTCCTGCCCATGCAGCCCACTCTGATTAGAATGCCCCTCCTTCTCTTTGTTTAACTCAAACTTCTAGCCTCGGGTCAGGGGTCACCCTTTCGTTTCTGACTCTGAGCCTAAATTAGGTACCCTTGCTACCTATCTGTCTCAACAATGCCTCTTGGTAGGCTCACATTCCACCCTGTCCTTCGGGTACTGATCTCAGATAAGCCAGAGATCCTGGCCAGTGCTCCCGGACGTAGTTCCCCAAGCTGTGGTCAGTTCCAGCTGGAGAGGATCACCTCTTCTTCATTTTGCAGATAAAGATTTGTCTGTTTGCTGCGAGCTTTTTAAGGAAGGGTATCTAAAGGTCCTGTTTGAGGAATTCAAATCTATTTCCCAAGAACCTGCTTTGGGCAAGGCTCTTTGTTAGACGTCTCCAGGGTTTATAGATATTACTTCCTCAGATTGCTTAGTCAGGAAGTAGATATAAAATATCCACTTAAATAGGAAGAATACTGTGAGCAGGGAGGTACAGAAAAAGTACTGTCAGACTTCAGGAGAGAGTATGATACAGGAGAGAGTGTGATGAAGGGCCCTGAGGTCACTAGGGGGTCAAGGAAAGCCCTGTCCAGCTGATGACTGAGCTGTCTTGAACACAATGGGCAGGGAACGAATGTGGACAGAAGAGCATTTGGGTCAGAGCAGCCAGTGAGAGGAAAGGCAGAGATTATTTTGAATTTTAAACCATCGGCATAATTTGCTATGTCTCTGAGAGTTAGCAGACTCTTTCATGTTTTTTTTTTTTTTGTAATTATAGAAATTGTATAACCCTGAATCATAGATCTTTAGCAACTGAAAAATATTTATATAGCATAGATATACTGTTCTGTAGCATCATTTACTTTGGCTGTCTGCTTTTTCCTAATGTTTAGAGAGGCGAAAATTTGGCAACATTTATGTATTCAATTAAGGGTTATTGATTTTTGCCAAGGCCTGAGTATACAATGGCCTTTACAAAGTAAGACAAAATCACTGCTTCCAAGAAATCACAGAGTTGTGGATGTGGTTAGTGATAGAAAGGTCATCAGATGGTTAAAAAACAACAGGGTAATAAATCTTGTGGCACAGGTTATGAATAAGTTGCTATAGGAACTGAGCCAAGGGAGCCCCTCACTCTGACGTGGGGATACGAGAAACCGCCAGAGAACGTGTGGAACTGATAAAGTAGGCGAGGGTGAGAAAGTATCTCAGAGCTACAGCATGTGAGAGGTGAATGGGAGGTGGGGAAATGGAGCCAGGGTGCGTAGCTTTTTGTGTTTTGCAAATTTATAACAGGGTTTCACCAATGTTTTTCCCTGACCTATTTGTTTGTAAGAGAAGAGGAGAAATGGAAGAAGTAGGAAAACTGGAACCAGGCGGTGGAGAAAGGAGAAGCCTGGCTCTGCATATGTGACTCTGCTTTTCGTGTGCTGCGTCATTGAAGGGCGTCACTCAGTTGAGAGGGTCTGTGGGTTTGGGCATGGGCCGGGCGGTCGTTAAAGGCTCTCCCAGCTTAAATGATCAACCATTTTTCCGTGATTTCCTCTCCATAAGGAAGCCGGACATATGTGTTTTGACAGTCTGTAGATCAAGCTCAACATTTGCTTAGAAACAACACAATCTGTTTTCAGACATTTTTTTCCCCAGGACTGAGCAGGGCTAGGATTTTTGTCTATCAGCCATGGCTGTTCATCAGCTGTTTTCCTTAGAGGGAGAGAGTAAAGGATTGATTTTTTTCTTTTAACATTCTAACACCTTTCCTTTCCTCAGTATCAGTATTGCTCATGAACTACATAATATTGTGATAAGAACTGAAATTACTCATTGACATTATCATGGGGCTATTTTGAAAACTTTATCTCATGTTCATTTCCTAGAATATCAAGTCTCCACAATGCCAGTTTCTTAAAAGAGCATGCTGTTTTTGTTCCAACTGAAGCGAAAATATTTTTGTGAATTTTGTCTTCGGTACTACCAACTTCCTTCTCTGATTCTGTGGCCAAAAGCATAGCTTTCAGCAAACTCTTTACCGTAGCAGACACTGATACAGTTTGCAGAATTTGGCTATTTTCAGTAATTTACTTATCTTTACTCTTTTGGTAGATTATCTGCATTGTACATTACCTATGGCATTCATAGTGATAAATTTCTTTCACCATTAACCATGGTTTAGTCATCTCTTCCCCTATCCCCACCTTCTAGCCAGTCATCATGCACTCAGTCAAGAGAACTAAAGATTCCTGAGCTTAGACAAAGCTGAATTCACAGCTGAATTCACAGCTGAATTCACTGTGAATCAGTATCTTATCTATTCCCAAAGGTGGAAAAAGAGCCTACACATTATCTGTTTGACTTGTTTTCATTAATGTGGAAAAGTGGTTGTCCAATTATCAGACACTTCTCTTGTCTGATCTTGATTCCTTATTCCTGAGACCTGGAAGGATTCTTTCTAAAACCTTTGAAGAGTGCCAGTTTTCTTTGTCTTTTCTGATATATTAATATTTTCATGCATTCACTTATTCAAAAACATTTAATTCATTTCTTATATTGCTCTTTACATAGCTATATACAAAGCTAATTTTAGGCAGCATTTTAAACTATTTTTTTTTAAAAATTGATTTTAGAGAGAGAAAGGTACACATAGATTTGTTGTTCCACTCTGCATTCTTTAGCTGCTCCTTGTACGTGCCCTGACCAGGGATCCAACCCACAACCGTGGTGTATCAGGATGCTTCTCCAACAGCTGAGCTACCCAGCCAGACCTAGGCAGCCTTCTTAAGCAAGTATAAAGTAATAATAGTTAAGGAGGAAGGGAGTCATCAGTGTTTTGTGAAATCCCAAGGCAGGAGCACACACAATAAGAAAATCTGGAGCTCCTGGGAGGCCCAGGGGCTTGATGTCTTAGATTCCAATCATCAGAACTCGTGGGGGAAAAAGAAACAAGAACTGTGTCAACAACAGTCTTGTCTCCACTGAATGAGTCATAAACATCAGAACAGGCAACAGCTTCAGCCAGATACAATGGAAAAGAGTTTGTTAACAGGGAAAATATGGGATGACTGTATCACATACATCAGCTTGATTCCCAGAACTGAGTCTTTTAGGCTTGTTAATTGCTTTCTGAGTGAATTAATATATGAGTAAATATGTTAGGATGTTGCTAGAGCCTTATTAGCCAATGAGCATGACTCTTTGCAAGGCAAACTGAGACTGAGACCAGCTAGATAATGAATTTACTTATAGGATCATGTATGAGGCCATTACACAGAGAATTCAGCAATAAACCATTCTGTAACTAGTGACCTTTTTAACTATAGCCTCTCTTTCTGTATTTCTTTGGGATAACACCTGCTATGCAGTGATCAAGATTTTGCTTACCATTTGATATAACACTTTTAAAAAGCATCTTTGCATATCAGGCAGTGCTTTTAAACCTTATGAGAAGATAGTGCCTTGGATCCACCATTTCTTAGTTATTTTTCAGATTATATTATGGATAGAAGCGGGGTAGGAATAAATACAGAGATTTTTCATTGAACACTGCCTTGTTTTTATTTAGTTTTTTTTTCTGAAGATTTTACTTATTTTCAGAGAGAGAAGAAGGGAGGGAGAAAGAGAGGAAGAAAAACATCAATGTGTGGCTGCCTCTCCAACTGGGTATCCCCAACTGGGTACCCAGCCTGTGACCCAGGCATGTGCCCTGATGGGGAATCAAACTGGCAAACATTGGTTCACAGGGTGATGTTCAATCCACTGAGCCACACCAGCCAGGGCTATGTAGTTTTTAATATTTATTAGATTGTATTTGCTAGTTTAGGAGGAAAGAGTATTCTTTGAAATCTTCTTTACTGTACGTTATTTTACTTGCTGTTTTCTGGGTCTAGAGGGTACAAAAGGATTGACAAAATAGGTAAGTAGCAATAAATGTGATTTTGGTGTAGGGAACAAAAATAAAATTTCTTCCCATTTCTCCTAAGTTATTTTGGCTGGATTAATAGTCAAACTAACATGATACAGATTAACAGCAGAGAATAACCAAATTTATTATGTATGTACAGATTAACAGCAGAAAATAAAAAAACTTATTACATATGTACATGAAGGAGGCCGAAGTTTTGCCACCCTAAGACTGCCTTTGGGATATTGGTTTTAAGTTGGTTATTAAGAAATGAAGGACTCAGAAAGAACGTTCAACTCTCACTCTTTTCTGCCCAAGAGGTTCAGGTAGGAAGACCTGCTACAGGAGAGAAATCTCAGCACATTCACCTCACCTGTGGGTTCAGTAAGGTAGAAAGGAAAGTTCCAGCCTGTTTACTAGGTTGCCCTCCTGTGTCCCATCGTTTCTGGGTGGCCTAGCCAGGGTTTGCCTGTCCTGTGTCCTGCTCTTCCTCAACTACCTGTGAATTACCTATGTCCTTTGAAATCTCAGACCCCTGCCCCTTTCTCCTTCGACCATAATGCATTTTAGGGGTCTCATAGCCTGTGACACTTCCCCTCCCCCAACCCTACCCCATCCTGCATGTACATCTGCAATAAACCTGGGACATTTTCTCCTGTTAATCGATCTCTGTGCATTTGATTATTAGCCCAGCTAGAAGAACTTAGCAGGTGGGAGGAACAGTATTGTTTAGGCCCCACATACATAATGGGAGTTCTGTAAGAATGTGGGACTTGAGGACAAATGGGCAGTTAGGGCTTATATGACATCTTGAACTAAGGAGAGGGGGTGGGGTTGTGGTTTGGGACTTCAAAGGACAGGAAGGCGATTCACATGGAGATGGAAAAGTCAATGTTTGGCCACCTCTATTCAAAGCTGTAACACATGCTGAGACTGGCCACTTGCTGCTGCTTAATAACTGGTAGCCTCAGTATCTCCATCTGAATAATGGCTCAGAGAAGACTTAGCTCATAGGGTTGTTTTGAGAGTAAAATAATTTATATAAAAGCCCCTGTTACAATTCGAGGCAGGTGATAGGCAGATAATATGACTCAAAAAATGTTGGTTGAATCTGGATCAGCAGCCTCACACAGTACTGGGTTAGTCTTTTCATGTTCACATTCATGGCAGGTTTAGGAGGAGCAAGTAATTGTCTCCATTGTGTGATTTAATGGCAGCTTGCCTCCCCAAGTCTCTTTTCACATTGGCCTGCCAAGCGGCATGTCTGAGATAAGTTTTTGCAGCTGTAGGCATAGCTCCATTAAATGTAAATGCTCCCCAGTTCAGGAGTGGTGGGTGTGGGCACGTGTGGTCATAGAGACTGTGGATTGCATAAACTTAGCTATTATAACTAGCTGCCTTTTGCCTGCAGTCCCACAATCTACCCCGTTAGAGATTACTTATCCCCATACTTTGCACCCTCAACCAGATAACTGAGACACCTGAGGCAACTAGTTCCCTGAGTATAATTAAACCTCCAAGACTCAGGAAGGGCAAATGAAGAAAAGCCTTGCTGCTTCTGTGTCTGGCAAGCTCAGAAAGGTGCTGGGGAAGTATATCTTTGTCTTCCTTACTTTGCATTCTTGCTAGTTTCCCCCAGGTGTTCCCTTTCACCATATCCCTGCTGTGACACACATTAGCAGCTATTCGTTAGTGATCAGAAGGCGTCATGAGGTTCCCAGGGCCTGATGGAGAAGCAGCTTCAACTACTTCTTTAGGTGTTGGGTTGCCCAGCACATCACACTGAGAAGAATTTGAAGGCCTACCAGGCTGGGTAAAGGGTGCTAATCCTGGGCCTAGTAAATATAAGTACTCGTTTAAAATTGATTTGGGAATGAGGAAGGGGAAATAAATTTGCTTGTGTCTGAACCTGAATTTAGTTTTGATAATGTTAACAACTAGAGGGCAGAGGTCATTATTTTCAGTGGATGTGACTAGAAATTGACCAGAGGGCATTTACTTGCTCTAAGAAGGGACTGATTGTGAGAACCAGAGCTATAGGCAGAGATGTCTATAATTAGTTGTTTAGGATAGTGTACTTCAATATTTGTTGATTATAAGTCATTCTCTACAAGATTCCTTAGTGTTAAAAGCCCCAGGTTGGTGTACCAGTTGGATGGATTACCCCAAACTCCAAGATCATAAGTTAAGGCTGGAAGGGACCTTAGAGATCATGCAGTACCTCCTTCTCACAGTTGAGGATTCTGCACCCAAGAGTCAAGACTTAACTGATGTCACGAAACTTGTAATCCACCTGGGACTACAATCTACTCTTTAGCCTCAGACCCGGCCCTGAGCTCTGAGCTCAGATCTTTACAGCACTTACTGTTCGCAGGAGGTGTCCCTGTCCCCCACCTGCCCATCCAGTGAAGGAAAAAGCCAGACAGCAGAGAGGGGGAGAGTTGGAATTACAAGCTAGCACTCAAAAGAAGATCAGGCATATTTGTAGTGCTCTTTCTTTTCTCATTCTTACCTTAGTGATGCCCACAAATAGATTCTCTGCTGAAATGATCCCTGATGAATAAAGCAAAGTTCTTACATGTAGGTAGAGTCTAGCAAAAAAGTCTTTTTATTCATCATATACATTCTTAAGTTTCTTGGCTCCTTAAATATAGGAGCCAATATTACCTTATGAAAGGATCTAAGCAGAACATATTTATCATATTAGAACAAATTAGGTTATTTTTCATGTGTGATTTTAACTTAATATCTAGAGTTAATTTTAATTAACTATTTTGGTTAGGATAGGCAAATGGAGATAACTTTTTGTTTTCTGCCTTTGTACTGTGGCTAATGACCTTCTAGCATAGGGATTCTTAACCTGTCATTCCACATCAGCATACTCCGCTTAGCTTGTAGGCTGCACCAGAGCAGTCATTCTCAAGGAAAGATCCCCCAGAGGTGGATCTGAACCTGACTCATGAGGGACTGCATAGCAGAAGGCCTATGTAGTTTGGAAAAGCGCCTCTCAAAGAGTTTCTGACATCCCTTAGTGGGAGGTGTGTTACTTCCAAGCTCTGAGAGTCCGTAAACTATTGATTTCAATCTTGGGGTCATGGCCTACATTAGGATTGCCAAGAGTGTAAAAGGATTGTTCCCAAACTCCTGGTCAATGGAAGACTATGGAGGCTTTATGCGCTGGAACAATATCGTGTGTGTAGCAGGAGGCTTAGAAAGGGAATACTCAAAAGTGGCCGTGGACTCCAAGGGCCATCCTCACAGCTAATGCTGCCCAGTGGCGAAGGGAGTTTGCCTCCCTTGACTATGAGTCTCTGTGCTTTGTCGGCTGATCACCAGACTCTCAGAGGCACTTTGTGTCATATTTACGTAGGTAGCTCCTGTCTGGTTGCTTAAGTAAGGGTTGACGGGTCCGGTTAGAAAGAAAGAGGCAGATTAGTCCAACATCCTAAAGATTAACAGGTGGTTTTATATTTTGATTATCAGTGTTACATGCAAATTTCATCTGTTGCAAAAATACAGCAGGCCCTCTCCATCTGCAGTTCCACATGCAGATTCAATCAATCGACTGCAGATCTAAAACACTCATTAAAAAGTTACATTGTCGCTGATGTGTACTATGTAGTTAGGCTTAGGATTCTTGCTCGTGTCTGTACTGAACATGTACAGACTTTTTTCCTTGTCATCGTTTCCTAAACAATACAGTATAACAACTATTTACTTAGCATTTACATTGTATTAGGTAATGTAAATCATCTAGAGGTTACTAGATTATGGGAGGATGTGTGTAGATCATATGGAAATACTATGCCATTTTACATAAGGGACTCGAGCATCCGTGGATTTGGGTATCGGAGTGGGGTCCTATAACCCATTCCCCGTGGATACCAAGGGATGACTAAATACAATAATGTGTCGGTGTAGGTTCATCAGCTGTAGCAAACGTACCAGTCTGGTGCAGATGTTGATAATGGGCGAGGCTGTATGTGTGTGGAGACAGGGAGTGTCTGGGAAATCTCTGTATATTTCCTTTCAATTTGCTGTGAACCTAAAACTGCTCTAAAAAGTGACGTCTATTTAAAAAAAAATTAGTGCACTTTCTTCTAGTTCCCTTTTTACACTGAGTGTTCTATAACTTCATAGATATTTATGATGAGAAAGAGGCGGGACCCTTGTGCTGGAAGGAGTACGCTGACACATCCTTCTCTTTCTTTCCTAGTGTGCCCACCACCTCCCACCTCTCTACAGAGCTGCTGGCTTTGAAATCTGTTGTCCTCTCTCTGAGGTTCACTTATGCTCAATAGAATGCCTGGCATGTAGCAGATGGTCAATCCATTTTATTGACTGTCTGAATAAAGGAAGGAATGAATGACTCTGACTTGGGAGCTGTGACTTGGTGTGACATTAACTTCCATTCCAAACTCAAAGGACATTTTTTATGTGTGAGGGACTCTTGGGCAGTTTGGGTATTTTCAACTTTATACATATTTGTCAGGGGTCAAAATGATTCCTATTTTTAGAATAGGATGTTATAAATAGAAAATGATTTTTGAGATCATCTTATCAAGTACTGGCATTTCTTAAATGAGATTTCATGTGTCTGTGTTCCTTTGTGTTTGAGGAAACAGGCCAAGAGAGGTTTACTGACGTGTTCTAAGTAACAAGGCTCGCAGAGGGCAAAGCTGGTGTTTTGAAGCCCAGTTCTTCTGATTTGTACTAGCACATTCATGACATGGTTATTGTCAAAGAAAGCCTGACTTAGGGAGGTGCTCTAGGAGGTGACAAATACAAGGCTGGTGGTGCCTTTTGTCTATGGCACAGGTGGTAAACACAAAACCCGCGGGCCGAATCTGGCCCTCCACCTTATTTCATCCGGCCCAGCACCTTGTTTCTACCCAGCGGCAGTGCTGAGATCTCACTTAACTGTTAAGGAGTAGCTACATTTATACAGTCCTAAAATTACATTCGGGCATTTGAAGGCAACTGCGAGGCTGATGTGGCCCTCGGTGAAAAGAGTTTGACACCCCTGTTCTATGGGAACATGGATATAACTTGTAACTTTTCTTAATCATTAAGCTAATTTCTCCTATGGAGAATGTTTTCACTTCTAAGGAGGGCTACGTGCCTTCATTTTGACCTTGAGGTGAAGGCTTTTTAATAAAAATTTTATTTATTTACTTTTAGAGAAAGGGAAGGAAGGGAGAAAGGGAGAGAAACATTGATATGTGAGAGAAACATTGATCCATTGCCTCTCACACGCCCCCAACTGGGGACCTGGCCTGCAACCCAGGCATGCGCACTGACTGGAAATCGAACAGGCAACTTTTGGGTTTTTGGGAGGACACCTAATCCATTGAGCCAGAACAGTCAGGGCTGAGCTGAAGTTTTTAATAAACTTCTAAAACACACACACACACACACACACACAGACACACACACATGTTTTTCACTTGCTGATATCAGGGAATTCTGAACATGATCTTGTGTAAATTCAGATTCCTGTTGAGAGAAGAAAATTTAATAAGTTGGGTCCTGCTGATAAGCTATCAAACATTAAGTTTTATGTGCACCCAGATCAAAATGGAGTGTGAGTGCAAACACTTACCTCAGACTCATTCCAAGTTAAGCACTCGCTTCAGGATTGGCTTGAAAACACTGCCTGCCTGGTGGTGAGGATGGAGACAGCACAGGCAATCAGTTGAAGTGAGATCTTCAAGAGCATCAAGATGTCATTAAGAGAAAACATGAAGGCCTTTGGAATTAAATGGAGAGAGGTTGAGTTCACTTTATGTTTAATTCTCCAGAAAATATTTTTAGTCTTTGCTTGCCACCCTTGCTAAATCCCTGCTTTCCTGGCTACTGTCCCCATCCCTGTGCCCAACATCATAAAGCAGTTTTTGGAAAAGGAATAATTGACTCTAATGTTAGCTGTGGGCACTTTTGGATGTTTGGACTGACTGAAAAAAGAAGCAGAAACTGAGCCAGTGGAGTGGGTAACCCATGAAAATGGTTTAAGATGTAGGAAATCCACAGGGGCTATTTTGGGCAAAATGATAATGGCTGGGTAGTCTTCACACCCTTTGTTGATTACTCCTCATCACCTTTAGTGCACTGAGGATGCACTTTAAACTTTAATGTAAATTACATTAGTTTTACCCTATTTTTTACTTTTTAAAAGAGAACTAGCTAAGACTTCCAAATTTTTTTTGGTCCCATGTGGCTTTGTAAGACCCACTGTAAAGATACAAGGGAAAGTTATCGGGGTTTAACTGAATTGAGATCTGATTAGATCCTAGCTTTATTATTTTCCTTTTCCTCCCTCCCTCTTTTCTTTCTTGCTTCTTTCCTTTCTTCCTTTTCTCCTCCTCTTCCTCCTCCTCTTGCTCTGTTCCCTCCCTCCCTTGCTTCTTGTCTATCAAGAGAGGGAATGGAAGGAGAAAGGAGAGGCTGGGAAAAGTGCTTGATAAACTCTTTATGCCTGCCGGGATGCAAAATATAGTGCAATTAATCAATAATTAAATTCAGACTCTTGAATATAAACAAATTCCATTGTCTGCTTTTTGTCGGGTGAGAGTAACTAGGGTTTGGTCAGAGAAACTTAGTGGTGTTTCAGGGCTGACCTCTGTTTTAGGGGTTCCTCTTCCCCCACTGTGGAAATGCAAGTGGAGCAGATCAGGTCTCCCTGCAGCTTCCAGAGTGAGCTTTTGGCACTTGGACTGCTGAGCATCCATTTCCTGGAACAAGAGCAAAGAGGCAGCTTCTGCCTAGGCTGCTCCGTTAGTGCCCACTGTGTGTAGAGGGTCTGTCTGCGGGGTGAATATAGAAGCAGCAGAAAGTCCTGATAATCCCGTCTCTAGCCTGCCCCACCAAGAACCTGGTCCGTGGGAGGACTCAGAATCTGTTGGCTGAATGAAGCATTATGAGGCATCTTTTGGGGAGTTTTGAAACCATTTCCTCAATCTTTCTAAAAGTTTTCTTCTGATACTATATACTTTTTAAATCCTCCCCACCCCTTATCACTTCTCTCACCCTGGAAACATAACAATGCATTTCTGATAACATGTGGATGTTTAAGGGCATTAAGCATTAGAAAATTAGAAAGGGGAGTTTTAGTAGGTTTTTTCCTGGATATAATTTAAAATGTGGCTTAAAAAATGCTAGTTTCAACCCATTAGTGGGTTTCCAACTCAGTATATACAGTCACACACTACTTAATGACAGAGATACATCCTGAGAAAGGTATCCTTCAGCGAATTCGTTGTTGTGTGAACATCAGAGTGTATGTACACAAACCTAGACATGGTGTCGCCTGCTGCACACCTAGGCTCTACGGTACAGCCTGTTGCTCCCAGGCTATAAGCCCGTACAGCATCTAATTGTAGAAACACAAGATTAAATCAAGCACAAGAGACAATGATGCAACAAAGAGATGCTGCAAACACAAGATGTGTGAGGCTGCTCCCAGTGTAGTGTGCCATAGTATGAATTTTACAGCAAAGGTTATCTTTTATAAGCAGAAGGAGCACACTCTAAAATAATGGTAAAAGTATAGTATGGTAAATACATAAACCTGTAGTATGCACTGTATACAGTTTATGTGTAATTTTATATGACTGGCAGCACAGTAGTTTTCTTTACACCATATCACCACAAACATGTAATTACATATAAGTAGTAATGTCTTGCCCTGGGGTGTTACAACATTACAACGTTACACCCTTACAGCTTTACAAAATCACCAGGTGATAGAAATTTTTCAGCTCTATTTTTTACTGAAACATTGTAATAAGGGACATGACTGTAGTGGGGTTCAACTTCCAACAGTATTTTTTTAAAGGAGGATATTGAATAGAAACTAGCAAGGGTGAGGCACTGTTTTGTGAAACTTCAGTTACGCACCCAGGTGTGAGCATGCGATGTGAAGTGCACTTCTTACAGTGGGTCCATGGGGTTTGAAGCTGTTGATTTGGGGCACTCATGCTTTCTTGGCTCAATTTAAATGAGCAAATGCTGTCTTTATAAGATCTTAAATCACTCAGTGAAACACCGAGCTTACATTTTCAGAGGAACTACTTCACCTGATCAGAAGTAAAAACTTGGTAAGAGAGCTAAAACAAGTAGTTTAAATGTCTCTTTGGACCAACTATATTAACACTGAGCCAGTGGGCTTATTCAGACAGCTCTCCACTGCTCCAGAGTAACAGTTGGCTGATCACATTTTGCAAAGACTTCATCTGCTTATTTAAGAAAAAATCCTTTGGGATGTATAGGGAAGGTGTCAGAACATACTAACACGGTTGTTAGTGAAGAGGGAAGGGGCTTTTTAGTTGCCCAAGAGAGCCCTGGAACAAACCAGGTTTTATCTGGATTAGCGTATTCATTCCTTCGTTTTGGATATGTGTGGTTTGAGGCAGAATAGCATTTAAAAGTATAAGAGTCCACCTCTTGATGACATCCTGTTTCTTTTGCAGCTACTCAGCTGACTCGTTTGCCGAGCACAGGATGGGTGACCCCCTGACAGGCTTATCTGGTTAGCTGGTTATCAGAATGGGGTCCCTCCAGAGCTCCTAGAACTCGTGGAGTGGGGTTGTGTCACAGGAAATGCACGCTGGGCTGGTGTTCAGAGCAGGGAGGAGGGCAGCAGAGGCATGCCTGGTTCTGCTGGGAAGCCCTCTCAGGTTGCTACTGAGGGCAGGAAGCTGGAGCTGGAAAGGGGGAAAGGCTGTAAGAATACTGCACACGGCTGCCCCCTTTCCAGTGCGCGGTACCCAGACCCCAGCTGCTATTAAGTCTGACAAGGATGGAGGGTTTTTTCCCCTTTGGACAATCTGCCTTGTATTGTATAGAGAAAGGCACAAAGAAGGCAATTGATTTATAAGCCCCTTTTAGCGAAAACAGAACAAAGCAAACCCAAACAAAAATCTAAGTGAAATTTCAGCATTTCGCATCTGAACCTGAGTTTTTGCCTTTTCTGGAAATAGTGCTTCTTGTCTGGATTCACAGCTTGGGAAATTCCTCCTGTCCTCAAATGGCCCCTTTTATTCAGGTCAGTGGGTAAAGATGATTGAAGCTTTAAAAAATTTTTCTTCTGTCCAAGAACTAGGCCACTTTGCCTTCTGAGACAATATAAAGGATAAGCAGACCCAGGAGTTGGCAGATGGCTTACAAAGATGTACTGATGTCCCATTTGGAAATCGACCTTTTAATTTTGTCCTTGTTCTCCCTCCTCCTCTCCCTGAAGTCTGTTGTTTGAGGGGCAGGGACAGAGAAATGTAAGCAGACCATGACTTGCCGATGATGCCCTCGGCCTACAACACGCCACAGGGCATCACGTTGGCCTAGTCTAGAGCCCCCGAACACACCACCGCCTGTCAGTCCAACTCCTTTTTGTATGAGAAGGTCTACAAGGAAAAATAAACTGGCATCTCATTATGGGAGAAATTTACCTCAAGTATGGACATCAGTGACAAGGCTTTGATAGGAAAATGCCTCTTGTCTTCTTTCTCTAGGATCCCAGGTTTTATTCTGGAACCTTTGAACTCTCATTGTTGCTGACTCAAGTTAATGAGAAGTGGGAAAAGAGGAGGCACATTACATGCTATGGATGGGCCTGCAGTACTTTTCAGTCAGTGGAAGAAACTGGGTATTCGTAAGGGAAATACCCAGGGGGATGGGTCCATCCTGCCTTGACTATTGGGTTGCTGGACTTTCTAGGCCTTTTATTTTCTTGTCACCCTGTTATTTGGTCATTAACCCTGCTGCCCAGGAACAGCACGCTGGAAGAATGAGACGATAAAATTAAAATAAGTGAAGGCAAAATGGGTGAAAGTAGTCAAAAGGTACAAGCTTCCAGTTATTTACTTATAAATAAAGTCCTGAACAGCATGGTGAGTGTAAAAAACAAACAAAAAACCACCCCCACAAATCAGCATTTCCACCCGAGAGCAGACAAATCTGATTTCACTTAATGAAAGGGAGTTTAGCTAATCTTTGTCTCTCATACGGTAAAAGGAGGGCGTCCCCTTGTTCTGTTCTTTACAGCCACTGCATTCTAATAATCTGATTTCTCAGGGCATTTGACTAGTCAAGCATATCCTGACGCCAGTTACTGAGGCTAATTGAGAGTTAATTGTGTGTCTGCTCATTATTTTGCTTACTTCCTAGTTTAAAAGCAAGAGCATTTGCTCACACTCCAATCTCGGGCCAGGAAGTAGCATCACCTACGACCCTTCCCACCACCCCAATTGAATCACCTGAAATTTTGTACAGATAGTTACTCATTTGATCTAAAGCATCGCTTATTTTTTTTTCCCAGGGAGAGGTAATACCACATTTTTAAAAACAGTTTTTCATTTTCTTACATTTTTGAAATTGGCATGCCTTACATGTGATAAATATGGTGTTTTTATTTTCCAACAAAATTTTTAAAAGTTTATAATGCATTTTTAGTGAATGGTAGCTTAAAATGTATGTTATATAATAACTATGTAAATTATTTCAGATTTTTTTGTTTCTGGAAAGTCACCTGAGGAAAGTGCTTTGTGGAATTGGGAATGCTAATATATTTTTAAGTTAATATTAATTGAGTACCTTAAATGTTCCAGGCTCTGCTTTTATTAATATAATCTCACTTGATCTTTAAAACTATCTTATAAGGCAGGTATTATCTTTTATTATTATCATCATCATCATTATCATTATTGTAAAACTTTGGCTCAAATAATTTTAATGACCCATTTTGGGGGCTGTTCAATGAGGTTATATTTCTAATTTAAAGAGCTGATTGGAGGATTGATTTCAAAGTAAGACACTATGTGCCCGTGGTCTCCTCTGGGCTTCTGGGGAGAAGCAATGTTGAGTGGTATTGTGCAGGGTGGGAACCTCTCCTTCCAGCTCCCACCCCCGAATGACTCATTTATTTATGTTTCAAATATTTTGGGGGCATTTAAGTCCTAAACATCCTTTTGACCAAGGATTCAGAGGTGAATAAGGCAGGCACACGCTCTGTTCTTAGGCAGCCAGTTATAATAAAGAAACAAACAAACCAATAATTGAGATAATTTCAAATATTGAATGCTATGAGGAAAATAAAACAGTGCATCTGGGAATCACTGATTGTTGTAGGGTCACAGTCGCATAGGTGGAAGGAACGGCAGGTGCAAAGCCCTGAGTCTTTGCGGCTTTTCAAGGTCAGCCAACTACTGAGTAGCTCTGGGTTTTAATCCGTTTCTGGAATAGCAAGTGGCAGTGGCACGCATGGAAAGTTTTGCTTATTCAAGGTGAAGCCTTGAGAGTTATCAGAGCATGTTATTTGCAGACATTTGCAGAGCTGGAATGGTGCCAGGACACCTGGGCTGCAAGGTCCAACCCCCGCACTCAGAACACCAGGGACTTCAGAGGAAGTATTTAATCATTTCTGGAAATGAGATTGTTCTTTGATGTTTTCTCATTCTGTTTGCTTGACAACCACATCAGATTCATACTTTTAAAGGTCTCTCTTGCCTAATGAACTAGATGCTTTGGAGAAATCTGCCAAATAATAGAAATATTTCTCTTTCAGTTTAACTGCTGACCCAGACTAGTCAGAGAAGTGGCCTTTGAAAGGATAAATCTATGAAATTCCATTTCTGGGGGCAAGTGCCTCGATTTGCATTGAGCATTGTTGTAAATGTCAACTGTCCAGCTCCCACTGTCAGCTTGAATGGCCATCAGTGTTTATCCTCTGGAGAAAACTGCACGGACAGAGTGAGCGCATGATTGGAGGCTGTGAGATGACACTGTTTCTTGTTAATCTCAACCCTGCCCCTCTGATCTGTCCTTTTTCCTTTTTCTGCTGTGAACCACTTCCAAATGTTCCAGAATTGTGATGAAATGCTGACTTCTTCACTTAGCCGGGCTGTTCGTTTTCCTGGGCTGCTCTGCTGAGCTGGCATTCCTGTGACTGACGGTGTGGAAAGGCTGGGAAGGTCGGAGAATGAGAGCTGGTGGCAGGGTGTGAAGTTGTTGAACAGACAGCTATGGGATGAGCTATGGCCGTTTTCTTCCTTTGCCATGGGAAGTAGATATGAGGAGCCCAGGACACAAAAATTATTCTAAATCAAAAATCCAGGAGGCATGTGCTGTCTTGTTTCCCACTGTATCGCCAAGGCCTGACACATAGTGGGTGTAGAATAAATACTTAGTGAATGACTGTCACGGCCAGGTGTCTCTACTAGCTTAACCATACCCCACGGCCTCCTTGGTTCCTTTCTCACTGAATGTCGCTGGGCTTTTGCCAGTTGTTTGCTCTTGAGGACGGGGTTGGGACTAGAAGGTAGGGATGGCTCGTTCCATTGCCGAGCTTGATTGGCCACAGCTATCATGACTCTGTTTCCAGCTGCAGAGCACTTTGTGTGTGACAAATGATACAGAAACATGCCCCTGGCAGCCAACTGGCCCCTCACCAGTTCTTTGTAAATACCAGACAGAGTCGACTCTGGTCTTACGCCAGGCAGTAGACAGCTAGAATAAATCTCCCAGGTTCTTAATCCTTAAGGGGGGTGGGGAGAGGCTCGTCATACCTCCCCAGCTGTTGTCTCAGTTCCAGATACTGGATGATGCATTCTTTGTAATTTTCCTTCAGAGAATCATGAAGGAAATGTTATTGTCTCATTTCCCTTTGCCTGTATATTTGCCTTGGAAGCAAATTGCTTTGCGTTCCTCTCATCTCCACTCTCATCTCTTTGATTCAAAATGTTCTATCCTGTTGGTCACTTCTTATTTCTGGAGGAGAGAAACATCAGGAGGATGCGTTAGGTCACTGGAGGGAATCTAAGTGGACAGCTCTGTGTGTCTTAAAGTCTATTTACCTATCTTCCCATCAAGCTGCATTCTATGAGGACAGTCCAGGAAACAGAATTTCTATAGATAGAATTTTAGTCCAGTGACCGAGGGATTGTGCTACCATATTTTATGGCTTTTGAGGCTCAAGATACTTTCACACTTAAACATCTCAAATTTTGTGAGCAATCTTTCTTAAAATGTAGGCACACATTAATTGGCAGTGTTTTTCTTTTTTGGTGGTAGGTAAAATAATGGTGTCTCTTACAATAGATGAAATATTAGATTTGATTAAATAAGGTAGTTAATTTTGGCCAGAAATGTCTCAATTTTTGATACAAATTTGTTTTTTTTAAAGAGCAGTTTTAATGTTATAACAAAATTGAGAGAGATTTCCCATATACTCCCTGCACCCCTAGCCCTCCCATAACCTACCTCATTATCAACATTACTTACCAGAGCGCTATATATTTTTTCAACCCAGAATGAACCTACATTGATACCTTATATTCATCCAAAGACCATAGATTATCTCATGGTTCATGGTGTTGTACATTTTACAGGTTTGGACAAATGTATAATAACATGCATCCATCACTATAATATACAGAATATTTTCTATACCTCGTTCATCTCCCCCGCCCCTTGGCAATCACTGATTGTTTTTTGTTGTCTCCAAAGTTTTGCCTTTTCCAGGATGTCATTTATTTCGAATCATATAGTGTGTAGCCTTTGCAGATTGGCTTCTTTCACTTAGTAATATGCATTTAAGATTCCTCTGTGTCTTTTCATGGCTTGATAGCTCATTTAATTTTAGTGCTGAATAAAATTCTAGTGTCTGGATGTAGCACAATTTACTTATCCATTTACCTAGTGAAGGACATCTGGTCAGTTCCAGATCTGCTTTGGCAATTATAAATAAAGCTGCTATAAACATCAATGGGCAGGTTTTTGTGTGGAAATAAATTTTCAAGTCCTTTGGGTAAATACCAAGGAGTGTGATTGCTGCATCAGATGGTAAAGAGCATGTTCGGCTTCATCAGAACCCATCAGACTGTCTTCCTCAGGGGAGGAACTGTTTTTGCATGCCCAACAGCGATGAGTGAGAGTTCTTATTGTTCCACATTCTCATCAGCATTTGCTGCTGTCAGGGATCCAGATTTTGGCCATTTTAATAGGTGGATAGTAGTATCTTATTGCTGTTTTAATTAGCATTTTCCTGATGATGCTTGAGGCGGAGCATCTTTTTGGATGCTTGTTTACTACCTGTATATCTTCTTTGATGAGGTGTCTGTTAAGTTCTTTGGCCCATTTTTAAATCACATTGTTCCTTTATTGTTTGGTTTTAAGAGTTCTTTGTAGATTTTGGATAACACTCCTTTATCTCTTTTACAAGCTTTTCCTCTGAATCTGTGGCTTGTCTCCTAATTCTCTTGGTAATGTCTTTCACAGAGCAGATGTTTTACATTTTAACAAAGTCCAGTTTGTCAGTTATTTCTTTTGTGGTTCCTGTCTTTGGCGTTGTGTCGAGAAAGGCATCACCACATCCAATGTCGTCTTTGTTTTCTCTTGTATGATCTTCTAGGAGTTTGATAGGTTTGTGTTTTACATTTAGGAATATTATCTATTTTGAGTTAATTTTTGTGAAGGGTAGCTATATTCTTTCTTTTTTTTTTTTGCATTTAGTTATTTCAGCACCATTTATTGAAGAGACTATCTTTGTATGGCCTTTGCTTCTTTATCAAAGGTCCATTGACTACAGTTATCAGTCAGTTGTTTTTCTAGTCAACTTTTTTTCTATTTGGTGTTAATCATTCAGACTAATCTATGAGTAAAACATTCTCTAATCAACCTATTTTTGACACGTCCATAGTCATAATTATTTTAAATATATGTAGATAGGTTTATATAATGGAGGAAAGAATCCAGGGGTGAGAACACCTGGGTTCCAGTCCTGCTTTTGCTTTAACTTATTGTAAGACCTCACAGGAGTCACTGCCTTTTAGCTTCTCCTTTCTTGGCTATAAAATAATGGTTTTGCAATGATGGCAAAGGCTTTGATTTCATAGCTGCCTCTTCTCCCCATGGGTCATTACTCAAGTCAGAGTCATGCCAAGGGGGAGGGAGGTGCAGCAAGTCTGGTTAGTATCTCCTCAGAGAGAGAACCTGTCATGCTAGACCGAATCAGTTTTCTCTTAAGCTAATGATCCTATCATGCGAACATATAAGAAGAGTTAATAGTTACTGAGTGCCAACAGAGTGCAGGGCACTGTGCTATCTGCATGTTGTGGATTGAACAGTGTCTCCTCTGAAAATGTGGAAGTCCTCACCCCCAGTACTTATGGATGTAACCTTAATTAGAAATATAGAATCTTTACAGACGGTCACTGGGTGGGCCCTAATCCAGTATGAATGTGTCCTTATTTTAAGGGGGGAAATTTGGACCCAGAGACCAACATGCAAACGGACAGAACACCACGTGAAGCTGAAGACAGAGGCTGGGGAGATACAAGTCCCAGCCAAGGAACTCCAGTAATTGCCAGAAACCCCTAGAAACTGGGAGAGAGAGAGGCACGCAACAGATTGTCCCTCATAGCCCTCAAGAGGAACCAATCCTGCCAACACCTGGGACTTCTAGGCTCTAGAACTGTGAGACAATAAATTCTGGTGTTGATCGTGTAGGGTACTGTGTTATGGCAGCTGTAGGAAACAAATACATGGCTATATACACACTGCATCATTCAATTCCCACAGTGGCCCTGTTCACTGATTCCACAAGGTGCTAGCATGAAGGCAGAGAACAAAATGAAAAAAGTCCTGTTCTCATGGGGTTTACATTATAGTGAGAGTTATCAGATAAAAAACAATTAAATATGTCCCATAGAAGATAATAAGAAATATAATGGAAAAAAGTTAGGCTTGAAAAGGGAGGCAGAGCACGTGTGGAGGAGGGCAATGTGAAGTTACTGTTTTATATATGGGTGTCCGCAAATACTGTGTAGAGAGTACTGCAACTTCCCGCGAAGGCAACTCCTGGCATACTCACCAAGCAAGCGCCTTTATCAGTCCGTTTAAAGTGTGGTGAAGTGTGGTGATGCAGGTACTTGCCCAAAATTAGACAGACGGCAAGTGAAAGTTGGGATTTAAACCCAGGATCTCTAACTGCAAGAGTTCACCCCCTTAATCACCACAAGCCTTCTGGTCACTCTTATCTCTGTTGATTTTGGTGTGATTTTATGTTCTCTTCAGCCAGAGTTTAGTTCCAGAGTTACAGTTAGGCAGAAAATTTACTGGATGATCCTTCCAGAAGTGGTTTCCAAGATCGGGGTATCAATGAGAGGAGCATATGTCAAGTGATATTATCATCCTTGGAGCTCTCTCTATTTCTCTCTCTTTCACAGATTTTATTTATTTATTTTTAGAGAGAAGGGAAGAGAAAGAGAAAGACTGGGAAAGAAATACCAATGCACATCAATTGGTTGCCTCTTACATACCCCCAACAAGGGATCTGGCCCGCAACCCAGGCATGTGCCCCAGCTGGGAGTTGCACTGGCAAACTTTTGGTTCATAGGCCGGTGCTCAATCCACTGAGCCACACCAGCCAGGGCAAAGTCATTGCTTTCTTGATGGTAGACACTAAGAATGTGCTTATTTAGCCTGTAGCTGATGCTACATCAAACAGAACAAGTGATACTAAATAGGAAGCAGAGTCCTGGACAAACAATACAAAAGACAATTATACAAGGGTGAGAGTAAGCACTTAGGAAACCAAAACCATAAAAATTATTACAAGATTAGCTAATCACAATCATTATATTGAAAGACCTGTGGGTCAGGGCTGATTTCAACACCATGTTACAGTGGGAGTGGAGCTAAGACCAGCCAGGTCAGATGTAACCCTCCCTTTATGTTCTGAGTAGTGTGAATCCCTTACTAGTGTGTTACAAATAATACTGCTCCCTGAACCTAAAAAGAAAAAATATTCAAACACTAGTATTTTAGTTTAGCCAATAAAATTGGAAAAGTACCAAAAATAAAACTCAGTATTGCTTGTTTGAAAAAGGGGCCATTTTCATGTAGGCCCGTAGGACTTTGAATGATACTGCCTTTCTCCAGGGTGATTTGATAACACATATTAAAAGCCTTCAACTGTAAATATTCTTGAGAAATTCTAATCTGAGGATTTTCCCCCTAAAGAAATTGTTGAAGTGTCATGAAAAAATTTAGTTATTCAAGGGTTTATTGCAGTTTAATTTATAATAGCAAGAGTGGTTAATATGGTAGAATGTTACATTAAAAATATTGTTACTAAATGAGAATTTTTAACTCTTGTCAGGTCATATGCCCTTTTGGGAATCTGATGGAAGTAGCCAACCCTCTTCCTGGAAAGAAAGCGCACATGTGCCTACATTAAGTTTTGGAGATGATTTCACAGAGTTCACAGATGATGTGAAGTCCATGCAGACTTAGGTTACTGTCTACTGCTCTGTAGTGAAGACTGATAGAGACGTGGGGAAGCAGTCACAAAAGCACACATGTGCACTGGCACATGAGACAGGAAGATACTTATAAAAATAGTTGTTTGCTCTGAAAAATGAGATAATGTGTTTTCAAAAGTTTCTTCTTTGGGCTTTTCGGTATTTCTCCAGTTTTCTACCATAAAAAGTATTTTTTCAATACTATTTTAAGAAATTATTTAATATGGAGTAAAAAAAAATATACAGAAGCCCCCAAGAAGTGTAGCAAAAATGAAAAACTGAAAAGTACAAAAGGATAATATCGTGTTGCCCACGATAATAGGTATTCCTATGAGAAGGGTGCAAAACGTTTTCTGTCCTCATGGAAGATTCAAGGGAATTAGATTTAATCCAAATTAAAGATTATTCTTGGGCAGAAGTAGAATTTCTATTCTGCCAGTGCTGTAAAAAAAGTTAGATAAGGCACTCAAAGGCAAGGTGGAAAATCTGTTCCTGGAAATTCGAAAGGTATAGCAAAAAATTAACAATCTTGTCGATTTTAGCATCCATCTCCCTGAAGGCATGAAACGTTATCAGTTGATTTATCTAGAGCCCTTCTGCTCAATTTGCTTTTATCTTTGAAGCAGGGGACCCTGATCCACAGAGGGATAGGCAAGGCTGGTCCTCTTCGATCCTTGCTGTCCCCAAACACCTTCTCTGATGCCCCTTCTCACCCACCCACCACATGGGTGGTGGGGAGGGCTGCTCCTCTTAATGTGATTCGGATTTCCTAATAATAAATAGTGGCTACTGGGGAAATTGATGATGTAGATTCAACAAAGCTGAAATTCATTTTTGTGGCCTTAGTCCAATCCACGTTATTAAGAGAATTATACAGCAGGAAAAGTCTGGTCCAGTAAAAATATCCTCCATGCTCACAGTTATTACTGTTAATGGCTTCTAGAGGAAAGTATCTTGTTTATTGGGCAGGTTGAATCCTCTGGAGATCTGCTGAGTCTCTAATCCACTCTGTATTCTCCGGAATCTTTTGGCCTTGTTATCTGTTGTTTCTTACCATGCTTATTCTTTTTATGACCCCAAAGTTCTACTGGTAAAAGTATATATCTTACAACAATTCAGTTTCTATGACAGACTGTAAGCATTTCATATCATTGTACCACACACACACGAACATCTACACATATATATGCTATGTGTATACATGCGGAAATATGCAATATAGTGCAGCCATGGATAATAGCATGGGTCTGTGGACAGACTTTCTGAATTGGGTTCCTGGTTGCATCACATGTTCGTGAAGTTGGGCAACTTATTTAACTTTGATAAACTTTAGTTTATCAAAATGGGGGTAATAATGGTTATCTTATTGATAGGGTAGTAGTGAGGATTAAATGCATTAACACAGGTAAAATTATTTTATTAGTGCCTGTTTATAGAACAGGATCGCTAATAGTCTTGACACTTGCTGAGTGTGAAAAGGTTTGTAAGAAACTCTCTGATTTATTGTCCTTCCCAGCCCCAGTCATGCAACTCTAGCTTGTTCCTAAGGCTGTAAGAACCAGGGTCTCCTTTGGATATTACATCCTTTCTAGCACTAGCTTCTCTAGTGGACATACATCCTAATTGCCCCTACTGGTTCCAGGCTATTATGTGGACAGGATTACCCAAAGGAGGTTCATGATAGAGCCCTCCTAGCTTTGATAATCTGTGGGAGAGGAGTCCTGCTAGTTATCTCTAAGTTAACTTGCATGCTAAAGCTGCCATGGAAGAGGTATTATTCCAGTCCCTTGTATTTTTACTGGTCTTCCAGGTGGAGTACCACAGATAGTCTTAGGGGTATAGAGTGTCTTTTCTCATCCATAACTTCTCAGTCTAGTTGATTATTTCTTTGCATATTCTCTGTCTTTCAATAGGAGACAGAAAATTCCCCTGGGATTCTTATTCCCTAAGATCCCAGACCTCCTGACTTTTCTAGATGAGACAGAGGAACTATGTCTACTGAGATTTTGACAAGGAAGCTCATAGAATTTTGGATGGATACATCTCCCTTACACAGAAGTAAAATTTCTAAAGTTATATATAAATAAAAATTTTATAACTCAAATATAAACTTGGTGGAATAGATGGTTCTTTTTTGGGTAAAGATTCTGCCCTATTCTCAAATAATCCATCAAATAAACACAGGTAATTATATTCTCCTTTGTATAAAGCACTGGAATAAATCTTGAAAGTTATATAAAAAGTAGAAATTTTTTAATAAAGTAGAAATGTTATTTGTCTCCATAGAGTCCATATTTTAATCCAGGGTAAGGGAAAATATAAATTATGTATTTTCCCTGAAATGTTTATCATCCTGTTTTGATTGCTCTCTAGTTGTGGAAAGTAGAAATAATATCCGCTAAACTTCACAGTTTGAATGTCAGTGAGGCAAATCTGAAATATTTTACTATTTTGATTTCCTAAGGCTGATTGTTCTGGATTTATAAGGACAGCATCTACTTCATTTTATTTCATTTCATTCAGTAAAAGTGACTTATCGAAGCCACAATTAGTGCAACTTATTTAGGCTTCCACATCTTTTCATGAAAATCAAAAACAAAACAACAGCATACCTTTGATGGACCTCCAGTTTGATATTTAGTTCTAAAAATATGGTCTTTTGGACTCAGAGCCCTTTGGTTTCATGGGCTTCTCAAAAGTTTTATGTAGAAAAGGAAGTCAGCATAGTTTGAGAGTTTGACAGTCTGCTTTGAGGTGAGGACAATGCTTTTCTGTTCATGCAGGGCATCTCAGATTGAAGAGCGCTTTTGGCACAGTTTGCCCTGGTGCATTGTGACCTCTGTACCACGATTGTTGGCCTGTCAGCTTCTCCATCTGTCAGAGAGGACCAAGAACAAAGTTTGAGTGATCTTTGCATTGTTTACCCCTGGCTCCGGCTTCCTCTCCTCTCTGCTTCCCACAGCTGCTCCATTGTCCCCTACTGGTTAGTTTCCTCACCTGGGACACTTAGAAAACCGGATAGTCCGGGGATGGAGTGAGTCATCATTGAATGTTTGTCCCTAGTCAAAGGAAGGCTTTAGACAACTTTGTTCTTTTTTATTTTAAAGGAGATAGAGAGGACATTGCCGTGCATTGTGTCATAATGTAGGTTTGGCCCATAGTGCCCTAAATGTCTAATCTGAGAACCAGAGAGTTCATTGTTCATGTTCTTTGTGTCTTTGTGGTAACAATTCTTTAGCAGGCCATATATGTCTGTCTGTCTGTATGTGTATGTATGTATGCGTGTATGTATAGTTCTGACTTTGCATCAGAAAAGTAAATGTTACACATGAAGCTCCAAGGAATTTTTCTGCTTAGGATTTGACAGTGTAAATAATAACTTCAATGCCATACAGAAAAGACACCTAGATGGCTGAAAGAAAACCTGTAGGGCTGACCTGATCCCTGAAGTTAGATGTGGAGAGAAGGGGCAGGTCAAGGATTTTTAATTTCTCCAGATCAGTGTGCTGGTTCTGAGAACTCTCTTATGGTTCACAAGCTGTATCCACTCTAAAGCATTTTAGAAACCTTAGCATGAAACATTCTCAAATAGGCTTGACAGTCGTCTCGAAGTAATTCCCCTTAATTAGATATAATGGATTATCTGATGAACTGTATGACTCTCTATTTAGTTTGACAGAGCTAATTAGACATGAACAATTGCGCTTGGCCATTTTTATTATGCTAGTATGAGAATTATGCTTTTATTTTTTACATTTGCCATTTGAAGAAAACTAAAGACTTTAGTAAATTAAATATTGTATTTTTTCCTTTCAAACACATATTTAAAATTAAAACAGCTGCATTGGCGGCCTGCCGCATCCCCTCAGTCCCACCCCCAGCACTCACTGACTGTGCAGTCCTGACAAATCACTCACACACGGCCTGTTTCTTCAGTGATAAAGTGGAATTAATAACAATACTTGCAGGATTAAAGGGAATTGCATTTAATAAATAATGTTATGTTATTTATAAAAAATAATAATGAGACTTACTAGAGGCTTGAATAAGTAATGTTTTTTCTTACTTTTGAAAAAACTATTTACTTTTTTCCAAATATTATTTCAAATACGTGGTTTTCCAGACAAGGATCAATGCAAATAGGTCAGAAACATTCTATAGAAGAAAGCATTTTATAGACATTGGAATCATTTTAAAAAAACTTATATTTATGTAGATATGGCTATGTTACACAAGAAGATTTTAATATACCAAGTGCAAAGACAAAATGACTGGCTTTTTGCTATGCAAAATATTGACAATCTGCCCCTGTAGCCTATGCTTAATTGTTAGTTGAGATGCCGAAGAGATGGCATACTGACCTTTAGGGCTCCAGTGGACGGTGGGGTGTGTGTGTGTTTGTGTGTGTGAAGCATCAGAATGAATTCAACTTAACAAACTGGCTTTGACCCCAGCTAAACCCAAAGTCTAGCCAGAGGTCCATAAGAGACAAATACAAGTTGTAGGGTCCCCTTTACAAGGTTGTGCTACTTAACACTGTTAAACATAATCAATCAAATTAAAGCTAAGCATGCTCCCTTCACTAGTTCTCTCCTCACCCTATTGCATTTTTGTGAAAGTGCCATGTTATAGCTCAGTTTATAATGGGAGCGTGGCAACTTCCAAGTTCTCAGAAGGAGCCACCCTAAGTCCTATGTCCAAACCTTTCCTTACCCTCCCACCCCTTGCTGCCCACCCTGAGACAAGTGAGCCTTACCAAAGAGGCAGGGTTTTTGTCATTGTCTCATGCAAGTTAACTCTAAATAACATCAGGGAAAGGTCATTCCATGAGTAGCATTTAACTTTAATAAAAAAGGTGCAGCCTCTGCCCACAAAAGAATCCCACTGGATTCCATACCACCCCTCAACCCCTGTACAGATCTCCCAACTGGAAGCTCCCCCCAAAAGCACAAGGTATTAACATTATGTTACTTGAGGAGGAGAGGGGGATATTTACAGTTTTCATGAAACCACCATGAAGCAAGTGGTTTTAAATAGTGGGTTGCACCCATTTGCTATGTCCTGAAACCTGGATAGACTCTTAAAAAAAAGAGTGAAATAGAATGAGATACAAAACATAAGTATGCTCTCGTCTAATAAAGGCCAGTGTTGTTTGATTGAAGGCTGTGAAGTGTATGTGTATGCATAAAGTTGTGATGTTTAATGTATTTCATTTTTACAGTGGATCAAGGGCAATGATGTTTGAGAGCCAGTGGAGAAGGTGTCCCTTATAAAACAGAAGCCACATCAATTTTTGAGCGAAGCAATTTTATCCACTAAAAAGTGTCATATAACTTTTCTACCTGTCTTACCCTGAGTTTGGATAGCAGACAAAAATATCATTTTTTAAAAAGTCAGACCCACAGAATCTTAATCAGAAGCATTAAATAAGAACTTTGAAAACATAGTGTTTTCTCTCTTTAGCAGACGCTGCTGCCCACCAAGCTGCCAGGACCCTATATCTCTTTCTTCCTTACTGCCATCTCCAGAGCTCTCCCATAAAACTGGTCTCATCAAGTAAAATGTTACACATTATTTTTAGCAATATTTTTTCTGATATATCTCCTTGGGCAAGGGAAACAAAAAAATATATAAGCAAATGGGACTACATGGAATTAAAAAGGTTTTGCATAGCAAAAAAAACTATCAACAAAATGAAAACACTGAACATATTCACTAATGAGACATCTGATAAAGAGTTAATCAAGAGTTATAAAGAATTCATATAGCTTCACACCAAAAAAATAAACAATCCAATTTAAAAAAATGGGCAAAGGACCTGAATAAACACTTCTCTAAAGAGGACATACAGATGGTCAATGGACATATGAAAAGATGCTCAACATCACTAATCATCAGAGAAATGCAAATTAAACCATAATGAGATATCATCTCACATTTGTCAGAATGATTATCATCAAAATCAATAGCCAACAAATCTTGTGAGCCTCTCCAAAGCTGGGACTATATCTAATCCATCTTTGTGCTCTAAGAATCAGCCACAGTACTGGCACATGGGAGGCACTACAAGTTGTTGGGTGAAAACAGATCAACCACTTTTTCTCTTAGAAGTTGGAGAAAGGGAAAGAGCCCCAATCCTCTCCTGAACTGATGGCCTCAAAACTCTCCCAAGTAACTGTAATGGAAAATTGAGCATTTCAGGCAGTGATGTGATTTGAAATTGCAGAAGCACAGACTAATTGTCTTGTACTTCTTTGAACTGTCATAACAGAAGAAAGGGGGAAGACAAAAATTTCAAATCTAGTACCTATATTTTATCCATTTTCAGAAGCAGAAAAAACATTCAATCCCAGTCGGAAGACAGAAACCAACAGAGGACACACAGAGGTGAAGAAATGGTTGTCACCATTGTTTTTCCCCAGATACATATTTCTTAAATAAATGCAGTGATTTTAGCAAGGGTTAAAAGAACTGTTAA
>CM052539.1:63210155-63229117 GCA_028533065.1 Trachops cirrhosus | reverse complement strand
CTAGCAATTCAATTCTCTGAGTTCAGATTCAGCACATTTCTTGATGGGCTGTCATTTCCTAAAACAAAATGTCCAAACACCCGAACGCTAGAATAGAAGGTGAAAAAGATACCTCCTGCCGAACAGAAACAACCCAGGTACTCCCCGCAGAGTTCGCATAGTTTTGAGTGCTTTAATGGAGGGCATTAGAATTCTGATAGTCTGCTCTGGCTGGTGTAGCTTAGTGGATTAAGCGCGGGCCTATGAACCAAGAGATCACGGTTCGATTCCCAGTCAGGGCACATGCCTGGGTTGCAGGCCAGTTCCCAGCAGAGAATGCACAGGAAACAACCATACATTGATATTTCTCTCCCTCTCTCCTTCCCTTCCCCTCTGAAGATAAATAAATAAAATCTTTAAAAAAAAAAAAACTCTGCAAAGTGCTTCAATTAAAAAAAAAAAAGAATTCTGATAATCTTACATGTAACCTCAAATGATATCATTGGATTTCTTTTCAAATGTCACTGCAGTTCCTAAGAAATATGCCTATAGTTATTAAAACTTATGGAAGTTATTTAAAATAGTTATTTAAAACATCATGAGTTATTTAAGAATGTGCACCATGTAACCTTCAGTACCATAGTATAATTGTCTTACTAGGAAGAGAGCATGTGATGAAAGAAAAATTACCTAAAAAGGATGCAGGACATGGGCACCAGCTTGGCTACAGATGATGGTTCTGTAGCTGCTGAAACCAGTCAAAGAACATTTTCACCTCACTTCTGTCAGAATCATTATCACCAATAAATCCACAAATGGCATGTGCTGGCGAGGTTGTGGAGAAAAGGGATAGTTGTGCATTGTTGGTGAGAATGCAGACTGGTGCAGCCACTGTGGAAAGCAGTATGGAGTTTCCTCAATCAACTAAACATGGAACTACCTTTTGATCCAGCAATTCCACTTCTGGATATTTACGTGAAGAAACCCAAAACACTAATTCTAAGGGGTAGATATACTCCTACATTCATTGCAGTGTTATTTACAAGATCCAAGTGCCCATCAACAGACCAACAGATAAAGAAGAGATGGTAGTTATACAGAATGGAATATTATTTGACTACTAAAAGAGAAAAATCTTACCATTTGTAATACCATAGGAGAACCTAGAGGGTAGGATGCTAAGTTAAATAATTCAGTCAGGGAAAGACAAGTAGAACATGATTTCACTTATATGTGGACTCTAAAGAACAAAATAAATGAATAAAACAAAATTGAAACAGGCTCATAGACACAGAGAACAAACTGTTGGTTGCCAGAGAGGAGGTGGTTGGGGGGCTGGGTGAAAGAGGTGAAGGGATTAGGAAGTACAAATTGGTAGGTACAGAATAACCATGCAGATGTAAAGTGCAGCTAAGGGAATATAGTCAGTATTGTTGTGGTAGCTCTGTGTGGCGCTGGCTGGGTGCTAGAAACATGGGGTTGGGGGAACACTCAGTAGGGTGTATGGCTGTGTAGCCATTATTCTGTACTTCTGAAACTAATATAAAATATTATTGAGTGCATGTTGTAATTGAAAAATAAATAAATAAAAAGAAAAATCCCTGGCCTTATCTTCAGTTCCAGGTACAATCCAGGTCTAAGATAGTCATAATGGTTATATTTTCCTTGATGATGATTGGTTTGAAAATGGACATGTGACATAATTCTCACTCATGTGATGTGGAGTGTGTTCTCCTGGGATGCTTCTGAGAATGGTTCACCGCGCATAAGAACAAGCCACAGAAAAGGATTTCCCCTTTTCTTTTCTTTTTGGTTCTGTGACGGACATCTTTTAAATCTGGGAGGAAACATTTGAGGACATCCAGTGGATGCAGAGGCAAAAGAATAATGTGACCTGGGTCTTTGATGATGGTGTTCAGTCAAAATTTTACCCCCTACCCTGATCCTTCTACCTCTACCTCTGACTTCTTTCTGAAGTAATATATACCTTTTGTGGTCTAAGCCATTTTATGTCAGGATTTCCTGTTGCTTACAGCTGGAAATGTCATAGCTAATATGCCCAAGAATAACACCTTGTTATATTTCTAAGACAGGTAACCCCTGTCACTAAATATCCTTGGAATATTTTGAGCTTTGCCACATAGCGGTTTCCAACCTGAGAGCCAGATGTGAGTCAGAAGGTTCTGTGTTATCCTCTTCTAAATCATTATGTCTCGTGATTTTTGGCATCATTTCTCTACAGAGGTTGTTGGTATAAGTGTGTGAGGGGAAGAGATTCTTCCTGCCTCTTACAAATATTATGCTTTGTATTTTTCACATCTGTTTTTATTGAGCACCTATTAATAGAAAATTATTAATACTGGAGTGTTAGGCATTTGGAGATACAGGGGTGAGTACGATCAATATAGTTTTCTTCACTGCAAGCCTAAAGTCCAGTTATTCTCAATAACTTTGTAAAGTAGGGCAACTATTATGAAATTTATTATTTTGTGCATTTATGCACACAGCACTGTATCAGGGAATGCTGTGGCAAGCAAAAGAGACTCACGATTCTTGCCTGTGGAGCTTAAAATCTAGGTCTTTATAATCATCTTACAAGGTAGTAAGTTTTAATTAATTCAGTCAACAAATATTTATAAAACCACCTTGCATGTGCTAAGTATAGATGAGAAAACTGAAGTCAGGGAGGTGAAATGACTTAACCACCATAACACTAGTGAGAAAGCCCAATCTAGAACACACAGTCATCTGTGCTCTAAATAACCTTCTCACTCAATCACATTGTGTTTTAAACCCTGAAAGGGGCAATGAGAGTAATGTCCAAAGCACACACCTTACCAAGCACACCTTACCTAGTTTGTAGAATAATTCGCATCAATGTTGTCCTCCCAAAAAGGCATAGAAATTTAAGCTGGAAAATTCCTTTGAACTCTACATGCAATATTTACTTTTATATTTAGGGGTAGGGGAGAAGCCCAAAAAAATAGTGCAAATATTTTTAGCTCAAGAGACTAGGGCCACATCAAAGTGTGAGCTATGCAAATGAATAAATAGTACTATTAGGGTGCTTTGAGAGAAAAAACAGATCAGTGCCTTTGTAGCGATTGTCTGTATTGTATTTCTCCCAAAGTCTATGTGTCTTGCCTGTCTGTGCAGTGAGAGTTCCCGTGACTGTCTTGTTTGTGCCTTTATGCTCTTTAAACCTTTCTTGAGATTCCTTCCTTTAGTCTAAAGTCATTCTTGACCTGGCTTAATCCAACATCTTTGACTCAGATTCAGATTCATATCTGATTCAGAAGGACAAGAAAGGATGCTTTGAGGCCATCAGATATAGAACATTTAATGCTTAAAAGACTCTAAGTTTATAAGTAGCATAAATTCTCATAATTTGGAACCAGGCTTGGGAAATACAACTTTTGAAGTAGTAACTCACAAGGATCAACATGATATTACATTCATTACCTAGTGGAAATATTCCTAGGAAGTAGCATACTTTAAGAGAAGAAGGACAATATGAAAGAAGACAAAGACTGAACAAATCGAAGAAAGGTAGAAGTTGAGTGAAAGTGGTAGGGAGTCAGCAGGAACATGGAATAAGGTCGCCTTTGCACACTGAGATGAGTTGGTCCCAGGAAGTGAAGTGGCCCAGGAGATGCTGGCTTTCTGACCTGCATGTGGATTCCAGGTTGCACCGGGAGTGCCAGAGAGTCCTTGGGAGAGAGTTGACAGGGGGGCTTCCTGTCAGACTACAGGTTCTTTGGGAGTCATCTCTCTCTGCTCAGAGCAGGTATAGAATTTTGTTCCTCCAATGGTATTGATAACATCTACCTTGCCATGTAGCTTTAAGTTTAGTGAATGGCCACCTGGAAACTTTTAGACTCTACTCTAAGAGGGTTGGTACCTACTTAGTTATATTGACATACATATAGCTCCAGACATAATTCCTGGTACATGGCAGAGGGTCACTGAAAGTTCTTGAATGTTCAGTCAATGAAATGGAACATTGATGTGAATGTGAATATGTAATTCAAACATAGAGGTGAAAGTTGAAATGTGTCATTATATTTTCATTGTATTTAACTTCCTTAATAGTTGTTGCTTCTGTTGTTGTGGTTGTTGTTACCTTTCAATTTACCAAGTAATTAAATAGTCAATGTTGGAAAGCCAGTTTCCTAATGGAGGCGGAGAAATGTGAAGGCAAAAAGATAGTGACAAAATGATCCTCAAAGGAAATGCCATTGGTGGAAACTTACTTTGGACCATGTGACCTCCTTGGGCAGGAGCGCATGTGGGCAGACCAGGCAGCTTGAAGTGTTTTCATTGTTATTATTTTTAGTTTCAATTGATTTATTGTTCTTTTTGTAAAACAGTTAATATAGATTTCTCTGTTGTGTCCCTGGTTGAATATAAGTCAGGGTATACACATAGATTTCAATTTGTACCCAGCTAGAAATATGCCCATTTTCATAGAAAATGAAGTCACTGTCAAGGTTACAAATAATTTTCTGATCAAGAACAGTGGCATTAATGTATTATTGAATAGCTCAACCAATTGAGGGTGAAAACAAAGAGCTTGGAACCAGAATGCCTGAGCTTGAATTTCAGTCCTGCCTCTTACTAGCTCTGTGACAAGTTACCTAGCCTTGCTGCACCTCAGTGTGCTAACATATAATTAGAAATGATAGCAGTTTTGCCGCACAGAGTCATTATGAGGATTGAATGAGTTAACATACATTAAGTTGTTAAAATGGTGCCTGACATGTAATATGTTGGCTACTCTCACTAACAATCAAATCTCACTAATATTATTGGTATCAAATATAATAAAATATTAGTAATATTATATTAAAAATTAGAAACACTACATACTGTAATATTAGCAAATGTTGACCGACAAAATACATAGTAATAAAAGCCTTTATAAATTGTCATGCTTTTAAATAAATTTATATTTTATTAATCAATGGCATTTACAGATACATTTGAAAAAGCAATGCTGGGTATTCTTAAAAATATGTGGATACATCTGTTTGTATTGTGGGGTTACAGAAAATAATTCTTCTCCCCGCTTTCTAAGTTCTTTTGGCTGGGCTAATAATCTAATGATCATGAGACAGATTAACAGAAGAAAATGTCCAGAATTTATTATGGATATGATAAATGTGGGGGTGTCATAAGAATCTGTTACACCCAAGGACAGATCTGGCAGTTGAAACTTATAAATCTTTCTGAAGCTAAAAAGAGGGGGGATAGGTTTATGGTTTGGGAGACTTAGAAGAGCAGGAAAGCAATTCACATGGAGATGGAAAAGCAAATGTGTGGTAAATTAATGTTTGCTGGGCCATCTCTAACAATGGGACACACTCTGATCAGATAGGCTTTGCCAGGGTCCTATATCTACCACATACTAGTACACACTAAACTAAAGTTATCTGTGATATCTCCCTTCCTGGACCTGATCTTCTGTCTAAATTTCTTTAGGCAGGTCAAGAAAGATTCAAAAGTTCTTCCTGTATCTTTTGTTTCTTAAAAATAACCAACTTAAAGTCAATATCCCAAGTTAGGGTGGCAAACTCTGCTTCCCTTCACTGTACACACATGCATGTATGTATGCATGTTCCAGGCAGTCTTTACACGGAGCATAGGGAGCATATGAATTTGTGGCCCTAGAGCTGTTTCAGGTATTTGTACCCTCAGTTTGGGAACACTGGCCTCCTAAACCTTTATTCTCTCTTCTCTCTCTCTCTCTCTCTCTCTCTCTCTCTATATATATATATATATATATATATATATATATATATATATATATATACTTAGCACAGATTCTTTTGCTGAAAGAAGTTCTGTAGAATTGGAAAGAAATCAGGCTGCATTTGTTTAATAATTGAATACACTGAAATATAGTTAAACAATAAACAACAGAACTGGTATAGTATCTTCTTTTGGCTAGCGGAGTTCACTGCACAATACCAGGGTCCCATGGACCTGATGGAGATAAGTGAGGGAAGAACCAAGGGCAAGTTTGTGTTTGGAGGTAGTGTAGACAGCAGAGGGGTTAAAAGCCCACAGCAACTCTGGGAGGAAAGTAGTTTTACTCTTGCACAGATGAGAAAACTGAGATTTAGAGTGGCTCAATTACTTGTTCAGTTTTAAAATAGAACTGAGATTCAAATCTAAGACTGGGTGACATCAGAACTCTATACTTTTATGTTATCGCCCTTCTAATAATGGACCTCATTTTAAGAAAGTCTCAGGATGGTGCAAGTTTTTTTTGTTGTTGTATTTTTATTTTGCTTGACCCCCAGAGCACACCACATCAATGTAATGCAGATGGAGACAACACAAGAATAAACGTAGCTATACATCATGGCAAATAGCAAAAAGGAAGCATCTGGGATTTTCCATGAAATTCCTTATAGGCCAGAGACTAAAATACACATTATTTGAATTAGTTACTTGGGCACTGCTGGTTAGTAAAGACTAGGCCTGCTTAGAGGCCTGTGGACAGGGAGGTAAAACAAGCAGGGTGGACCTAAGTCTCATTGCAAAGGTGGTAGTGGTGGACCTGAAGAGAGCAGTAAGAAGGAGGCCATTTCAAATGGTTGGTTACCTCTCAAAGGAGGGAATGGGGGTGAATAAGGGAAGACCTGGTCGAGATCAGGGAATGCATGTCCAAAGGGTTACGAGGGAGGGAAGGGAAAGCAGGTTCACTCAGACACAGGGCAAAGAGGGAGGCTGACAACTGGTATCCATCAATTTCCTGGGTGGGATGGGTGGGGGAGGCTTGTGATAGAGGGTGGAGTGGGGCCGTGTGGGCAGGAAGGGTAACCCTTAATGATAAAGTCTATTTTTTTTCTTTTTCAGCTGCTCTATGTTCTAGGTTGACATATCGATGTCCCATCTTGTCTTAGGCCAATACTTCCTAATATATTTACCTCTTATCTCTGACATCCAGCCTGTGGTGTTCCCTGTCTTCTACTAGTCCTCCCTCCTCCCAGCTTGTTTCAGGGTTTTCTTCCTTTAATGATTTCTGGGACACTCTCCTATTACCTTGTTGTATCAAATGTTATTCCTGTGAGTGTGGTTTGTTAAGCTGCTTCCTTTCATGTTAAGTCCCCTTGCTGAGTTCCTGATGACCCTGTAAAGGAGCAACAATATGTGAAGATGAACAATTATTATTTATTGAGCATCTGTTGTATATAAGGCACCAGGAAAGCCATGATCAGTGAAACATAATCTTTTCTTTAAGGAGGTGACCTCCCTTTATGGTGGTGAGCTTTCAGTTAATGAATGTGCAATTACACAGAAATGTATGTAATATGGTATAAGAATACAATATTAAAAACATGTGCACTGCTGAATGTGAACCAGTTTTTCTCAAGGGGTCCCCCACGCCAGTGGGGTCCATTCCACCTCAGGGGAATGCCACCTGCCTAAGAGGTCAGTGTAGGTCATTACCTGGCCACAGGGCAGTGGTGAGAACTGAGGAAGGAGAATGAGGGGATGAATCAGAGACTGGGAACTGACACCACATTTTCAGTGAACAGAGGACTATATTGGCCTCGAGTTGTCCTCTAAGTCCCCCTACCCACCGCTTTACCTTTATGAAAGTTCAGGAGAAACATGACTACAACATGTGAGATAATTATGCTTTCCCATTATAAAGAGAAACTTTACTCATGCTATCTCTTCTTCTTCCTCTCCTTATTTAAATTGGATGGGTTAGTCTCAAAAACTCTTTTGAAGGGGATTTAAGAGGAAACGGATGAAAACCTGACTGGGAGCTAGTTACATTCTTTTGAAGAGATAACGGTTCCTGGAGCCCAGGTCCTGAATGCTTAGGGAAGCATCTGAGAATAAAGAACAATTATCTGGGCGTACAAGAGACACTCACCACAGTGTTGCTTGAAGGGCCTGGATCCTCCCCATCCCAGGAACAGTTGGCTAGGGAGAAGATAATTCTGCGAAGAGGAGGAACCAGAACTTGGCAATCACCTTTGGAAACACAATTGAACTAATACCAATAGATAAAAATTTGCTAAATAATAGAAACAATCAACTGACCTTGGGAAGTCATCTAAAGATCATCTATTAAAGTAGCTTCACTCCTTACAAAGTTAAGGAATAACACTAAAGAGGGATGTTAAAAGGTTGTGTAAATATCCTTCTGCTAAAGAAGGATTTCAGTGAAAAGTAACCCAAACATTGACAGAACAGAAATTGTTCTTGAGAAGACTGGGGATCTTTTCCTTTAGCTATTCTTTTTTTTTCTGGGAGCAATAACTTCAAATGGAAAAGGGAATTCTTGAAAGGGGAACTTGCAAAAGTCTCTGAACTCCCCAAGGAATAGGGTTGACTTGAGATCGGAAAGCACAGGAAAGGGAAAGTGGCCTCATAAAGCCCTTGGGCCTCTGTGTACCGACAGGAGAGCTGCTTCTGTCTTAATAAAATGAACTACATAAAATATGAATCAGTAAAGATATAATTACCTAGGAGCCGGGGACCGTATCTTTGCTTGTTGTTAACCTAGAAGGAACTAGATGAAATGGTGATTTAAAATTTGGGGGTGGTGGCAGTTCCCAGCATTGTGAATGGTGTTATTTCAATTCAATAAACATTTATTGAATATCCGTGACCACCAGCACTTTGGAGGCACAGCATAAACTCTTAAGATTTGATTCTTGCATGCATTCTTTGGCTAGAACTAGGCTAGGATTCATGAGTGGGGTGCAAATGCATTGGGATTTTTGGGTAAATAAAAAAACATACCCAGTGGGACTGTGATCATAAAATTATTCACAGATAATTGATCTTATTTTTTGAGATTCCAGAAATTACTTGCTAGGAAACAGAACATATATAAACCCCTAAACCCCATCTCTGAAAGATTGCATCTTTCTCTCTTTGCTGTTTCTCAGTGACTGGATTTTGGAAGTGGGGTATAGAAGGGTGGTCTCTCCAAGACATGTGTTAGGGATAGAAGCCATTTCAAATTGCGATCTTTGTTTACGGAATACGTGGCTTTTCAGGGGAGAGTAATCCAAAGTGAAATTGGTGGATTTCACAGATGTATTTATTCCTCTATAATTAAAAGATCAGTCTCATATGGTTCTTTTCTTTAAAGATTATTCTATAATGTGAATAAGCCATTCTCCGTAATGACAGCTTCTCTTCTGAAACCTTTCATCTCTTCTACAGCTGATTAAAAGGGCTGCTCATGGTCTTTTTCAGCTGCTCATAAGGAATATAAAGCAAACCAGTGCAGCAGAAAGAGATGAATAAAGATTTCTTTGTTCCCGATCACGTGCCTGTGGAGAGAGCGCCACTGCCCTTGAGGCGCTCTCTTGAGTGGGTTCAGGATCTTCCCCCTTCCTGTAGCAGTCTGCGTGACTCTCTCACAGCGCTGCATGAAAAGGCAGCACTGTTTCCTGGGGCCGTGCCCCCGCTGTCCTGTCGAAGCTGCCGCTGCCACCTCCATTCCCCTTAGCCAGAGAGCAGGAAGAAACTGCTCACCGCACGGGGGGTTGATTCCCTGTGCCCAGTGGAAACTTGGTTCAAACAGTAGCAGGGACCGCATGTTGTTAGCAGGTTCAAAGAACTGAAATGCATTTTGTAGAATAATTTGGCTGCATTATATGAATGTAAGTGGTATCTGTTTGGGGGAGTTACAAAGGAATGGATCTGCATGTTTATCAGGGAGGGAAGGAGGCAGAGGAAAAGAGATCCATGTATCTTCTCCCTTTGTGAGGCGTCACGTGACTAGTTTGCACTCACGTCGGAATATCTGCCTGATCAACGTGCTATGATTGTTTTGATTTTCTAAGCTTATAAATTTCCTGCAAAAATAGGGCATCTTTGTTTTTTTCTCTCATAATCTTAAAATTCTGATTTCCAGAATTTCTCACTCTCCTCTTTTCTTTGAAATCTTCACAATCTAGCTTCCTGGTGGACCCCTTGTGGTTCTTTGATATGCAGATGATTTATTATCACTTGTAGCCATGGCCCCTAACAGAGCCTTGCACACAGTCGATACTCAATAAATGTTTCTGGAAGAACTAAATGAATAAAGAAATGAAGAGGTCAAAATATTAAACTGATTCGTGAAAATCTGATGAATGAGCCTATCTCCTTAGGAATGTGCTGGTCTTGATACCAGGCTCAAATATTATGTCCCTTTGAAAAAGAGGTTGATTTCTCTTGGGTTATTACTGAGCTGGACTCTTTAGAACATAAGTTTTGGGAAAATATCTGGTACAATGGTCACTGGTGGTAAGATTATGGGAAAGGTGGCCAGAGTGAATTTGTCCCACTTTTCCTCAGGGAAATCTTTGGCTGTTTAGCTGCCTACATGGGACTTATTAGGCTGTTAATAATTCTTTGAGTATGAAGAAAAAAATAAAGGGAAACATTGAAGGTCTAGTTTAATTTACTAAAAATGTGCTTCTCTTCTTGTGAAAGCACTGAACCAGTCCTCCTCTGTCAATGGGACCAGGCATGATGGTAAAGATGGTAGAATACCATGTTAGCCACCAGTACTATTTGTGGGTACTGAAATGAGGTTTACTTCACCACCTTATTCCTCTGTCCAGTAGCAGTGGCTTGGGAGGGTAGACCAATATCATTCTCTCCTCCAAGGTCATAACCAGGAGAGGGGACCTGTGTTGGTGTTCTAGGGCCGCAATAGCAAAGTGCCACAGACCTGGTGGCTTGAAAAACAAAATTTTTTTTCTCACGTTCTGGAGGCTAGAAGCCTGAGGTCAAAATTTTTGCAGGACTGGTTTCTTCTGAGGCCTCTCTCCTTGGGATGGAGATGGCCGTCTTCTTCCTGCATCTTTGCTTGGTCTTCCCTCCGTGTGTGTCTGTGTCCAAATTTCCTCTTATAAAGATACCAGTTATATTGCCTAAGGCCCAGTGAAATGACCTTATTTAACCTTAATTACCCCTTTAAAAGTCCTATCTCTAAATATTGTCACAATCTGTGGTACTGGGGAGTTTGGGGCTTCAACCTATAAATTTCAGAGGGACATAATTCAGTTCACAACAAGGCAATAGTGACTAGAGCCTTGTTTTACCATTGGATATGTTATCTTACCTCTGGAGGAAAATGAAGGTATAAAACTTGAGAATAAATAATTACTGGTTATAGGCAACTGTTGGAGATGTTGAAATAAAGCTCGCACTCAGAGACAATAATATTGCTGAGTGTGATTAATTAAAACAAAACAAAACAACCACATCTCGCCACTTTATGAAAAAGAGATTCCCAGCATGCAGGAAAAACAAGGGAATTTTCCATTCAGAAGGTATTAATCAGGCTTCTGTATTATTGTGTCACTTGAAGCTTTTAAGAAATGAGCAGTTTGAAGGGTGAAGGATATTATAAAAGCATAGGAAAACAAACGATGGAGCTAAGACAAGAAGACTGCAAATTATGTAGCTCGATGAAAGCCGAGAGGTGAAAATAGGCAGCTCCCTGATGTGAAGAATGGTAGGTGCCTTAGTCAGCTCAGGCTGCTGCAACAAACTACCGTGGACTGAGTGGCTTAAACAACAATCATTTATTTCTCCTCATGCTGGAGGCTGAGAAATCTGAGATAAAGGTGCCAGCAAGAGCTGGCATCTGGTGAGGCCCACTTCCTGGTTTGCAGAGGACTGTCTTGTGTCCTCACATGGCAGAGTGCAGAGAGGGAGCAAGCTCTCCGGCTCCTCTTTTAAAGCCAGTAATCCTGTCCTGGCTGGTGTAGCTCAGTAGAGTGAGAGTGGGACTGCGAATGAAAGAATTGCAGGTTCAATTCCCAGTCAGGCCAGGTCCCCAGTAGAGGGCTCACGAGAGGCAAGCACACAATGATATTTCTCTCCCTTCTCTCCCTCTCTTTCCCCTTTCATTCTTCTTCTCTCAAATAAATAAATAAATAAATAGATGCAGGAATCCCATTTGTGAGGGCTCCACCCGCAGTAACTAATTACCCCTTAAAGGCCCCACCTCCTGTTACCATCACATTGGGGGGTTAGGAATTTTAACAAGACTTTTTCTTTTTTCTTTTTTTTGCTGGGGGGTGATGGGTGGGCACAAACATGCAATCCATAAAGAGTAGGATTATACTGTAGGTTAATGTATAGCATGGGCAGAGAGCATGTTCATTTTCACTGATGTCAAAAGATTCCTCATAGAAATTATAGAAGGAATAAGCACTATATGAATGGGGTTTTTGGTCTATATAAAAGTCGAGGGGCTGATTCTCAAGATGCCTTCATATAGAACAAATGATACTAAATTTTGAGAGTCTTAAATTGAGACAAAATAGAAAGTTACAAGTTTAAGCCTCAAAAATAGGCAATCACTGACTATTAAGGCTAGAAGAGGTACCACGATCTTTCAAACCAACTTTCTCCTTTTGTAGGGACCCACAGCTGCTTGAATTCTAAAGTCACTCAGCTAGCATGCAAAAACTGCTTTTGCAGGTCTCATTTTTGCTTTTTCACTAACTTGTTAAATAGTGTTAGGCAAGCTACTTAAACACATCATATTAAATATAGTAGGGTATCATGAACTGCAGGAGGGTATAATAAGAATTTCATGATTAAAAATATTGAGTCCCATGTGATTGAAAATGTATGAGTCCCATTTGGCCCCCAAATCCTAGTATTTTAAAGAGGTAATTAAAATGAAAATGTGAACATGTGGCACTTTATTTAATGTCCTCTTTGTAGAGCCAGAACTCAAGGGAAATCTGTGATTTGACTGCTCAGAGCAACCCATGTAATTGTGCTTTTATTGCCACTGTCTGGTTTTCTGGCATGGAAGCAGACACCGTAGGGTTATTTATTGCAGAAGGACTGCTATTGTTTCCTGTTTCTTTTCTTCTTACATAGTTTTGTAGTCCTGTTTTGAGAAAGTTTTATTAAAAAATATGTTCTTTTTTTATGCAGAAGTGCCAGTACTTAAGTTTCAGAAGAGAAACTTTTGTGTCACCGGACTTTGTCTATTTTAATAATTAACATTCTCTTTCCCCTCTCTTCTTCCTCTAATCTTGCTGTTGTTGAGCAGCGGGATTGTGCTCTGTCTTCTACTGGACATACTCTAAAAATATAAAGGATAATTTTTATTGGTACAGACCTTGAAACTATATAATAACATGCTTATCCAGTGAATTTTTTGAATCATAATTTTAAAGGTAAGCTGGTTTGGAAGTCATATACTGAATTTATTTGGTATTTGTGAGATTCGATAATGGTTCAAAGTTTCTCATCTTATAAATGATGGAATAAATGAAGTTAAATTTTTAAAATTAGTACCCTTATGGCAAAGCATAGTCTATTTAACACACATATTTAATTCACACGTATGAATTAAACACACATAAACATATGCACATTTAAAAATAATCTTTCTTAGCAACTGGGAGAGTTTTATTTTTGTACACCTCTTTTTAAGTTTCTGGATTCTGAAGGTTTTACCCCTTTCTGCTTTTTCTAACTACTTAGTCACACTTTCTTAGTATCTTAATTACTTAATGAGGAAGTTGATGCTTTATTTTTTTAGTGAGGAAGCTGAATATTTAAAATTCTGAGCTCAGAGTTAATTATGGTTGTTGCATCCTGAGTTTGTTGATGAGTAAGTGTGAGGGTGAGTGAGAGCAGCTACTTTTTTTCATGCTGTTTTCTCTTTGTGTATTGAGGTTCCCAGAGGAGGCCTACAGGCAGGAGATTTGGGCTGATCAGATGTCTTATCACCATGACATCCTGATGGTTGAGCTGGGAGAGAACAAAAAGGGGATGGTGACTTAAATGTGGGACCAGAACAGTGGGGTTCAGACTCAAACAATGAGCTCCCTCAGCTTTGTGGGAAATATCCTTCAAAGGACTTCAATCTGAGTTAAGAGATTTGAGGGACCTGGACTATACACTAGGATGGTGGTTTACTGTCTTTGAGAGTAACTCTCCAAGTTGTGTCAGTCTGGGAGACATTGTTTAATTAATTAATTAATTTTGCAAGAGACAGAGAAGAACTGAGAGAGCATTAACACCTCTTTGAAAGCCTTATGAGAACCAGGCTTCTGATGGGGAGAGGAACCTCTTCTACCCTAGGGAAGTTCATTCGTTCATCCATTCATTCGCACGTGAAGCTATGAGGCAGAGACTGAGAACATAGAAAGCTTAGCAAAACAAAATTTCAGTGTTCATGGAGCTTGTATTCTAATATGGGAATGAGAAAATAAATGTATATCATATAGGAGAAGGGTTACACACAAAAAGAAAGCCAAATAATGTGCTAGGAAGCATGGTAGTGAGCAGTGGGCAGGAGTTGTCGTATTACCTCAGATCTCAGGGAACCCTCTGAATAGCTGACCTGAAAGAGATATGTGGGGACAAGCATCCCTGTGAATAAGAAATAAGCATGTGTTTGATGTATGCAAACAGCAACGGGGAAGCTAGTTTTGCTGAATCAAAATGACTAGTAGTGGCAGTGGTGTAGATGAGAAAAGAAAGATGAGTTTGTGGGGCTGATCATGAAGGTTCTTGTAGCTTCTTGAAAGCAATCTTGCTTTGATTCTTGAGCAAGATGGGAAGCCATTTGAGAGTTCTGATAAAAAGATTGCCATAATCTGACTTTTAAAAGGACCACTCTGATGACAGAGAGAATAACTTTAGAGCAGTTAGGTTAGAAACAGGAAGCCTCGTTGGGATTGCAGTAATCCACCAAGAGGTGGTGGTGGCTTGGACCACGGTGGTAATGGGTGGGAGTGTGAGAATTGGTGGGAGTCTGGATTTATTTGAAGGTAGAGTCAAATAGATTAGCTGATGGGTTGGATGTCCAGTGTGAGAGAAACAAAGGAGGCCAGAATGACTCTAAGGTTTTGGGACTGCTCATAACTGAGATAGAGAAATGGAAATAGAGGGGCAAGTTTGGGTTGGCTTTAGGAAACATAGTTTGACATGACTATTACATACCTAAGTGAAGATGGTGACAAGGCAATGAGATGAGTGTGGGCTTCAGGGGGGAAGTTGGTGCTAAAAACCTTAATTTGGGCATGATCAGTGTATAGCTGGTGTTCAAAGGCAAGGGGAAGTGATGAGAGGAATAACGGGGCATATGGCAATAGCAAGGAAGTAGCTTGGTGCAGAATCAAAAACAGCTACGGGTTAAGGCTTTTGGTAGCAGATGTAGGGAATAAAGTCAAAGGCTCCTGAAGGAAAATGTTGATGACCATCAAGATTGGGTGACCTTGCAAAGGGAAGGCAATCAGGCCAATTTGGGAGAGTAAGGAGCCAGGGAAACACTTTGGTGACAACTCAGATCCAAAGATACTTTATGTTGCAATTGTAATTTTGACCCAAAACATATACACACACCTGTTTTGCCAGGCAGGTTTGGCACTCTAAGGTAACAGGAACACCTTTGCAACAGCCTATGAATTACAAAGCTACTTGTGTTTTGGATAATTAGCTTTGTCTTCTATTTCTTGATTAATTGCAAGTTTCTTTCTTTCTTTCTTTCTTTCTTTCTTTCTTTCTTTCTTTCTTTCTTTCTTTCTTTCTTTCTTTCTTTCCTTCTTTCATTTTTAAAATTTATTTTTAGAGAGAAGGAAATGGAGGGAGAAAAAATGAGGGAAACACTGATGTGAGAGAGAAACATCGGTTCTTTGTCTCTCATACACACTCCAAGGGACTGGCCCCTAAACCTAGGCATGTGCCCTTACAGGGAATCGAACTGGTGACATTTCCCTTTGTGAGACAATACCCAACCATCTGAGCCACACCAGTCAGTCAGGGCTAATCGTAAGTTTTTTAGGAGAAAACACCATCTTCTAATTCATTTTTACATTCTGTATGAAGTTCAGAACATAGCACTTTGTGTATGGTAGGAGTTCAGCAAATACTTGTTGAATAAATTAATTAGAAAATTACCCAATATTTCAGAAATCTAAAGGTGCTGAGACAGCGAGTAATCCTCAGAAGGATTATCTGTGCTGGGCTGTCCTGGACCGATGGCTTTGCTTGGAAAATGCCTTGAGCTTGTGCCTCTAGGGAAGTGTGCGACTCTTTTGAAATTAATTGCTACGAAGATGGCTTCTTAGGTGTGATCTTTATAAGACTAAGACTATAAGGCTGCTTGTTTAGAAGTATTTGTCCCAAGTAAAAATTTTTTTCTATGTATTATGGCAGAATTATTCAAAAATATATGCTTAAAATGAATATTTTAGTAGGATCTTGTAAACACGGGCAATTACTTGCTCAAGGCAGTTAATTGCATGCACAGATGGGCACTTGTGTTACCAATTACTCATTTACACTTGTGATTACCATTTGCATTAATTCATGAAATCTAGGGGAATTTTTAGGTATTAAGCAAGGTTTTAGGCATTTAAAAAACATATTACTGCTGTAGGGGAAACCAAAAAGGAACAAACATCTAAATAATACAACCTATTCCATCCAACAGCTATGTTTAAAGAACATTTTTTGAAGCTTCTGGTTGCTGAGGATAAGAGGTTTGCCCGACTATGTTGCTTAAGTTGTTTCTATTCACTATGTTAGTTTTATAAAAAGAAAAGAAGGAAAGAAAACAACATTTCATCATTTTTCACTTTTTATTTTTCTTGTAGCTTTCTGTTAATGGTGGTCTCTGAAACTGTCTCTACTTTGATAACTTCAAGTTTGATGGAATAACTTTATTTTTATTAAAGAAATGCATTCAAATTTCTTTGAAATAACTTGAAATCATAGATCGGGGAAAAAGTGAGTAAAAACCCCAAACACCCCCAAGATTATGGTGAAATGTCAAGGAGACCTGTTTGAGGTGGTTATCATGACAACCCAGTGCTATGATAAATAAACAGTGGATAGAAACAGAAAATGAAAGTAATTTCCTTCCTCATCAAAATAATTTCAAAATAATTATTGGATATTCTGCTGTGAACAGCCTGAAATAAATACTTTGTGAGGAAAAATATCCTACGCTAAGATGTTCTCATGTGATATGTCAACTTGAATTACTGAAAAGGAAATTAACCTGTCAAACTTTCTAGTCTGTAGAAGCTACAAAGAACTTAGTAATTACTCTGAAGTCCCTAAAGACACTTTGCAGGATTTGTTGTTTTATTCTTGTAATTGAATCTAGTATCCAAAACATACTGGGGAAAGAACACAGAGAGCAAATCCATGGATGCAGTTTCATTGGTGGGACAATGGGTTGAGAGCCTAGAGACACTCAAATGTCCCTTTGGCTTAAGAGAACTGCTTAGGAAAATGGTTTTGAAGAGTGAGCATAGTCCATCTGAGAACCTCTGAGGGATGTAGCATAATCCTTGGTTTGAAGGATTCCTCGTGATGATTAGACCAGTTCTTGAAGCCTCTTACTGTAGTCCATACCTCTGCATATTCCTCCTGAACTGTGGAGTGCCAAACCTACAGAGCATTGTATTAGTTAGGATGGGCTAAGTAATGCTGCAGTAACAAACTTCAAATCTCAGCAGCCTAAAACAACAGAAGTTAACTTTTTTCTTGTTCTATATGTTCATTGTGTCTTCACACCTGGGAGAGAGGGGTTCTTTTCCTCAGAATCGCTCTGGGATCTGGATAGATGGAAGGATCTCTACCACTAACATTTCTGGTCATTGTTCCAGAGAGATGCTAGAGGTCTTTAAGGTTTTGTATTATCAATTAAATGTTTCTTGGAAGTGACTTATTTCCCTCTCCTCAGAAGGCATTGACCATAACTAATTACATGGCTCAACCCACCATAAGGGGGCCAAAGAAGGCAATCCTATTCTGTGTCTGGCAATAAGGTAAACCAGAAATAACACGGTATTTGGTAAACAACACTAGCAACTATCCTTAATTGACTTTAGGTTTAAATGGGACCCATAGGATGTTCTTTGTTAAAATTTATTTTTACAGGACTTTCGGCCAAGATGGAGGCATAGGTAGACGCACTGTGCCTCCTTGCACAACCAAGATAGGGACAACAACAATATAGAAACAGAATAACAACCAGAACTGACAGAAAATTGAAGTGTATGGAAGTTGGACACCCAAGGAATTAAAAATAGACACGTTCATCCAGATCGGTAGGAGGGGCGGAGTCGGGCCGGGAGAGGGATGCGGAGTGGACAGCAGAGCAACCCAGGAGGAGTGCAGGACTGCAGCAGGCAGACCCTGGACGCACAAGCAGCAGTGGCTGGCAGGACCCCAGCTGGGGGTTGGCGACCGGCAGACCCAGCGAGGCAGCCATTGTGAAGCAAGGCTCTGCACCCAACTCAGGGTCCCAGCGCCTGGAAATAGAGCTTTGGGGCACTGACTGAAAAGGAAGGTCCCGCGGGGGTGCACAGGCCCACCCACATGGGAATTGATGCCAGAGGGGCCCAGTTGGCTCGCAGAAAGTGGCGGAGAGGTCTGGGGTCCTATGGTGAGTGGAGCAAGCGCCATTGCTCCTTCTCGGACCCCGCCCCCACATAAGCATCACAACTCAGCAACGTGGGTTGCCCCACCCTGGTGAACATCTAAGGCCCCGCCCCTCACTACAGGAGCTCGACAAGACCAAAACAAAAAACAGCAAAAAGATGGCCCAAACAGGAGAAGAATTGAAAGCCCCAGAACCCATCCTTTTAAGTGACCAAGAGATAGCCAACCTATCAGATGCACAGTTCAAAGCACTGGTGATCAGGATTCTCACAGAATTGGTTGATTTTGGTCACAAGTTAGATGAAAAAATGCAGGCTACAATAAGTGAAATGGAGAAAAATGCATAGGGAACCAATAGTGATGGAATGAAAGATGGATCTCACATCAATGGAGTGGACCAGAAGGAAGAAAAAAATATACAACCAGAAAAGAATGAAGAAATAAGAATCCAAAAAAGTGAGGAGAGGCTTAGGAACCTCCAGGACATCTTTAAACATTCCAACATCCGAATTATAGGGGTACCAGAAGGAGAAGAGGAAGACCAACAAGTGGAAAACTTATTTGAACAAATAATAAAG
>CM052539.1:63180222-63209655 GCA_028533065.1 Trachops cirrhosus | reverse complement strand
CCCTAGTTTTGTCCATGTGTCCTCTATATTTGTTCCTGTAAACCCTTCCCTTCTCCCCTGAAATTCCCTCCCCTCTCCCCTCTGGTCACTGACAACTCTATTTCAGTGTCTTTTGTTATATTTTACTTGTTTCTTTGTTTTGTTGTTTAGGTTCCTGTTAAAGGTGAGATCATATGGTATTTGTCTTTCACTGCCTGGCCTATTTCGCTTAGCATAATGCTTTCCAACTCCATCCATGCTGTTGCAAAGGGTATGAGTTCTAGAGTTGTTTATGGACAGTAGGACGTGGGAAAGGTCCCTTAAACCCCAGAGCCCAGCTTCTTCATTGCCTCAGGGGACATAATTACACCTGCCTAACAGGATTAGTGTGACAGGTCAAAGTGTTTGGCAAAATGCATTTGCTTGACAAATGTTAGTTTCTTTGCTCCCTGGCATGATCAAAGTTCTACTTAATCAAGTGTTCTTGTTAGTAGAAAGTTATTAATATGTAAAGAATAAAGTATGTTTACTGTTAAAAATATACCAAACAGGCATGCAGGCATGAGGAAACTTTCTGGGTGATGGAAATATGCTGTATTTTGATCTGGAGAGTGGTAACATGGGGGTTTAAATATGGAAATATTCACCAAGCCATATATTTAAGATTTATATATTTTACTATATATAATACAATATTTAATATTCATTAGGGTGTTTTAGTAGTGAAAGTGCTAGCTAAGCCTAATGTTATAATTCATACTATAGCTGAACCTTGAACAACACAGGGCTTGGGGCATTGACTTCCTGGCACAGCTGAAAATCCAGGTATAACTTTTGAGTCCCCCAAAACTTTAGCTACTAATAGCCTACTATTGACTGGAAGCCTTACTGATAATATACACAGTTGATTAACACATATTTTGTATGTTATATGTATTATATACTGTATTCTTGTAATAAAGTAAGCTGGAGAAAAAATATTAAAATCCTTCAGAAGAGAAAATACATTTACAGAAATCTATGTATTGAAAAAATTCATGTATAAATGACTCATGCAGTTCAAGCCTTTCATTGTTCAAGGGTCAATGAACATTATTTACATACATACATTTAACATTTACAGTCACGGATGCTACTGCGTTCTGTGTGCTGTTGGGAGGAGGGATGCTCACCCAAGGTCTAAATCAGTTGTGTTTTGTATTCTTTCTGTAATGTGTGGTAAGATGTTGATTCTTTCAGTTTTCTTATTTGACTTGCCAGGAAGCCTCAGCTAACCAGATTTTACAGTAGTTCAGTTATCATTCAATATTTGAATTTGAGGAAGGCAGCCAAAGTCTCTACTACATAGAGCAATGGCCTTATAAATGATTTTGGAAAAGGAATCTGGAAAAAGTCTTTGGGCTCTGGGCCTATACAGAACTCACTCATAGACTCCTGGTAGCAATACTTAGCACAAAGCAATTAGCTTAAAAAAGAGAGAAACCCTGCCCTGGCTGGTGCAGCTCAGTGGATTCAGTGCTGGTCTGTGAACCAGAGGGCTGCCAGTTCAATTCTCAGTCAGGGCACACGCCTGGGTTGTGGGCCAGGTCCTCATGTGGGGGTGTATGAGAAATAACCACACATGATGTTTATCTCCCTCTCTTTCTCCCACACTTCCCTTCTTTCTGAAAATAAATAAATAAAATCTTTTAAAAATGTTTAAAAAGGAAGAGAAAAACACTCATGTTTTGAAACTAATTTTTACATTGCATCATTTATTATAATCTTTCTCTTTCTCTTTGTGTTTAGGAGGATAATGTCATCCTCCATTTCCAGAAATGGTTTGGATAAATTCTTCTTGGAAACCCTTCCCACGCATTTGTATTTTGGTATCTTTCCATTATTTCCCACTCAGGCAGACTGACCGCAGGGACACTGGGAGACTCTCAGTCTCTGGAATGCACAGCCTCCTACTTTCACATGCCTGGGGCACATGTGGGATCCTCTAGAGAGGAAAGGGGGGAGTCATGATAGGGAGAAGAAGCTAAATATAGGATTTGGCTCAACTGAAAGAAAATATAACCACTACCACCACCACCACCACCACCACCACCTCCACCACCACCACCACCACTACGTTGTATCGGGGGGAGAAAGGGGATTCAAGGGACTGTCTCATGATACACAGTGTCCAGTTCTCTGGTTGATGGTGACAGGTGATCTCAGAGCAGTAGCTGGGCAGCCAGCCCAGAGAGCAGCCATTCTATATTGCAACAGAAGAGTGGAAGCTCTGGGGAGGCTGTACTGTCTCTAAAAAAAATATGAAACTGCAAGATGTGTTTCGGCCTTCTAAAAAGAGGTTTTCCTTTTGGTTCAAAGTTTGCAGATGAGTTAGTGATTATTGAGAAACTAAGCAAGGAAGAGAGAAAAGATTACTAATTCTAAGAAAACTAAAAAATTTATGATAGAACATATAGAAAACTATATGATGCAGTGGTAGATAAATATTATAGTCATAATAATGTAATACTGAGTAGTGACTTGATTCAAAAAGTTATATTTGGAAAGATGAGTGGAATAGATGAGTTGTGTGCTCTGTGTGTGTTATGTGTGTGTGTGTTGAATTATATGAAAGCTGATTTGTCATTTTCAATCATATGGAGTCAACAGATAACATCTAAATTGAAAAATCAAGAACTAGCAGTATAAGCATACTGTTTAGAAAAATGGAAGTAAGAAAGAGCAATAAGAATTGAAAGTAATTGCCCTCAGGAAATAGAAAATAAGAATATAACTTTGATCATTGAAATTAAGTTAAAAATTAACCAAAATTTCTCTTGAGTTATTTCTGCTAATTCAGCCATTAAAATTAAAGCCCTTCTTGAAGATATTAAAGCGACCAAAGAAGTAGAGCAGCCAACAGGTAAGAATTTTCACTGAGAGTGTAAACAAGAGCCCAGAGTTCTTACACCATTAATCAAAGCTGTTGGTGCAGAAGCATCTTAAAATGGGCTCTGGTAAGAATAGGAAAGGCTGGAAAGTGCCTTTTACAACATGTTACTTTTCTATGAAGGCTGTTCAAGATTTGAATTTGCAAAACAGTACCTCACTAGACCCTGAGAGTTTGAGAATATGATTAGAGTGAAAAATAATGGCTAAAGGATTTAATCTGTGGTGTTGATCTCACCAGCTGCTTCCACTGAACTGTAGCCACTCTACACCCTTCCCACCCCTGTTGCAACGTTATCTGTAAAAGATTATAACTACGCTCACATAATCTCCTAAATTCCAGGTTTTCTCAGGGCCCAGCTCTAACTATGCCAGAGTATTTATTAGGTAATGCAGAATCATTCTTGTTCCATTCTATGACCTCCTCCTATCAAAGGCTAGAAGCCTAAGAACTACATTTCCAGAATCCCTTGCCACTAGTGTTCCCAGTTCTATATTGTCGATGGGAGGCACTTGTGAGAGATATGGAGGCAGGATTCATGCGTATTGTTCCTCCAGCAGTTGGGGCAGGTGGTGGGGGTGGGTGATGATAGATGTAAAAGGCTTTACTGGATGTGAGACTTTGCAGCAACCTCTAGGTAATTCCCTTGGGGTAATCTGTTGTGGTGTGTAGACAGCCATAATCACTGGTGGTAATTACCTGGCATTCAAGCAACTTTTTGATTCTCTGAAAGCAACAGAAAACTTGAGAGCTAGTGATATTTCCACCTAAACCTTGGATTCATAAAGACCTAGATTTGAATCTTGACTCTTCTTTTTTAAAAACTGTAACCCTGCATTAGGTTTTTAATTCTTGACTTATTTTTTTCAACTGTACAATAAAGATCATATCACTTATCTCATAGGCTACGAAGAATAGATGTATATGTGTAAAAATGCTCAGCAGACCTGTCACTAGAGTAGGTACTTGGTAAATGGTAGCTATTGCTATTATATTTCATCCTCTATTTGTCACCTGCCACTGTTGTTATTTATGCTACAGCTGCTGGGCAATCACAAGGCAAGAGACGCATGTTCAGTGTGCTGCACTGAGCAGCTGGGATAGCTCGCCCACTCCTCCTTCCATAGACTTCTCCTTTTACATCCAGGATGCCCACATCTTCCCTTCCCTGCCTCTGAGCGTAAGCTTGAGCCAACTAGATATCCACCCAGACCTGCCTGTGTGTAGGAAACCAAGACCGATCAAATGGACTGTGACCTTAGTACATGTGTTTTGTGTTTTTCTTTTGCCCAGTTTGCTTCTTTCAGTAACCCCGGGAGTTCAGTAGCCCCTACCTCTTTGTCCATGTGATGAGCTGATGTTTGATTGACATCTTTGGCTCTTCTTCTTTTGGGGGGCTAATCACTCCCTCCTACTCTCCTGGGGTCTCCATGCTTGAGATAGACTAGTACTTAAACCTTTGGGGGCTTTCACAATAAATCTCATTGCATGGCAGAACCCTTTCTAGGTGAAGTTACAGAATTCCTGCTTTACAGAATTTCTTTCCCAGCCCTCTTTTATATGTAAAACACCAGATGTTCTAGCTGATGAGTCCTATAAGTGACTTTCCTTCCTCATTGATTTAAAAAATTGTACCCTTTTGCTATATAGCACATGATCAAGCACTTTAAAATTTATAATTAATTAAAGTGTTTACTGAAACTGACCAGCAGGCAAAATAAATACAAATGTAGTAGGAAATCTATAGGAATAGCCTGAAAACAGCTGTCTTCACATAGACTGACTTATACCATACCCTGAAGTCTAAGAAACAGGGGTCCTTGTGGAATGGGAGGTGGCCAGTCCAGACTTGAAGGTCACTACATTCAGTCTGCAGTTTCTACGTCTCTCTTGCTTAAACTACTGATTTCTTAGAGTAGTTTAAGCAATCTTCTAGCTTCTTTCTATCTTCAAGAAATATGGAGAAGTAGGGAAGAGACAAAAAATAATAAAAATTAATGTACATACAGAGTCAAAGTTGTCATATCATGATCTATTTCATTTCTGCCAATATTTCCAGTTTCTTCTTTCTTTCTGTCCTAGACTTCCAAAAGGCTCACATGAGACAGGATCTAAGGGAAAGCAAGATGCAGTGGGAAGAAGAGGCTTGGCACAATCTCTGTCCTGCACCAGCGACCCAAAGACTGGGATGACGACCTGTGGGGCTGCAATGGAGACGGTCTTCTTCCTCTCCCAGCCAGCTGTATGAAAAACAAATCAAAACCAAACACCTTGAAACCTATATGACCATATGAATCAATGTCACCCCAGTATATTTAATTTTAAAGAGTTACTTCTTTTCCTTGAATGAAAAATGTAAAATATCTGTTCCTTTAAAAGGCATAAAACTGAAAACAAAATATAATCAAACATGTATCTTTTGTTCCTGTTGTGATAAGAACCATGAAAAGGGAGGGAGAGGGGCAAGGACACAGGTGAGTGTAGGTTTTCCCATTTAGTGGTCATTGTGCTGGCCAACTTGGTATGTTTGACAGTTCACTTAACTTGTTCATTTTGGATGTGGTTAGCAGCACTGCAGTAATTAACTGTTGTTCACTGATCCTGTGTGATTTTAAAAACCTTCCATGATCCTCAGGGTGGACTCTCAGAACAGCAGACTGGGACAGGAGTTGGGAGGAAGGCAAACTATAGTCTGTGGGCTAAATCCAGTTTTGTAGATGAAGTTTGGTTGGAATCCAGAGCTGCCCATTTGTTTCCATACTGTCTGTGGCTGCTTGTGTGCAGTAATGGCAAAGTTGAGTAGTTGTCACAGAGCTCAGTTGGCCCAAAGTTGAAAATACTCTCTGGGCCTTCACAGAAAAAGTTTTCCAACTTCTGGTCTAGGATTAAGTGTTGTTGTAACTAAAAATTAGTCCATACTAGCTGGTGAATGAGTGGGGCAGAACGAGTAAAATTAAGCCAAGAGCTAAGTTTTGCTTTTGAAGTGCTTCACAGCATTTTGTAATAACTGAAAACTATGAATTGCTTTTGAGCTGTCATATTGTTGGTTTCATGAACATAAAATCATTCAGTCGTTTGATCATTCATGATGGTTTGAGCAAGTGTTTGCACTCATATCACCCTACATGGGTTTGATGAAGAGTGGTCTCCCAGTACTTGTTGAAGTGAATGAATTGCTCTTGCTGGCACCTAAATGCCAAGCAAATGAATCTGAAAATTGAACCCTTTTTTTTCCTTCCAGGATGAGATGGAAATATTTTAAGAAGTCTTGATGGATAAAGAACTTTTATGATTTGTGAGAGAAATGGATACTAGGATATAAGATTACTTATAATTATGCAAATTATGTTATGAAATAAAACTATTATTTAAAAAAATTCATCTTCATGCCCATGTCTCCCAGTTCTTTCTTTAAGGAAAGAACTTAGGAGCCCTGGCTGGTGTGGCTCAGTGGATTGAGCACAGGTCTGTGAACCAAAAGAAAGGACTCAGAGAATAGTGAGTACAAGAAGTAAAGGCTCTGGTGCCACTGGATACACCTGGGTTTTAATTCTGGTTGTACTATTACTAGCTGTTTGGTCTTAGGCAAGTTACTTAACCTCTCTGTGTCTCAGTTACCTAACTTTTATTTTATTTTTATTTTCTTAAAAGATTTTATTTATTTTTATTTTTAGAGAGAAGGGAAGAGAGGGAGAGAAACATCAATATGTGGTTGCCTCTCACATGCCCCCTACTGGGGACCTGGCTTGCAACCCAGGCATGTGCCCTAACTGGGAATCAAACTGGTGACCCTTTGGTTCGCAGGCTGGCACTCAGTCCACTGAGCCACACCAGCCAGGGCTCAGTTACCTAACGTTTAAAATAGAAATGATAAAAGTACCTACCTCATGGGGTTGTTATAAGGGTTAATTGAAATGTGGCAGACAGAATGTTGGTACTGTGATGGTGGAAGTTAGCTATTAGATTTATATTCCCCCCTCAGAAAATCCAACAAGCTCTACCAGAATCTTAATTTCCTGTATGCCCTTCTCAAAACCCCATTATCTGCCTGAGATGTCAAAGACATAGGCTGATTGGGTCATTTGAAAACCCTGCTCTGATTAAGAGAAGATGGGATCTCTACAGAAATGAGAGCCTGGGTGGCAGAGAGCATCTTGCTGTTATCTGAGTTAGCTATTGATATTCAGGCAGCACAACTTTTCTGGAAGAGAATTATATGAGTCACAGAGGAACTGGGACCATCTCTGTGGTACTGAACCATGATCAATGGCTTACTAATCACAAGAATGGGTTTCTGTCTTTGTTCAATACAAGTTTTGACCTGCTTTGTTGTTCTAACTCAGGCTTATCACTAGTTCTTTCATTTGGAAAACTCTCTGATAAGAATTATTAAGTTGCCCCCTTGGTTGGCACGAGGTTCATTCTATTAGACTTGGGATATTTTGTTGTAATTGTTCATGTGTGAGGCAGCGTCCACTGGCACTTTTGCATCTGTTCTTCAGTCATCTCCAAGTGTTCCTTAGGTTACATTTCATCACCTCCTGTTACTAAAAGGACAGATATTAGGACTCAAAAGAACAATTCAGCCAGTTGTTGGTGAATCTGAATCATGGCTTTTGGAGGAGAAAACTCCCTTGGCAGGCTCACTGTTGATAGTGGATTCACCATCTACCCATCCTTCAATCCATCTGTCTGCCATTATATCACAAAATAATATTGAATTTGACTTCTAGGTCTATCTAAAACTCTCCTGTTTGCTACTCTCATATCCTCTTTCAACCTCTTTTTTCTTATATGTTAAAGGGGAGTAATAAATGGTCATCTAATTATCTTTGTCTCTTTGGACTCGTTTCTTACCCCCACCAGGTCTTCCTCTAGTCCCCTTTACACCACACAAAAGCATTTGGGTAAGTGGAAGTGCTGTGATCACTGCAGGGTCACTGGAGTTTATGTCAGGTCCCATCTGTGAAAACACTTATTACCATGTCAGGCATTGCATAGGTGTTTCTTGAATCTCTATATCTGAATTCTAAGATATGTGTCACAGACACAGAATTGTGTTTTAGTCCCAGCTCTGTCATTTAAAAGCTATGACACTTTGAGCACATATATCATTCACTTGCCAAACCTTGGTTTTTCATCAGTGGTGTGATAAAAAAAAACTACCCTACAGTATTAGATAAAATGAGAGTACATAAAAAGTGCTTTCTAAACTCTAAAGGATGATAGAAATGTGTAAATGCTACACAGATAGTTGTAACAATTGTAGCAGCTTTCAGCTGGAAGTAGTAATTAAAAGTTAGGGTTAATGATATTTTTTTTGCTTTAGTTCAGCCTTGCTCAATGGCCCCAGAACATTCTTTTGAACTTGCTTTGCAATCAAAGCAAATACACACACACACACACACACACACACACACACACTCAAGCCTATCAGATCCGACTTAAGCTGGGAGCAGTGGGTGTGGCTGCAAGGCAGATAAGAGAGGGCGAGTTGGCCCCATTAATGCCTGGGGGTCAAGTGCTGATAGTGAAAAGCCAGAGTTATCTTCTTTATGAATTGCCTTTCTCATGCATAAAATCGATAACCCCTATATCAGGAACAGAGGAGAAAACAAATGAATCACCATCATCATCATCTCATGTATTAAACTCATTTTCTAGCCCAGTGATTTTCAACTGGTGTGCTGCCAAGAATTTTTAAAACATGTAGCACCTGATTATTTAGTCAGGGCCACTAACCTCTTTTCCCTTAGATTGTCAAATAAAAAAATTACATCAGCCAACACAACAATAGCCATCTGGTGTAAATATATCAAAATTATACTTATTTTTTGGTCAGATTGACCAAAAATATATTTTTGGTGTGCCACTGAATTTCAGTAATTAGTTTGTGTGTGCCATGAGATAAAAAAGGTTGAAATTGCTGTTCTAGCCTATGATTTGAAGGTCTGAAGTCAGCACAGGACTTGACAGAGAGAGAGAGAGACCAGGGAAGACAGAGAATACAGAATAGAGAATGTCATAGGCTAAGAAGGGTATGTGTCCAGGCAGACTAAGTGCCTTAAAAGTAAGAAGAATCTCTGGGAGAAAGGTAACTGGTGGTTTAGGCAAAATTGAACCTTCTGTGGGGCCAGGTGAGTGTCAAAAATTAATATAAGAAATTGGGTAAAAAATGTTACTCTGGATATCAGTTTCAACAATGCAGTCAATGTAGGAGAAAAACATCTACTATGTTTTTAAACACTGTGGAGGATAATTTACAAATGTAATTTTATTTAGTCCTCATATAAATATTATGAGAAAAGTTGCAGGTGAATAAACATAAATTCAGAGAAGCCTAAAGCTATTGACTTACATGAAAGAAATTGATTGATTCCAAAATCCATGTTCTTCCCTTAGTTTCATATATAGAAAGTCAAGCTTAGGTATGTCACCTGTGGGAAGGACTTTTTTCCCTCTAACCCCATAGAACTTCTCCATTACTGCTGCTTTCATTGGCTTCAGAATTTTGTTATCCTAACCCCAAAAGCACTGCGGCAACAAATAGTCCTGCTCACTGGCATTCTGGTTCTGCCACGTATGTTTGTGCTGCTCCATGGCCATGGGTTTGATTTTGAGCAGTGGGGGTCTGGGTGAAAGTGACCCATGTCACTTGTAGTAGAACTGACTGTAAAAGCCAATGAGAGATTCACCATGTTTTCTTCTGCTGGCCATAGCAACTGTTAACCCCTTTAGTCAAGTGTCTGAGACTAGTGAGAAAAAGTGGAGCAGAATCCCCTTGGAAGAAGGAAAACTTTACTGTTAAAAACCCATTAAGATTTGGGGATTACTTGTTATCACAGCATAACCTAACCTGTCTTGACTGATACAAGCAGGAAATGAGGACTTTCCTATCATTCACAATTTCAAAAGGCATGATGTTCTTACAGAGGAAAAAAAGGGACAAATAGGCGGATTGGAGTAAGAAGAAATGTAAGAACTCAACTAGTCATCTCTTTGTATTTAAAAACCAGTGAACAAAGTCTATTAAGTTTTAAATTACGTATACATTTTGGGTGGTATGGTGACACAGTTACTGGCCAGTGGTAACTGCGAGCATTGCAGATGATTGAGGAAATGAAAGAAATACACATGGACTACGGAGTCCTGTGGAGGAATAGGAACCGCACAGCCACTCCTTCAAGGGGGAAGTGCCCTGAGCCGCTGCCTGAGTAGGCTTTTTATTAGGTAGTATTGGGTAGGAACACAGATACAGTTTGTTGATTATAGTCTGGCAGCGAAGATCAAACAAGTAGATAACTTTCAAAGAGCTAAAAGGGCTCACTGCTGAGTTGGGGTCTTATCACCTAAAAACTACAGGACCTAAAGGGCTAGTTTCCTGCCAGTGCCTTCATATTCTAATTAAGAGCATTCTCCAGCAAAGTAGGCTTCGCAGGATCTTGCATGTTCTCTGCTTCAGGCCTAATTATCCCGGGAGGTCCGCTGACTCTAGTCTGGACTGCACCGCCCCTGGTCATAAGCCTGAGTCTGGCAGAGGAGACAAAGGCAGCCAGGAGATTTGGATTTCTCACAGGCAGAATGAGGATTCAGGCTTGTCAAAGCCAAGGGGGCAGGAGTCGATCACCCCCATTTTCCACAGCCCCCTGAGTCTCTCCCTGAGGGCCTTCCCACGTGATTGTGCCTGCGTTAGGTCCATCCTCCTCTGAGGAATGTTACCTGTCATTGGCTAACTGACCAAGCAATGGAGGCCAGACATGGAGCAGGCAGCACTCAGGCCAGGGAAACAGGCTTGCCTCCTTAGTGTCTCTCACTTAGCTTTAGCTATGGGGGGTTGCAGCTCCTGAAACCAGGCAGGGCAGATCCCAACAGCATGGTTTCTGAAGATAATAATTATTAGTTTCCTGTGGCTGTCGTAACAAAGTACCACAGTCTTGTGGTATGAAAAAATTTCTTTTCCCAAAGTCCTAGAGGCTGAAAGTCCGAGATCAAGATCAGCAGAGTTGCTTTCCTCTGAAGGTTCTTTCCTTGGTTTGCCGAAGGCCATCTTCACATCATCTTCCCTCTGTACGTGTCTGGTCCTAAAATTCTTTCCTTATAAGGACACCAGTCATGTCAGATTAGGCCCCATCCTAATGGCCTCATTTAGCCATAATTAATTCTTTAAAGGCCCTGTCTCTAAGCGCAGTCACATTCTGAGGTACAGGGGTTAGCACTTCGACATATGAATTCAGACCATAACAACTATGGAATGGGACCTGCTACATAATACATACTCAAAACATGATTTTTGAATGTCTTTTGCCTCAGCCAAGGTGTTTCCTTTATATTATTCTCTGTCAGGAATGAATCCAAGGCTCTGGCCACCTGCCCTAAACAGACTCTGCCACAGGGCGACTGCAGCGTGTTTCAACCTTCACTGACTTTCTAACCCCACGCCCAGTGATCCAAGGTGGGAAAGACCTCTGAAGGGACTGTGGGGAGCGGACTCCTAGTCCTATTTTAATAGTTAAGGAAACTGGAGCTCGGAGATGTTAAGTGACATATCCTAGTGACCAGCCAGAGCATGTCAGAATTGAGAATTATATCTATGAATTACGGACACCTGCAATTGTCTTTCCATTAGGTCAGAGTGAATGCAGTTTACACAAATGGGGCTTGGGCTTTGAATGAATGAGAGCTTACAAGTTCTCAGAGAAGATCTGCAGAATGGGATGAGGAGAGAAATGAGATCATTCCAGGTGAGCAGAGTGATATGAGCAAAGGTAGAATCAGGACGAGTAGAGTAAAGAGGCTCCTTATTTTTAACCATGGCCTGTTCACCCTCTAGTCTGGGCAATGAATGCTATTTATCACTACTCACATTGAGGTTGGATTGCCAGTGCCTCTTGAGGTAATCCAGGAAATAATGAGGCATCTTGGATGTGTCATCAATTTATTTCCTGGCTCATCAGGAAAGCCATAATGGTTGTCCCCTAGCCACTTTATATTTGCAAAATGGTTTGCTATAGTTTTGAGCTGATTCCTCTTTAGCAAAGTAGCTCAGAGTGGTTACTGCAAGTTACCAAACTCACCAAGGAAACATTTAAAGATAAAAAAGAAATTAAATGAATTAGCCCAGAGCAGCCAAGAGCAAGAGCAAGGATAAAAAATTGAAAACTTCAGCGACCTCGTCTGTTTTGCCTCTGGGGCTGACTTTTTCCACAAACAGGCTTTTGGGAAACAGAATGATGAGGGGATTCCATGAAAACCTTGGCATTTTGTATAACCATTTATCAAAAATGTGAGTCATCACATTAGAAGAAAGGCATACCAGGGAAGCGGGGAGGCCCACACTTCGGGCCAGGGTTTAAGAGCAAGGGTCCCGGGCTGGGTTCCGTGGAACATATTCATATTGACGGCCATGAAAGGATTCAGCGTCTTGAATGAGACAGCTGCTTGTACAGAGGCGTTTTTTATGAGCTGACAAGTTAGCCAGGAACAAAGCATTTTTGTAGGAAGTAAATGGTTGCCAGTTTTAATCTGAGCTTTTCATTCAGCTGTAGCAGGACACAATTGAGTTTTTAATGTTCCGAATGAAGTTCCTCATTTCAGATTTTGGTCAGAATGAGGCCTGGGATTTGGTTTGGCTTAGGTGCCCCGTTTTCAAAATGTCACTGAAATTAATGAAAACAAAAGCAATGCTGGTTGTTTTCATTTCCTGCTGATCATAACTTTTCCAGAGGACAGGGGCTGTACAAACAAAGCTGCCTCCATGGAGGATGTTTATGTTTCTCTCTCCAAGACTGAGTTTTAAAAGGGGAGATAAAGTTGACATGTTATGATGTGAAAATAATTTAAAGTCCACACTGAGATGAGAATTAAACTGAGGTCTGGAGGAACCCACTGGGGGCTTAAGAGTTGGAAGAAATTACTTTGAGTCACACTGATGAGAGTGAAGAATTATCCGATCTAGTTTCTTGGGGAAAGATGATATTTCTCCTAAAAAAAGTTTCCAGATAAATAAAGATAATTTCATTTAAAATATTTTTAAAAGTGCTTTTGGTGAAATTATTAAAAAATGTATTATACACTTCCTTGCCTTATTGGTAGGTGTACTCTGGGTGATTCAGGTAATCCATACCTCTGCCAGCTCTCCTAGAGCATTGCCTGTGGGCTCTGGAGCTGTCTGTCCCTATGCCATCTGGCTGGGGGAACCTGCAGATAGGATGGCTGATGGGTGGGCACCCCTGGGGATTTGTATTTTTATTTTAGTTCATAAATGGAATTTTTCATTAGAATTTTACAAATAAAGAGAGTATCTGTGAATACCCAAATCATCCTATGGAAAAATGATAACTATATTTACTAAGGTGAACTGAGTTAGCATTTCAAGAGGTTGACCAGGTTGGCTTGACTACCAATAGTTTCTCATTAGAAAGCTGATCTTCCTGTCGTCTGATGCTTTTCATTGTCTTTTTTCCAAGTATGAAGCAGGGGACTTAAAAACTGCCTGTGTTTGCATAATGTCTAGTTTTTTAAATATAACTCAATCTAGGATAACTCAAACTCTAGAAACTAGGACTTTGCTGTTTTTCAAACCATACTCACTGAATGATTGTCTCTTTTAAAACTCTATTCAGTCTTTAGGCAGACTCCTTTGGGATTGTACCTTCTGAAGAATGACTCTTCCACCCTCTTAGGGCTTTTGTCCTAACTTCCTGAACAAGCAGTCAATAGCCCCAGTGGTCAATTTATTCCCTAATTATGCTGGGATCCAGTCTGCTGTGAACACAGTCAACCTGTGGTCTACCTGGTCCTAATTGTTTTATCACTTTAATAAAAAGAATGGATGTTTATTTTCACCTACATTTTTGAGTGTAAAAAGATTGATTTTGTGGCTGAATGCCACTAGAAAACCTCTCTACCCTAGGCAATCAATTAACCTGAATTTATTGTCTTTGCAGCTATTTTGCTTTGAAACAATCTTCTTTTGATCCTATGACACATAATCAAAAACAATACCAATACTTTTGACTCATTACAAACTATAGCTTTCCAAATAGTTAATCCTTTTGGCAATTTTTAACCTTACATCTTTTTTCCTACTGGCAGATTTTAATACCTATTTTGCATTATTTTCTGATCCTTGTCTATTTGTTGAATATTTGAATTTCCTGGATAAGGCATCCCTTGATGAAAGAAAATGTTCTTCATGATTTTAATTGATTTTATTTGTTTGTTTGCTACAGCTTTATTAAATCAGAGACCCTTCATCTAAGGGTGTTGTAGGGTAAATAATGGTCCCAAAGATATCAGGCCCCAATTTCCCAAAGCTGTAAATGTTATCTTCCATAGAAAAAGGATCTTTTCACATGTGAATAAGTTTGGGTCTTGAGATGGAAAATTACCCTGGATTATTTGGGTGGGCCTTACCTGCAGTTGTAAGTATCTTTGTAAGAGAGAGGCAGAGGAGAAGGTAATATGACCATTGCAGCTAAGACTGGATGATGTGGCCACAAGCCAAGGAATACTGCCAGCTACCAGAAGCTGAATGAAGCAAGAAACAAATTCTCCCCTAGAGCCTCCAGAAGGAGGCTGGCCCAGTTGACACCCAGATTTTGGCCCAGCAATATTGACTTCAGACATTTGGCCTCCACAACTAAGAAGAAGTACATTCCTGCTATTTTAAGTCACTATGTTTGTGAGAGTTTGTTACAGGGGCCATAGCAAATTAATACAAAGGGTAAATGAACTACTGTTAAATTCCGTTTGGAAAGTAATATGTCACGTGCAATACATTCTTAAAATATACTGTGTACTCTGTTAGACCACATGGAAGGCAGAGGGGAACTAAAGGATGTGGTTCTTTCCCTCATGAGCTTTATGACTTAGCTGGGGAGATAAGGTGGCATTCAGGAGACAAGACCAGGTGATACAGGGCAGTGTGTCATTAATGCTGTATTACTTTTACAGGCTCATAAAAACTGACGAAGTTCAGAGAAGAGGCTAATGAATATGCAGGAAGGTTTACTGAAAGAGGAGGGATGGGAAGCATTTGCAGGCAGAGAGCAGGAAGACGGGCATTCCTGGAGAGGAAAGTATGGGTGATATCACTGTGAGGGCAGGGGCCATGTTCATGCCTTTCACTGGTGGTCCCTACCACCTGGCTTAGAGCGTGCACATGATAGGTACTCTATAAATACTTGATAAACAGGCATCTTTGTGGGATATCACCATTCCAGGGTGGATGGCCTGAAAGAACAAGAGCACACTCTGGGAACAATGGGGAATTAATTCAGGTTTATAGGATGGGGCCAATCCTGAAGGTCCTTGAAAGCCAAGGGGAAGAAAGTTATATATCAGATTATTGATATATTAGAGAAAATTTTTTCTTTAGAGAGTTTGGAAAGGCATTTAAGAAACATGCCTTCCTGGAACTTTTCTTACCTTTTTTTTTTTTAATATTGAAGATCCCCAGTATTCCTGTGACACTGGGTTGGAAAATACATACAACTAATTTGACAATCTATTCATCCGGTTGAATTGCCTTAGTTTTATCTGGAAAAGGGAGGTACTGATGGACATTTTAGAATCAGCCTGTGAAATTATGTCCCATGGCTTCTGAAATCTAAAAACTGCCCGGGGCTCTCTTTTACTTCCTCACTTCTTCCCTGAGCAGAGCTGGACAACAAAAGCTGGCAGTTTTACCAGGACAATTGGACAAATAATGGCTTTTGTTTTGTTTTGTTTTTGATGGTTCACTGAAGACATTAACTAGCTTCTGAATGATGAGAAATTTAGGGACTCTGAATGTCTGATCTAAGTTCCTTCAAGTAGAAGGGGGTTTTCATTGTTTGAAAGGAAGGGTGCTAGCTGCTCAATGACATGTCCTTTATCCACAGTGACAGTCCTCGTTGCCCTATCACGAACAAAGGAACTCTTGTTTTAATAATGAAATTATGCCTCTAGTGAGTGGGACCAGTATTACCTGTAGGGCTGTCAATCTCTCATGGACACTGCCTCTTTACAAAATAAGGTAACGACAGCACGTATCATACAGCTATCACCTCCTTGTTAATCCTTGACTTTGAATTTTCTTAACAAACAGCTTTCTCTTCCTAATTATTATTTACCAAAAAATGTATACTAAAACCCAACAAAATTAAATTATTTTAGTTTGTACTCCTTTCATGCAACTTCTAATCTCCTTCTGTTGCTCATTAGGCTATCTTTCTGTCAGCCAGTAAAATACTCAGTACTTCATGATCCTAAAACAAACAGACAAATAAACAAACTTCCTTAATTTCATTCTCCTGTCAAATAACCATTTGGTTTTTCTCATTCTTTCATTGCCAGAATTAATGAGAGCATAGTTGATCCAGGAGGTCTAAGGCTGCCAATCAGTGAGCTGGCTTCTGCTTGCAAACCTGTTTTGTTGACCCATACTGTGCCCAACCCCCAACATTTAAAAATTGGGAAATTTGCATAAAAACCACCACTTATTTTTCTCTTAACATATTGGGGAACTGGCAACACTGGGCTCACATTTGCACATGACAACGGTCTCTTAGAATTGAATTTCTGTTTCTGCCTTTAGACAGGGTGTGCATTCTTCAGTTAACTACAGACCCCAACACTCCCTATTGTCTCCAGCACTGAGACAGAATGTCAGTAGCTGGTTATCATTGCCTTAAGGTCTTGTTTTCTTTAGATATGCAAATGTTTCCCTGCACAAATGCTTCCATAAAATATGGAAAGTGAAAGGCAGATCCAGAGGGCTTCATGATCTTATTGTAACCAGCCGTTTTTCCTCTTCCATATTAGCTGCCTGGGTTTGCAACCCCTGACCAGTATTACACTTTGTCAACCTCTATCTTCAACTCCTTACTCCTTACTAGATGGCTCTTTCCTTTTCATCTACTGTCACCTGTCTTAACAGTTACTTGTCACTTGGTAGATCAAATGGCTTTTTGTTAATTCTCTTTCTCAAAGCCCTGTCTGACTTTCCTTTCCCCCTCACTTCCCTTCATCTCAAACCACTCTTCTTGAAGCCTTCACACCAGCTGCCATTCTTTGATCCCTCTTCTTCTCATCTCCTACACCATGTTTCTGGATGTTATGTCTAAAATTCTTTTATTTCTATATACTTTGTCTTGGCAATTTTCTTCATGTCATGGGTTGGATGACTTCCTCTACATGGGTGACTCCCAATTCCATCCTTTCCTCTGACCTCTCTCCTGAGCCCTCATCTCGAAGGACAGCTCCACTGAGGGTCTTGCCTCCCTGGAAGCTCTTCTCCCACACACCCACCACATTTATTTCACAGCTTCTTTCTCTGGATGACATGACTGTCCTTATTCTGTCTCCATGTTTGCTCTTTCTTTCTCTTCTCTCCAATGGTCACCATTCTTTTCAAGCCTGTTACCTTTTTTTAAAAATCTATTTTATTTTTTCAATATCTCTCCCTTCAGTCTATTATATATACTCCTGTTTGACTAATCTACCCTAAAAATTCATTCATTGATTTATTTATTAATTCATGCAATAACTACTTAATGCCTGTTAAATATATTACTATTTTCTCCTCTTAAAAAGTCATCCCTTGCTCTGCATTGCTCACAAAATCAAGGTTACACTACTTATCCTGGCTTGGAAGGCAATTCTTATGCAGTCACAGTCTATTTTTTTTTGGTCTTATCCCTTATTATCCCCTACAAATCTTTGCTCCTTGAGTTAGTGCCTGGGAGTGCTTAATTATAAAGCTCTAGAGTTTGCCTCAATTGAATTTTAGATCTGCCACTTGCTGGCTGTGTGACCTTGGGTAAGTCACTTAATTTCTAAGACTCATTTTCTTTATTTACTTAACCCATAGGGATATTTAAAAGTTAAAAAAACAATAAGTCATACAATAAAACAATGAGTGGTGCATAGTAAGCACAATAAATATTAGATATCATTATCCAGCCAAAGCACTGTTTGCTCTACAGCCCTGTGATTTTTCTTTGTCCTGGAATGCCTGCCTGTGTCTACTCTGTACACATCTAAATCCAATTCATCTTTAAGGTCCAAATCAGATGATATGGCCTCTCTGATCCATAATGGGTAGAAGAAATACTCTCTGTATTTTTGCATCCTTAATATAGATATTAACATTTTTTACTTTGCAAAGTCTCATTTGTATACAGGTCTCATCTAACCTACAATACAGTGAGTTCTTTGGTTCATCAGGTAATAATCACATCTTTGTTGTACATGTCAACTAGGGAGCCTTGTATAAAGGAGATGCTTGATAACTACTTTCTGAGTAAATAAAAATTTATCTGAGTAGGTATTTCCTTATAGTTCTTTATTTTTATTCACAAAAATGTGAAGAAGTATCAGTCATCTGATTTGAGAAGTGTAGCATATTTCTCAGTAATTTTTCTCCTCTTACTCCCATGGTATAGGTGTAACACAGGTATCTTTTGAAGATCTTATGTATCTATTGATTTATTCAGAATTTACAACCCACCTTCTTTTAAAAGGATTTAAAACAGCATGCAAATGAAACTGAATGTAAAATAGAACTATTATGGTTGAAAGGAGAACAGAGACCATCTCAAAGAAGCAGGGAGCAGATGTTACCAGGCACCTGGGATGAGCTAATTACTGTACTTGGTAACTAGATTTGGCTCTGGGTTTCTTGGCAGCTAGAGCTGAAAGGAAACACATTGGGTTATTCATTCAGCAAACATTTGTTGAATATCTCTGAAAAATGGGGCACTGTGCTAACACTGGAGATTCTAAAATGAATAAGCCTGGATCCCTGGCTTCAGCACATAACTTAGCCATGAGCTAAGTGATTGGTGGTGGATACAAGGGGCAATAGGAACTCCGAGAAAGGGCACTATGTTTGTAAGAGGGGGAGGCAGGGACAGCTCCTGGAAAGGGAAACGCTTTCCCCAGACTGTTCAGTGGGAACTGCCTTTTTTGGTATAAGGTGCTGAATGTAGAGAGACTGAGAGGTCTCGAAGGATGTGTTTGCTGAATGAAGCAAAGGATGAGTGTGTGGCAAAAAGTGATGTAGGAGAAGATAGAGGAGTTGGGACATTATTCTCTTGGCCATTTTTTTCCAACATAGCAACATATAGGCATCCTGGGGAGTTTTGAAAATATACATAGACCCACTGAACCAGAATCTCTGGAAGGGAAGCCTGAGAATCTGTATTTTTATAGTGCATCTTAGTCGACTCTCACGTAGCCAACTTTGACACCTGTCACTGGACCAGGTTTGTGAATCCTCGTGGCACAGCTGAGAAGACACCACTGGAAGAGTTTAAGCCAGGGGAATATCCGAGAGATAGAGGTTTTAAAAGCTACCTTTGGTGTAGAAACACAAGGGTGAACAAAGGCCAACATGAGATTAGGAGAACTAAATAAGTGTTTATTTTGTTTACTATTGCAGCTACTCAGCACAATGCTTGCCATATAGAGGCACTCAAAAAGTAATTGATGAACATAATGCTGATTTTACAGGGGTTGTGTGATTTCTGGGATATAACAAGTGGCTGAATCTGAACACGTGATCATAAGTGAAATGTGGTAGAGAGATCTATGGAGTCAAAAAGTCCTATCTGCAGATTTCAGCATCATCCCTGGGTTGTTTTAAATCCCTCAGAGCCTCAGTTTCTTCAACTAGGACGGGGAGAAAATAACCCCTACTGCACAGGACTTCAGTAAGGATTAAAGGAAATAACACATAAAGCATGGAGCAGAGGAGGGCTAGTTCTCTTTGTCCTTCTCATTGCAGTCATTAAAAATAGCCAGGGATGCTTTCACTGTCTCATTAATTCTGTTCTGATTATCTGCTGCTGTATAACAAATCATACCAAACTTAGAAGTATAAAACAACTGTTTTATTACAGCCATAGATTCTGTGTGTCAGGGATTCAATCAGTGCAGAGTAATAACGGCTTTGTCTTTGTCCCATTATGTCTCGGGCCTCCATTGGAAAAACTGAGTGCCTGGGAGAGACTGGAATGGTCAGGAGTTGGAATTGTCTACATGCTCTCACTCACAGGTCCGGTGCCCAGGCAGGATGACTCAGGCTGTGTTCAGACAGGGCTGTCAGCTAAAGCACCTAAGAAGTTAGGGCCTCTCCATGTGGTGTGGGCTTCCTCACTGCATGCAGGCTTTGGGACATTTAGACTTCTGACATGTTGGGACAGTGCTTGAAGAGTAAGCGTACCTATGAATAAGGTGGATGCTGCATGGTCTTTTATAACCTAGCTCCCCAAATCAGATAGCACCACTTCTATCATACTCCATTAGCTGAAGCAGTCACAAGCCTGCCTATATTCAAGGTGACAATACATAGACCTTACCTCTCCATGAAATAACTATCAAAGAATCTGCAGCCCTATTTGAAAAGCACCATTCATTTATCTGAGCTTTAAAAAAAACAAAATGCTTGCCTTGGCTGGGGTTGCTCAGTTGGATAAGTGTCATCCTGCAAAATGAAAGTTCTCTGATTCTATTTTTTAAAATATTTTATTTATTTATTTTTAGAGAGAGAGGAAGGGAGGGAGGGAGAAAGAGAAAGACAGAAGCATCAATGTGTGGTTGCCTCTCCTGTGGCCCCCACGGGGGACCTGGCCTGCAACCCAGGCATGTGCCCTGACTGGGAATCGAACTGGCGACCTTTTTGTTCGTAGCCCCCACACAATTCACTGAGCTACCCCAGCCAGGGCTCTGGTTCTATTTCTGGTCAGGGCATGTGCCTAGGTTTTGGGCCAGGTTCCTGGTTGGGGGCAAACAGGGGATGGCCGATGGATGTTTCTCTCTCATATTGATGTTTCTCTTCCTCTCTCCCTCCCTTTCTTTCTCTCTAAAAATAAGTAAATAAAATCTTTAAGAAGTACTTGACCACCTTATTTGTAGTGCTTAAGCAGTTGTCCTTATGCAGAAGAAAGGCATGATTCTTTCTTGACTGTGTTCTCTGTTGTTCAAGTACCATGTACCCCAAACTGTTGTCCCAGCTCATGCTTGTTTTTCTACTTTACTCATGTATATTTAATGCAAATCCAAACTTTGAATTGTGTTAGGCACTATTTACAAACCTTCACTCCTGGGATTCTTTATAAAGAGAACGCAAAACATGTTTTGGAAAAAATTTAAACTTACCAAAGGAAAAGTAAATGAATGAAAATATTTCTGTGAGTTGCCAGAGGCCATGGCAAGAAGGCTCCTGATTTATTTGGCCTCAGTTTCTCTAAGTCCTTGAGAGAGTTGGAGAAATTGATATAAAATAGGAAGATCATTGTGCCTGCTTAGAGTTTATCACAGGAAAGTGATGCATAGTTAATGACCTTTTGTGACAACCTTATACTTAAAATCTAGTGGGGCCATATGTGCCTTGCAGTGAGTGACAGATGGTCCCAATCTGATGTTGCCAGATCGTGGCTTGTTTAGAGGCTTGGAGTAAATGTGTGACAAGTCCGGGCTGGACCAGCTGTTTGCCTGCAATTAAAGCCTGGTCTGGCTGAATGACATCTTTTAGGCAACAGACTTTAAAAGATGTCCTTCTATTACATGGAAGTATCCATAATTTCTCTGGCAGGAGAACTGATTAATGTATTTCTTCAAACACATGTACACAATTCTTCGCCCCTCTCCCCAACACTAGCTTAGGTTTCAAGGGACTTGGACTTTAATCTCACCCTGTTACTAATGAGCTGTGTAACTATGGATACATCACATAAATTCTCTGAGCTCCTGTTTCCTAGACTGGATCTGATTTAAATCATCTTCAAAATCTTCTAGATTTTTATTCACTTCAAGCTTTGAATGCAAATTGTGGACCATAGTAATTACTATTTATGAATTTACCAAGGATTACTTTCTCTGCTAAGCTCATACTAATATGTCCTTTTTAAAACCATCACTGTGGCCCTAGGTGGCCACCTTCATTATTATTCACCATTTTAAAGATGGGGAAACTGAATAACAGAGAATCAAGTTACTTGCATAAAGTCAAATATCTGGGATAAGGCAATGCTGAAATCTGACCTGGCCCATGTTCTTCATCCTCTTGCTTTACTGTATATCTGTGTGAGTTTGAAATGCAAGGTAGGCAAGAAAAAAAATCAAGATGTAAACAAATCAACAGATGAATGGTGTTGTGACATCTCTGTTTCCTCTCCTTGCATGTCGTTGTTGGTATTTCCACATTTGTGATAATGTGGGGTGTAGGCCCTACTCCATTTCGGGGCCCCACCATTTAGGGACTTGTCTCCCCGAATGCATCAAGAAATCCTGAAGAACCAATTACGGGGTTCCCATGTTTTTGGTTTGGAAGCACCCCATTGATGTGTAACATTGGGACATTTTGGAGTGGGGTAGGGCAGGATACAGGAGACTGTCCTTTCCTAGAAAACAAGCAAAGAATCCATAATTGTTGTTAATATGTCTCTGTGTGCTCAAGTCACATGTACAGATTTGTATCTCTTCAGCCCATTTTATTTCAGTTCACGTTTCTGAAACCTATCCTTTTATTGGTCTTATGTTTCCTGGTCATAAGAATTTTGAGACAGTGATCTCTTTCTGTGAAGAATGACCTCATTCTGCTCAAGTAAAAATTACTTTGGCATTTGAGCAAAAAAGAATTAAACTGAAACCCAAGCTGTTTCTCTGATTGTGGTAAGCTTTTTCGCTCAGCAGCTCTTCAGTGTTTTGTTATGGACATGCAGTTATATTTTTTTCCCTAGGCTCAATTTTATTTTAAGAATATAATATAAATAGTGTTTGAATAAGTCTTCCCCACCAAGTACAGGATAAAAAGCTTGGTCATGCTGTGAAAAGAAGACTAGATATTTAGTTGACCTTGAGGTTAGAGGATAGGCTCTTTAATAAATTTAGGCCAGCTCAATTTTCAAGTAGGATTTGAGTCTTAAGAGGCATTTTTAAAAAGAAAGCTTGTGGGTACTGGTGAATACAGACACTGTTGGGTCCTGGAAAAAGGGTGGTACTGCGGCTCCCAAAAGATGCTGTCAGTCCTCCTGTATATTTGTTGATCGTTTTACTTAGGTCCCTTGTCCCCTATCCAGCATTGTTAAATTTAGTCCCTCCTATGCCTGGCATGGGGAGTTTAAAAGACTTCTTAGAGAAATGATGGTATTGAATTGGTGGCAAGGTCTTTAGTGCCATGGTCAGCATTATATAAAGCCAGTCCCCGGGGAACTGGAGTGTAACCAGAATACCACCCAAAGGAGAAAAGAGAAAATTGAGTCCAGGAGGCAAGGCTGGTACCTCCATTTCAGGATGTTTGAGGGAAGCCAGACTAGAATGATAGAATTAAGTTGACATTCGAAGTTTAGAAACTAGTTTTCTGTGGACACCAGCTCACAGGCAGCTGTGTAAATTAGTGAAGTATATCATTGCCTGTGTCTCACACTTACAGTTCCTAGCAGTCCAGTGATTACATTGTAGATCAGGTATATTCACACACCTGGCTGGATCAATGAAGTTGCTGTAGCACATGCACTGTCTGTGGAATTTTGTGTTCAATTTAGTGCTTTCCATCATGATGATAGGGTTTCTTAACTGTGACACTGTTGACATTTGGGGTCAGTAGATTCTTTGTTGTGGAGGGGCTGCCTTAAACATTATAGAATGTTTAGAGCACCCTTGGCCTCTATTTACTAGAGGCCAGTAGCATCTCCCAATACGACAGTCAAAATGTGTCCAAGAAACCACTTCACCACAACGTGACTGGTGCTGCCAGCATTCCATGTTCCTGAGCAAGCCTTTCCTTATGGCCTTCCTGGTTTTCCTGAGAGCTACCCCATGTCTTTTCAATAAAATACTTACCTGCCTAAAAAAAAAGTCTCTGTATATTTTCAAATATTCCCTGGGGAACAAAATTGCTCTCTTCCCCAACTGAGAATCACTGCATCAGGTTTACCTTGACCCATATAGGGCTAAAAATGTATATGAGTTTGTGTGCACACACAAGTATATGCACATGCATAAACTCACCTTCTTTCTTTTTTCTAAGACATGAAATTTTGCATAAATAGAATACACATAATGTACTTTGCATAAATAGAATGTTAACAGTAATCTCATTTAATAAAATTATGCTACCTCCCCTCCTTTCACTTGGAAACCTGAATCATCTCAAAGAATGATGTGACACCAGGAATGATCTATTGCAGATTGTAGTGGAAACTGAAAAGAGGTCGTTAAACCTGACCTGTGATCTTCTGCTGAGTGAGGTAATTCATGGAGCGAAATCTGAGAAAACAGCATAAACACTTATTTCTACTGAGGCATCTCTATGGCACTTAGAAGACTTGTTACTGAATGTTTGGCAAACCTAGGGGTAAGTTCAATGGAATGTATTATTTAATTTTATTTAATTTTTTTTCAGGTAAAATTCCTGTTTGTTCTGAATTAGTGGGGGAAGTGAGGACAGCAAAAAGAACCCCTGAGGGGAGCTTTAGGAGCAAGTGAAGGAAGAGATACTTATAGCTTGGGGCAGGTCATCAAAACCATAAAACCATAAAACCATGAGATGGAAAAAGATTTTAGAAACCCAAGTCTAGTGCAACAGATCCTATCAGGGACTACGCATTGACAAACCAGTGGCCAGTTATTTGCTCTCCTCTTATGCTGAAGAACTTGACACTATTGACTGTTCCCTCCTTGAAACACAATCTCATCTAAGATTCCTTATTATGGTGCTCAAACTGACCTTTCCATCTCTCTCTTTTGCAGGATCTTCTCTACGAGCTCGTAAATATTGCAGTTTTCCAGAGCTCTGCCTCTCTTTTCTTTCTTACCTCCTGACTCTCAAATATATACTTACAGCCCAGAACTCTTACTTATGCCTGACTCACTTGGTCATTTGTCTTCCTAATATCTCTTCTTGGATGTCAGAGAGGCACCTTAAATTTAATATGTTCAAAAGTTGGGTGATTCCACTTATCTCCCTAGTCCATACCCCTCAAGTCTTTCCCATGGTGGTCAATACCCAACTAATTACACAGGCCCTGCATTTGGATTCATCCTTCACTTTACTGTTTTCCTCACACTCACACCAGATCTGTCAGAATCTGCCATCATATCTACCTCTTAAATATAATCTGAATTGTATTACTTTTCATCAGCTCTAAGCTCCAAGCTCTAGTCTAAGCCAGCCTCAACTGTCAGTTGATTCTGCCTCCACCCTGCCCACTGCTGTCAATGCTTTTTACAGCATCAGGAATGATCATATGTACATCCTACTGAGCCATTTCCTGGGCGAACCCTTTGATGTCTTTCCATTACACAAAGAGTAAAATCAAAATCCCTTCACATTGCCCACAAGTTTTACAAGATCCAGTTTTTGGACCGTCTCTGAACTTATCTCCCTGTACTCCCTTTCATTCTTGTCTCTGGAGCGAACCCTGTTCTTCTCTCCACCCCGTGAAAAGACATTAAGCTCATGCCCATCTCAGGGACTCTGTGCTAACGCCTTCTGTCTAGACTGCCCTCCACAAGATCTTCATATTGCTGCCAACTTGTCATCATGTGGATCTCAAGTAAGCACCCTCTTTAGCATAATATCCTGTGTCCCTTTCTCATAGTGCTTATTAGTATCATAAAATATCTTGTTTGCTTACATGCTTACTGTTCATCTGTCCCTCACAAGAAGAGAAACTCCCAGAGAGGCTGTTTCTTCAGTGTCTGGCAAATAATGGGTATGTAATAAATACATATACATTGCCCAACCAATATTTCCATAACACAGTGAAATACAGCCACATTCTGACCACTGGCTCAGCTGGCTGAGGGGAAGTAGCAAAAGGGAAGGTGGTTGGTTCAAAAAAGTTTACTTGGATATTTTCTGGTTGTAGACAGGGAAACAATTGCTCTGAATCTTAGTTACTGTTTACGAAACTTTGCCTTTGACATTGGAGAGCAGGATCCGTTCCCTACTTTGAACTAACATACTAAATAGAGTCTTCATGCACCTGTATATCATCATGCTCTAAGATTTCTCTTTTAGCCATTTCCAATTGAAAATAAAAGAGTAAATCCATCATATTGACCTGGATTTCTAGAACAGATACTCCTACCCCTATTTTAAAAATAGAAAATACAAGAAAGCAAAAATGGTTCCATTGCCCATTTATCTTTCCACAGAAGGACAGAAAAGCCATCCCATGTGCTGGAAGGCAGAACTTGGGAGGGACTCTTCCAGGTCCTTTGGCCTCTTCACTCATGCTCATCAGAGCAGGCTTTACATGGTTGATGGGTTCAAAAGTAAGGACTGAGCAGGCTCAGCCAAGCTCTTGCAGGTCTCTCTTCATTCTTTCTGTCCATGAAAAGGTGTATTCTCATCTGCTCTCTGCCACAAGGTGAGCTGTCTGCTATGGACAGGTCTGTGAATACCAAATGATGTCAATGACTGCGTGTATAAGGCTGCATAATTGGGTGGCACATAAGGAGTTAAACACACTATTAGGTCCCACTCTGTCAGTAATAAATGTGTCATGATCTCCATTAGTCTCACGCCTGTGCCTGTCTCTCTGTTGGTTCTGAGCTTGAGCAGAGCAGAGTGCTGTTGTTTATGGCCTCTTTTACATTCCAAGTGAAAGGACTGACTCAGTCTCATAAACTTCAATATGAAGGATACCAATAAATTATAATGTGAACAAATTTCAAAGTTTTTCTTAATCCTGATAGTCAGAACTTTCAACCATAAGTTCAAACTTTCAGATAATTTTGTACAATGACAATTGATATTCTCCAAAAGCAGTAGAATGTTGCTAAAAATATCACATATTTTATTTTATTTTTTTCTGATTTTAAAAAATCTTTATTATATGTTTTTCCATTACCATTTAGTCCCCTTCCCCCAGCAATCACCACACTCTTTTCCATGTCCGTGAGTCCTTTTTTCTTTTTGCTCAATCCTTCCAACCCCTAAATCCCCCACCCCAGCTGTCATCTGTTCTCCATGTATGAGTCTGTCTCTGTTTTTCTTGTTAGTTCAGTTTGTTCATTAGATTCCACATATGAGTGAGATCTTATGGTATTTGTCTTTCTCTGACAGGCTTATTTCACTTAGCATAATGTTCTCCAGGTCCATTCATACTGTTGAAAAGTATAAAATTTTCTTCTTTTTTATAGCCAAGTAGAATTCCATTGTGTAAATGTTCCACAGTTGTTTTATCCACTCATTCACTGATGGGCACTTGGGCTGCTTCCAAATCTTGGTGATTATAAATAATGCTCCAACAAGCATAGGGGTGCTTATGTTCTCTCGAATTAGTGTTTTGGGTTCCTTCAGATATGTTCCCAGAAGAGGGATATCTAGGTCAAAAGGCAGATCCATTTTTAATTTTTTGAGGTATCTCCATACTGCTCTCCACAGTGACTGTACCAGTCTGCATTCCCACTAATAGTGCAAAAAGGTTCCTCTTTCTCTACATCCTCATCAGCGCTTGTTGCTTGTCGATTTATTGATGATAACCTCATTTATTTGACACGTGTGAGATGGTATTTCATTGTGATTTCTATGTGCATTTCTCTGATGATTGATGACATTGAGCATCTTTTCATATGTCCATCGTCCATCTGTATGTCCTCTTTGGAGAACTGTCTATTCAGATCCTTTGCCCATTTTTTAAATTGGGCTCTTTGGTTTTTTGGTGTTGAGTTTTGTAAGTACTTTATAAATTTTGGATATTAACCCCTTACCAGATGTATCAGTGAACATGTTCTCCCATTCCGTGGGTTGTCTTTTCACTTTGTTGATGACTTTCTTTGATGTGCAAAAATTCTTTAGTTAGATGAAGTTCCATTTGTTTATTTTTTTCTTTTGTTTCCCTTGCCTGGGGAGATATATCCAATAAAACATTTCTACGAGCAATGTTCAAGATTTTACTGTCTATGATGTTTACTTCTAGGATTTTTATGGTTTTGGGTCTAACATTTAAGTCTGATCCATTTTGAATTTATTCTTCTGTGTGGTATAAGAAGGTGTTCTAGTTTCATTTTTCAGCATGTTATCTGTCCAATTTTCCCAACACCATTTATTGAATAAACTATCTTTAGCCCATTGTAGATCACATATTTTAAAACCAATAAAATACCAGTTCCCAGCTTGACCTTTATAAAAAGCTTTGGGAATTCACTCAGTCCCTTAAAGTTTGTTTCTCTCTCCCTCTTTTTTTATCTTCACTTGAGGACATGCTCATTGATTTTAGAGAAAGCAGAAGGGAAGGAGTGAGAGGGAAGAAAACATCAATTTCTGGGTTGCCTCTCACACACACCCTGACGGGGACTGAATCCGCAGCCCAGTCATGTGTCTCCTGACCAGGTTTCAAAACTACCACCCTTCAGTTCACGGGATGATACTCCAACTATTGTGGGAAAAACTTGGTTCTTCTTGCTGACATAGTTAAGAATTAAAGACCAGCACATCTATTAGCATGCATGCAAAGTTTATTAGTGATACTTTCTCATGGAGAGAATGGGCCTTGCTGAGGTGGGGGAGAAAGGCATAGGGCATAGGTAAAGGAAAGGCAAGGGTGGCAAGGCATCAGGTCCTTTGAGGACTTATATAGTTGGTGGGGTGAGGTGAGAGAGTTACATAATGATTGGTGGGCAGAGATGGTGCCAGCTTCCCCTGGGGACTGATGTGACCACCTAAACTTAGGTATGTGTAAGGGTTTGTTTCCTAGAATTCTTATCTTTGCTCCAGACCACATTTGGTCATCTTGCTGTAGAACACATACATGACAAGAGGTAGTTAATTGAAGTTGAAGCAGTTGCCTAAAGTATTTATGGGTTTTTTCTTTGAGTACTGTGGACCCCCTCATAAAACAGATAGTGGTCAAAGCAGGCAATTAACCAAAGTTGTTCTATGGGCTCTTTCAGTGGGCACTGTGTACTTCCTCCCACCTTCCTGTGCTATCGTGGTGTTTCTTGTGATGTTCAGAACATCTGGCAATCCTATCAGACCAGGCTCAGGAGTGCTAAGTTAGTGGGTGAGACATGTATCCATCCTTCTCCCTGCCTTGGTTTACTCTCTGTCCTACCTAATACAACCAACTGAGCTACACCGACCAGGGCTGTTTTTCTCATTTTTAAAGTTAAAATAATATTGCTTACACTTCCCAGGGCTTGTGGGAGGCTTAAGGGAGATTAATATGTGATGTACTTCCACAGTGCCTAACACTGAGTGGATGCTTGGTAGGACCAAGCTCCCATCTACTTTCCCCATGCCGCATGAATCGAAGTTAAGGTATTAAGTCTCGCATCATTTCTATCTACTGTAGTCATTAATATTTGTATTATCTTTTGCATCTATTAAAAGCATTCAGATATACAGTATGATCTCTGTAAATCACTATGAGAACATATGAGTTATGTACATGAGTAGGAGTGACCCTATTTCACAGATGAAAAAAGCCAGCTCAGATGGTTGGTTGACTTGCCCAAGGGCAGTGAAATCAGCTCTCAAACTCAAGTTGGACTCTAAGTCCAGGGCTCTTCCCAGCAGGACTGACAGC
>CM052539.1:63121070-63179722 GCA_028533065.1 Trachops cirrhosus | reverse complement strand
ATGCTTGAATTGGGCACTGATGGGGAGGAGGACTTAGCTGCTTCCTCCAACCCCCATTCTCTCATCTGTGAAATGGTGATAATATCAGTAACTACCTCATGTGGTTGTTAATGTATAGAAAGTGCTTAGATCCATGCCTGGCAAGTACTAAGCACTCAGTCCAGTGGCTTTTATTACTATTACCATTTTATTCCAGAAAAAGCCATTTCATTTTATGTCCAAGTTCACATAGGACAGCAGAGTCAAACAAATTCTTTAAATTTTGGTTCTAGAGATTAGCTTAAAAGGGCACACATAAAAGGGAATCCCCAAAACCCCAGAATTTTCTGGAGAGCGGGTGCCTTGTAGTACAGGCTTCCACCGCTAGGTGAGTGTTCTAGGAGCCCATCTGTATCAGTGTACCAGCTGACATGCTTATGAGAAGCTGTGTTTAGCTTCAGTGAGTGTTTTTTTGAAGACTCTTTCAACACATTTGCCCATTTCATGATGGGTGATTTCCAAGTGCACCTGCAGGCACCACGCTGAGTGTTCGGCAGTTTTTGACAAAAACCGGCATGACCCTATGCCCCACCCTCCCTATTCACTTGATCTCATCCTGAATGACACTTTTTGTTTTTCTGGATGAGAAAAGTCCTCAAAGAGAAAGGTTTTGATGATGTGGAAGAGGTGAAACAAACAACAAAAAAAGGCAGAAGAACTAAAAAGCATCAAAATCAACGAGTTCATGAGCTGTTTTGAGCAATGGAAAACGTCTCAATAGGTGTACTGCATCAAATTGAGAGTACTTTGAAGGTGACTGAAATTTAAATTTGTAAGAATAAATACACAATTTTTTAATAAATAAATTCTGTTTGTTGGTGGTCCCCTCATATATTTCAGCTCAAATTCTAGATAACAGTAGGAGCAACAATTTTTAAATTTGATTTGTAAAAGCTTGAAAGTTACATGTTTTCTGACTTCTTCCTCCCCCAACTTCATCCACTGCTCGTAGCAGGCAATATTAAAATGGTTTTCTGATTTCCTCGCCAGAAACTACTGTGTTACTCAGAGTGCTTCTGATGTGTCTGAGAGAGTTAATCTCATTGTGACTTTTCCCCCCTAACCTTTGGGGTCTGGTTGACCCTTGCTAAACTGTGCTCCTTCACCATGGATGATGACATGTCTAATTGCAATGTGGAAAGACGCGGGAGTCACAGAGACTCCTAACTCAGGAGGGTCAGTTTTTAAAGACGGCTTCATCCTCGGAAGCAAGCTTATCCACTGGCTGAAGGCCTCCCCAGGGCAGGTCACTTCTGAAAGTCCTGTAGCTGCCTCAGACCTTTATGGAAACAAAGCTTCCTGTCAATCATATTCATCCCATGGATATGGGATGATGGTATGTATCATCCCATTTCTTTTTAGTCTCTCAAATTGCCTCAGTAAAGCCAATGTCCTGGTTTTGGAGGTATATGCATATTCTGTAGAAGAAATTCTGGGGAATTTTATTGATGTCATGTTGTGAGGATGAAATGACAAACTCAAGTAAGACTCCTGAGAAAAATGAGGGCTAGGGTTGCTTTGTTAGGCCTTTTCTGAGAATAGGGATTCAGATAAGTTAGTGGCCTAAAGTGAACTTAGCCCAATGTTTTATCTGACTTCCTACTTGATAACAGTTCACATCGTTTAAACCCAGTCTGGAGAGCAGGGCTCAGTTGGAATTTAGAATATCCACAGAATGAGTTGGTGTGCCAACTATATCACATTTTTCCTCTTGAGAGAGAAAAGGCTGGACTGAGAGCAATAGTGTTCAGCACTAGTGGAGCCAAAAAAATAGAGCACTTGAGGAAAAAACAAACACAACTCTGTGACTGAATTGTACATTGATAGAGGATCTATTTAACCTTCTATCAGGCCTCTAATTTAAATATCTCACTCTTATTCTGTATTTCCTAGGCTTAACTAGGAATAAATAATCTAGATGATACCTTTGACATAAAACATGAAAAAAGTTGATGTGCATACGTGAATGTGGTTAAGAAATGTAAGCTTGCCCTATAAAAAGCACTGACATATTCAATCCCTGTATACTCTATTGGTGACAGTAATCACATATATTTTATTTTTAACACCCTCTATTGTCATTTTTATGAACATAACTTTCAATATTGTTAACAAAACTGAAATCACAACAGGAGCAATAAAGGTTGATGTGTAAAGAAGTTAGATGTTCTGGTAGTTACTGTATACAACACATCAGCTCCTGGGAGAGTTGAGAAATGCCTGTATTACCGTTTACTGTGTGCCTTATTGTTTACGTATCACTCATCTGTACTGGCCGATGGTGAAGTTTATAAAAATGTACAGTACTTTGAGGCTTCATGAAACTTTATTTTTATTATTATCAGCACTACTGCCAAAGATGTTTAAGAAGTGCTTTAAATTTCCAAAGAATAACCATTATCTTTGCTTATTCAAAGACATTTAACTGTGTACTCCAAATATGCTAAAACTAAATTATACAAATGACTAAGGGCAATGGAAATAAAAATCAGTGTATATATTTTACAAATTGAGAAAGAGATATTTTTTCTATTGAATTAAAACACTTGGACTTTGTGAGTTGAGATTTGTTTTAAAATTTAGCTCAATTGTTTGTACATTAAAAAATCATCTTAAGTTCATTGCTTCATAGCTTCAGAAAGATTACTTCATTTTAAGCCCCTCCATTTAGCAGGAGGAACAAGAAACTATGGCCATAAGAACTTATTTATTTATAAGATAGGTAAATTTGTGGAGGCAAAATATGTGTTAAGTTAAAACTCAAATTTCTACTCTAGAGTTAGACAGGCTTTGGTTCAAGTTCAGTATCACCATACTAACTATATGAAATTAGACAAGTAATTAGATTTCTCTAAGCTTAAGTTTCCTCCTTTATAAAAATGGAAATAACAAAATGTTCTCTTACAGTCATTAGAAGAATAACTAAGATGCTTAGCAGACTACTTAATAATAATAAGTGTGCAATGAATGAGAGCTGTTACTGAAATTATTTTGGATAAGGAAGTTTAAGTATACTAAGGAACAGCAAATTCTTATGACTCAATTTCAAATTTATTAAATGTTCTAAAGAAAGATTGTCTTTTAAAATAAACAAACTTTTTCTCATCTTATGTCTGTGGAATTCTGTAAAGCCAGGAATATAATCCTAAGAATCAACCCACAATCCATGTTTGTCATGTCATAATACAGGGTAATACTGTTAGACTTTTCTGTTTTTATTTTTGAGAACAACTATAAACTAACGGGTAAAGATTTGGGAAGTTAACTCTATTTCTTGGCTTTCTTTTAAGTTTGGTGCTCAAAAACAAATCATCCAAAACTGTTACAGCCACAGAAATGATGAAATAGTAATTGTATCTGTCTACAGAAAATGGGTGATAACAGTCTAGTTGGCATAGAGAGTAAAAATGACAGCAGCAAATTAAACATATGGTAGCTAAAACAAAAAATGTGCTTTTAAAGCATGATTATTTATATTCAGAGCCAACTCTATTTTTCTTCAGCTTTTGTAATTATCTGTATTTATCATCACTCTCTCTGTCTCACCATGTCCTCAGTGTTTTCTGAGAAAATGGACCCCAAATAACTCAAGCCGCCTAAACTTTTTTTGGCTCAAGCCATATATAGCAATGGAAACAAACCCTGATATTCTGGCCCTGACTGTGATCAGTGATAGACACCTGAGCCAATATCAGCCCTGTATGAGCCTGTTGGGGTGCTGGGGGAGGCCAACTACAACAGAGGCAGCTTGAGTGTCAGCTGCTATTGGTACTGATACAAACTGGATGGACACAACACATCTCGTTAGATACTGGCATGGACAAATGAGAGGGACATCAGAAATAGTGAAATCCTTGTGTTTATATTGTACAGTGTCCAAACTGGCCCTGTGCACTGTATCTTTCCTCCGTGAGGCCAGCCAAACATTCCAGTCTTGAAAGCACTTGGAAACAAATGCACTTGGACCGCAAGAGATTATATCCTGTGATCACATCCTGGGAGGATGTTGGAACAGCAAGGACTTTGGGGACTAGATATTGTTCTGTGAACTCTTTGGTCCAATGCCAGAGCTGTTTCTGCTTCTTGCTGCCACTTGAGTTTGGGTTCCTTTGCAATTCTGGCCCTCTTGAAATGTGCCCCAAGTGTGTGCCGATTCTGAAGCCTGAGCACCCAGGTCCCATTCCTAGCTGCTCCCACTAAACCACCAGGGTGATCAGTTGCTTGTTAACTTTTTGTAATAATAATTCAATAAACATGTTAGAGGACCCATTCTCAGTCATGATTTCTGACACAGTGATGTATTATTATCATTCATGAACCATGTCACAAGAAATTTGTTTGTAATAGGGTTTAAATAATGAAGTTCACAAATGAACTCATAAAAACAAATTAAAGCATTTTCAATTTCTCTCAAAAGCGCTTTTCAAAAAGGTAGCTTTACTGAAGTATAACTGACCTACATAAAACCTCACATTTAAAGTGTACAATAGAATAAGTCTTAATATATGTTTATGTATGTGTAACCATACTACCACCAAGATAATAAATATACAACCACCCCTAAAAGTTTGCTCATGCTGCTTTGTAATCCTTGTTGCTGGTCCTTCATTCTGCCTTGCTTCCCAGGCAACCACTGATCTACTTTCTGTTATGTAGATTAGTTTGCATTTTCTAGAACTTTATATAAATAAAATCATACAACGTGCATTTTTTTACTTCTTTCAGTCAGCATAGTTACTCTGAGCTTTATCTTTGTGTGTATTGATAGTTTATTTATCATTGAGACATATATGATGGAGTCTGTGCAGAAAAAGTCCAGCCATTGTTAATACAATGAAAACAATTTGCTTGACATCAATGTAACCTGGCAGCCAAGGAGAGTGGACTGGAAGGCGCATGCGTGAACAGTGATGACTTCACTGTGCTATTCAGTGGGGGCAGTAGATGTCGTTGAGTGAGTATGTGTACTGTGTAGCCATTGCATTCAAAAGGACTGAGTGAGTAAAGCAACAAATTTGCATCAAATTTTGTGTTAAGCTAGAACATTCTTTCATGGAAACTATTTTGATGACTCAGAAGGTCCCAATTATGGGCAACTGGTGATTGGCAGCTTCATCATGACAACGTGCCATCTCATGCATAATAGCTTATGCAGAGTTTTTTGGCAAAGCATCAAATCACCCAGGTTACTTAGCCCCCGTACAGCCTAGATTTGGAACCCTGTGACTTCTGGCTTTTCCCAAATCTAAAATCACTTTTGAAAGGGAAGAAATCTCAGACCATCAGTGAGATTCAGGAAAATATGACAGGGCAGCTGATGGCAATTAGGAGAACTGTGTGAGGTCCCGAGGTGCCTACTTTGAAGGGGACTGAGGCATCATTGTCTTATGTACAGTGTTTCTTGTATCTTGTGTCTTCTTCAATAAATGTCTCTATTTTTTGTATTACATGGCTGGATATCTTCTGGACAGACCTCATATATATGGATATATATGCATATGCTATCATTTATTTATTCATTAACTTAATGAACATTGGATTTTTGCCATTTTTTGCCTTTTATAGAAAAAGCTGCTAAGAATATTCATCTACAATTCTTTGTATAGACATAATTTTCATCTGTCTTCTGGGGTACACACTTGAAGTATAATGGCTGGATCATATGGTAGATATACATTACATTTTTTAAGAAACAGTCAATCTGTTTTTTAAATTTTGTTCCATTACATATTTTTATCAGTAGTGTATGAGAATTACTTCACGTCCTTGCTGACACATGCTCTAATCAATCTTTTTCATTTTAGCAGTCATTTTAGTAGGTGTGTGGTAATATTTCATTGTGTTTTCAATTTGCATTTCCTTAATGATTAATAATGTTGAGCATATTTTCATGGCTTATTTGCTATTTGTATATTTTATGATGAAATTTCTCTTTAAATATTTTGCCCACTTTCTATTGGATGGTTTTCTTACTATGGACTTTTGAGAGTTTTTTTAAAATACATTCTGCATATAAATCCTTTATCAAATATGTGACTTGCAAATATTTTCTCTCAGTCTGTGGCTTGTCTTTTTATTCTTTTAAGAGTATCCTTTGAAGAGATGTTTTAAATTTTAATGAAGTTCTATTTATCAGTTTGTTCTTTTGTGGGTCATGTTTTTTTTTAATACTAAAAATCTTCACCTATTTGAAAACCATGATGTGTTTCTCCACTGTTTTCTTCTAAAAGCATTATCATTTTAGGTTTTATATTTTAGTCTACAGTCTATTTTGAATTAGTTTTTATACATGGTATGAGGTATGGATCAAAGTTCATTTTTGCATATGGTGGAGAATTGGCATTGTTGCTGTCTTTTCAGGCTGGTAATATAGGAAAAATACCATAGAATGGGTGGTTTATAAAAAATAGAATTTTATTTCTCACAGTTCTGGACGCTAGGCTAGAGAGTCTCTGTTGAAGATGTTGGCAGATTTGGTGGTTAGTGACAGCTTGTTTTCTAGTTCATAGGCTGCTCTTTTCTCTGTGGCAGAAGGGCCAGGGCAATTCTCTGGGGCGTCTTTCATAAGGACACTAATCCTGTTCTTGAGGACTTTATCATCATGATCTAATCACCTTCCACAGGTCCCACCTCCAAACACCCCCAATGTGATGACATTGGGGATTAAGTTTCACTATATGACTTGGGGAAACAGAAACCTTTTTATAGTAGACATTTTAGAAATATTCAAGCTTTCAACCCATGAATGTGATATATCTCTTTATGTATTTAGTTCTGTAATGTCTACATAGTTTTTGTGTATTGAGCAGTTTTCAATATTCGATTTTTGTTAGATTTCTACATTTCTACATTTTGATGCTATTATAAACAGTATTTTTTAACTTCCATTTCTGCTTGCTCACTGCCCAGCATACGTACAATTGATTTTTCTATGTTGAACTTGACTCTTGCCTCTTTGGTAAAAAAAATCACTTATTTGTTCCAATATTTTGGCAGGTTCTAGTAGATAGATGATCATGTTGCCTGTGAATAAAGATAGTTTTACTCCTTTCTTTCTAGTCTGGATGTCTTTTATTTCTTTCTTTTGCCTGTTGCCCTGGCTAGAACCTCTAAATAATAAAATAAAAATGGTAAGAGCAGACATACTCATCTCCTTCCTAATCTTAGGGAGAAAACATTCAGTCACTCACCAATCAGCATGATCGCTGTAGGTGTTTTAAGGATGTAGGTGTGTTGTCAGGTTGAGGAGATTAATTTCAATTTTTAGTTTGCTGAGAGTTTTTATCAGGAATATATTTTGGGTTTTTTTCAAATGCTTTTTCTGTGTCTTTTGAGATGATCATAGGCTTTTTGTTTTTTAGTTTGTTAATATGATAAATTACATAAATAATTTTTTAATGTTAAATCAATATTGCATTCCTCAGATAAACACTACTTGGTTGTGATGCATTACCTCTTTTATATATTGTTAAGTTTCTATGATAAATTTTGTTGAGAATAATAGCATCTATGTTCATGAGAAATATTATATTATAGTTTTCAATTTTTAGTAATCTTGGTATTATGATAATGCTGGTCTCATAGAATGAATTGAGAAATTTCTTTTATTTCTGGAAGAGTTTGTATAGAATTGGTATTATTTCTCCCACAAATCTTTGAAAGAATTCACTAGTAAAGTCATATAGGCTTGAAGTTTTCTTTGTGGGAAGGTGTTGAAAAATAAATTCAATTTTCAGTAGATACATGGCTACACAGCTTATCTGTTTTTTGCGTGATAGGTTATGTCTTGAAGAAATTTTTCCATTTCATTTACATTATAAAAATTATTGGGATAAAGTTCTTGATAACATTATCTTAAGTCTTTTTAAAAATCGATAGAATTTGTGATGATGTCACCTCTCATTCCCGAGACTAATGATTTATGTCTCTATAAAGGAGAAGTTTACCAGTTTCATCTTTCTTCTCAAGAGCCAACTTTTTATTTCATTTATTTTGCTATTGTTTTCTGTTTTCTATTTCATTGATTTTCTCTCTGATCTTCATTATTTCCTTTCTTTTACTAACTTAGGGTTTAATTTGCAGTTCTTTATCTAGTTTCTTAAGGTGGCTATTAATGTCATTGATTTGAGGTCTTTTCTGTAATAGAAGATTAATGGTATGCATTCCCTTCTAAGTAATGCTTTCATGGAGACTTCCACAAATTTTGATATGTTGTGTTTTAATTTTCATTTGATTCAAAATACTTTATAATTTTTTTAGTTTCTTCTTTGACCCATGGGTTATAGAAAAGTAGTAGAAAAGGGGTAAGAGGATGAGAGCTGGAGGATTAGTTTAGGAGCTGCTGATATTGTCTGTTGAATAGGTGGGAAAGAGGTAAAGAAAGATGCTGATGAAGATATGGTTGCATGAACGGACAGAGGAGAGAAACTAGAAGCTGGAATTCCAACCTGATCCCTCTGTGTTCTTGGTGGGGACACAGGTAAGGATATCCACTGTGAGTAAGAGGAGAGGTAACCTGAATGTGGTAAAGGGTTGAGCAATCTTTCTGGGGAATGATAGTGAGAGAGAACTATGAACATAAAGACCAATCATTAAAGTAGTAGCTAACGATGAAGATCACGGATTTGTAGAAGCATGTTGCACAGTTTTCTGCTGCTTTGTCTGGATTCCTGTGTGTTAGGTTCAGAGGGACCAGACAGATGTAGAAATGCTTCAAGTTCAGAATTTCAATGGACTCACTTGGAGGAAGAAGAATGAAACAAGAAAATTGAACTTATTGATAAGAGAATAATTGAAGACTTGGTTTCAGCTGAAAAAGGAAGGGAAGTGAATTGATTAGGGAAAATGGGTACATGGGAAAATGGGTCAAGGGACTAATATTTTTTAATGAGGTTGAAAAACAAGTTTAAAGGAATTGGCAGACAGAACAGGAAGTTTATATTGTATGGTCAGGCTGTGGGATATTGGAGATTAAGTTTTAATCAGTGAAGTAATTCTGTGGAATGACAAGTTTCAGGGTGTGTGTATGTATGTGGGTGACAGAATTGGAGTAGAGTTGAAAGTTATTGGAGCGAGGAGGCCTAAGAATTGTGGGAAAAAGTCACTTTATGGGGCATGCACATAGACTCTGACACCATCAGGGTGAGGGCAAGGCTAGGGGTGGAGACTGTGAGTCAACTGCAATTTAATGTTTGGGGATGAATGCCAGGGTTTGGTTGATGACAATAAGATAAAGGCATTTACAATTGTATACTAGAAGGCATAAACAAGCAGGGAATGCTGGCTCACCTCCAATCTCCATGGCAAGCAAAGCTTGGGAGACCAAAAGTCACTACTAATGTACACCTTGGAAGAGAAGAGTACCTGAGGGGAAGTCTAGGTTTAAGTTCAGCAGAGATGGAGTGGAAGATCCCCTTTTGCAGAACAAAAATGCACTGGACTTTGATGATTAGGAGGTGGGGTTCTAGAGGAGACAGCAGAAAGACGTGGGAATGAACAAGGGATGTGGGCATTTGCTCCTCCCTTGAGTCAAGTATTAGTTTGGTGTTATGACTGGAAGGCCTTATCTTTGGGACAGATATTGAAGGTGTCAGGGGTGTGAGGCATGGCATTGTTCATAGATCTCAAGTTTCCAAAAGAAATTTTAATGTGAATTTTCTTCAGTGTCGAGACTAATGTTTCAAATGATACGGGAAGCAATCTGTGAACTTGCGGACTTTAAGACCTCTTTTAGCTCGGGGGAGTGTAACTACATTCCATTTCAAATATCAATGCCTAAAGTATTTTCTCTTCCTGATGACTAAGTTGTCATCAGAGATTGTCTCATGGTTATTGTTCCTCAGCTTCCCTGTGATAAGGCCTGTGTAGAAAAGATGGATCCAGGGATATGTGGGCAACCATGGGGCTCCAGCTGAATCCCTGTGACGACTCCCTGTGGCATCCCTGTGTTCTGTGATCATTCATCTTTCTGTCTCTTTAACTATCTCTCTATTATGTGCTAAAGTAACCCTTTGTTGGGAGGTCACAATATGAGGTGTCTGAGGGGCAGTTTACCTTCCTCTCCTCAGGTATACCATTAGAAACACTGTATTTCTTTACTGATAAGATAGTTTTCTCTGAATTAGGTTCACTGTTTTTCAGAAGAACTAAGATTTAAAATTGTGCACCATGTGAAAATAATAGGATACATTAGCCATCCCAGCATTGTTTACCTGACATCAGCACTTTGAGTCAATTGCTTTGCTTGTGTATACCTCAGTCTCCTCTGTGGTGAGGCGCAGTTAATAACACATGACTCACTTTGCAGGGTTGATGTGACCTTTACCATTGATGTGCATGAAGTTCTTAGTCCATACCCTGGCATACAGCAGGTATTTAATAAATGGAATTGTTGTTTTATTCAGAACCATCATGCCAGAATCATACATAGGTTTAAACACTAGGAAACTCATGCATCTTCACAGCAATTTTGTGAAATGACTATTAATGACATTTGACAGGTAAGGAAATCGAAGGTCAGTGTGCTTCCCAAGTTCAAAGGTCAGAACGTAGTAAATTCCAGAACTCAGACTTAGTTTCAGGTCTGTTTCATTCTATACCTAATGATCCTCCGAATACAGTTAGATCATCCTAGGAAAATTATTTAGAATTTAGGGAAAAAAATTTCAAATATTTTGCTGTTGCTGTAGCTTATTGTAATCCTTACCATCAGATAATTTCTTGGGTCATTCTCAAGCTCCTTATGCAGAACCATAGGCTCTTTTATCTTATTCAGTTTTCAGGGGCACAAAGATATATCAAAACTAGTTTCCTAGGTAAGGAGAATCATACCCAGAGCAGATGGTTGGTTACTCTTAGAGAGCACAGCAATTCAGCCTAAATTAGATCATCAAAGCTAAGCTGAGGAAAGCCATGGCTGATTTGAAATATCAAGAGCAAAGACTAGGAACCCTAAAAATCAGAAATATCATACAATTACACTTTTTTGATGCAAGCACACCAGAATTCATTTCGTTAGCAGTACACAGAGGCTCCCCACTGAGTTCCTTAATTACAACTCGGGGGCTCTCTGTAAAAACAGGAGGGCGATGCCATTTCTGGCAATTCATTAATCATGTGATTTCACTTCCCCTCTTGGGTGGACATTTTATTACAGACCAGGGTAGGGTTTTTGCTGGACATGCAAACTCCCTCTATTCATTTAATTATCAAACATGACAAGCTCCATAATGCTCCAGGGGTAATTTTTAATAATCCACAGCCCTTCATTACTTAACACTGTTCCCCTCCCCAAGCCTGAATTAGTGCTAAGTTTCTAATATTACCTACAGAAACACAGCTTTGAACTGTTTCCTGAGCTTCAGAAGGGATCTTGGAGATCATGGAGTTCTATCCCTTTATGGCATAAATGAATAAACCAACTCCTCGAGGTGTGATGACTTTTTTGACATTGAATGGTCAGATAATATACAGGTAAAAACTGGAAGGATTAAAATTGGAGGTGAACCAGTGTCATGAGATGGGGCCAACTTTGGAGAGGGATATGACAATTTTGGGGGTAGTGGTGAAAGAAGAGGATTTATTTAACGTCTGTGAGTTTCACTGCCTTCCCTGTCAAGTTTCTCAATATCTGTCTTGTGGTATGTCTGGCATGTGGGGTGTGCTAAATGCATGATAGATTTTACAAATTTGCCTTTGATGTCTACATCATCAAATTTAAAATGAAAGAGACATTTGCTCCACTTTGTATTTCTAGCTGAACTCATTGCCCTTTATTAACCAACTCAACCCATATCAGTTTTGGAACCAATCTGGATTATGACCATAAGCCCTCAGAGTCTCTTACTGCTATAGATTTAGAAAGCCTGGAAGACCCTTACTCTTATCTTCATGTCTGCCTCACCTCAGCCTGCCCCTTACTCCTCTGCCATATCCCACACCGTGATGCCAGACCGTCATGCTTTAGAAATTGATATATCTAGGTTTTTGTCTCATTCTCCTCTGAGCATGCCTGAGCCCACTGCTATTCCTGTTCATCTCTCACCTCAGCACTTTTGGCTGGAGACATAACCTTAACCGAGTTGGAGTCATTCTTTATCTCAGTCCCATTGGTGATTAGCTATAGCCAACCCTAGTAATCCCAAATGTACCCTCAGGTGCACATAAGTTTCTCTGTATCTCTCCCAGTCCCAGGTAGAAGTAGGTACTTGGAAATGTTGAGTGCTAGAGTGATGTGGGATTTCACGATCATACTTGCCCCATTGCCTGCAATAATACATTGCCCTTTTCTGTGCAAGAATGTGAAGAACCCATATTTTTCCCTACCTGAATCATCTGAGCACCTGACATTTTTCTCTTATGATTCAGGGTTTCATGTCCAGTGGGAATCTCTTTAAATAACTTCAAACAATCTAACTGGGTCTGCTCCCATTCTTATTTTCCTCAGTTCTAGACATGGAGCGAGGATTAGCGTGGAATTTTGCTTCTTTTCTACCATCTGGCTTTAACAGAATCCAGACCACATCTATTCAGTGATTGATACTAATGTGCCCTTATGGGGTTTAAGGGGTGCACCTTACTTGATTTCCCAAATGAGATCACCTCTTAATCCCACATGTGACTTGAACGTGGAGGAATGAACTGCTTCTGTGCTCTTCCCACTCCTTTGGATTTGGTCTTACACTATCAGTTGGTGAGGTAAAAATATTATTTTCATACTTCTGGCCTCAAGATTTGACAAAAGCACTACAAGACACCAAGTATCAAATACATAGATCTTGCATGTTTTTTTCCCAATATATGTGCAAGACAGTAAACTTTATAAACCATTATAAAACTACCCTATTTTGCTTATATCAAACAAATTAACATTTTACAGATTAACTTTTTACCTTCATTCAAAATAGCAAGTGTTTATGAGTCCCATAGTGGGAGGTTACTGGCAACAGAAAATATCTATTTTGTTGAATAGAAAAAAGCCAGTGAGAAAACTTATGTTACTTTCCAACTACTAATGTAGTAGTAATCTCCAGGCGTACTTGAGAAGTAACAACATGGAGCAGCTTTCTTAGCTTTTATCTTGACCCCAGCTCTCAGGCTGAATCACTTGGATCATAAAGATTAGGTTGCTTATCACTGCTGGAGGCTCTTGTCTTTTCCCATCTCATTCTCTCTTGCCAGGATTATGGGGAAGACTGAAACTGCTTTGCTGAAATTCCAACCAGGCAGTATCTTATACGTATGATCACACCAGATAGAAACTCTATTGAAATACGGATTAGTAAAAGGGCAGGGTTATAAGCTGTTAAAAAACCACTGCAATTCACAGTCTTCCCTGGGTGCTGATCTCTCCCTTATTTTCTTCTTCTCCTTCTACCCCTTCTTCCCACCCCTTCCCCCTCCTTCCCCTCCTCCTCCTCCTCCTTCTTCTTTCTTTCCGATTGGAAGAAGTGTTGAGACTGGGACTTCAGCTTGTAAAACATCACAGCCAGTAAGGCAGTAAGGTGCAGCTGTGCTCCAGGGTGGCCAGAACCATAAGGGTAAAAGGCAACTACATCTTTTCCTATTTTTGATTTGTTTACAATTACTCCAGGTTCATAAGCACATTGTTTAAACTTGCTTCTTCAAAGCCCCATTAATTTTTGCTCTTGGTTCATCTCCTGTTTCCAAACATGATCTCACCCCAGGTTTTGCCCAGTAGTTAGCAACTCTAAAGCATCTTATTTTCCCAGTCCAAGAGAATCAGGATGGAAGATCCCCAAGTTGGTGCTTGTTTAGGAGCTTTTCAAATGAATCATTAGAGTGTGGGGATTTGGTGTGGGTGACTGGCCAAGTAATTGTCTGGAGATATCTAGTGGCAGAACTCAGAACTTTGCATAGAATCAAACCCATGACCAACACATGAGCTTGTCATTGGTGAGTGATCGAAATTATGTACCTTGTTCTCTTTTCTGAATTCCTTTGGTATGTCTATCTCCCTAGGTACCCTTCCCTGTTATTCCAAAGATGATTTTGGGGTAAATTCAGAGCCATGGGCTGAGGACTGACTACAGAGCCACATTGTTACTCAGGGTTTGAACTGCCACCTTTACTCTCCAAAGGTCTACCTAACTTTTCTGTTTCTTTCCTCTCAAATGGCAAGGAAATTGATCTAATTAGCCCCGAAGTTAAGTGACTTGTGCAAGTGGCCAAACGAGTCACTTCCAGACCATGAACTCTAAGTTGTATCACAATACAAGCCTCTAAAGATCAAGCATCTCTTTTTTTTCCTAAGAGATAGACATGCTGTCTTCAGTTTTATGATATCTTTTTTTTTCCTTCTGAACAGATGCTACAGTTAGTTGAGTCCGCGGTGAGTTCAAGCTCTTATCCCTTGTTAGGAGGGCAGTAGTACCTTGTGCTCAATAACTCCCAGGTCTGAATGCCCCCAAACTGAAACACCAACACCAGGACCAGTTTCTAGTTTGAAAATGTTAACTTGTCTGATTGAACTTGTCCTGACTAACTTACAAGCTGATGGAGAGTAGTTGAAGAGAATGAAAGTAGAGCATTTCTTCCAAATTTTTTGATGATTAAAAAAGAGAGGAGAGAAACAAGTAAAGGATTTTTCTGGCAGTGAGTTTAGGGGAGAGGAGGAAGAAGGAGCAGCAGGAGGGAACGTGCCCAAGGAACTGGCAAGAGCGGTTTGACCTGTGATTTGAGTTTTTATGCTTGATCTGTGTATAGTTGTAACTTTTCAGATATGCCAGAGGGAAACAAAAAATAAGCCTAGAAATTCCTCTCAGCTGCAGGAGGAGAACAAAGGAGAAATACCTCACTTTTCTTCCCCCCCTACAAGCTGACTATACACAAAGGGTGCTAGCTACCCTCATTGGAAGAATAATCACTAAGGCTTCTCTAGCTCTTTCTAGGTACCTGTGCTAAATGCTTTACACATCTCATTTAACCCACTTCACAACCCTATGAGAAAGGTGGATTAATGTCCCCATTTTGAAGATGTAGAAGCTAACGTTTATAAAAGTTACGTTGCCCAAAGTCCCATGGCTAGTAAGTGAAAGCTAGGCTTTGAAGTTGTTCTGCCTGACTCCAGACTCTATGCTCAGAAGCACCTCAGTTGCTCTCTACAGTCTCAGCAAAAGATCAGTCCTGTGCTCCTTCAGAGGCTTTGTCTGTCCAGTGACTGAATAGTGACAAGGTAGCTCTGGGTCAGCAAGGAGCAGATACATCTCCCCTGTAATAGGTTACTTACCAGGCCAGTCATGTTTACTAGGGCATAGGAAACTCACATTCTTCTTCAAATATTATTTGTACCAGATTAAAGAATAAAGTTATTAACATAAATAAGATTAGAGAAGAGAGCATTTTAGTGTCAGTTGGTTCATCAGTAAGCATCTATTAACATCATACTATGTCATTAAATTTGTATAAGGTGCTTGGGTTCAAGGTGGTATTTCAATGGCACATATAGGCCCTTGACAAAGAACTCTTAACCTCCACAAGATGACATGAAACTTTTAAGGGTTATGAGTCATCTATTGCATATATTTAAGTGCTAAGTGCTGTGATTGTGTTAAGGATGCTCAGGGAAAAGTTTGTGTGGATGTTTAATGTACTATTTGAAGAGTGCAGAACTACCATGTCTTAGAAAATGGAAAGAATTTAGAAGGCAGAAGGAAATGAGGAACTGAGGAGAAAAACTGTTGTTATTCTGTGCTGATTGCATTTCCAGTGGTGAACAGGATAGAAAAGGAGGGCTCTGCTAGAAACATTGGAGTGGGCTTTTACTACCTATCAAAGTGTGGGCTGACTCAGTTTATCACCTTCTGTATCAATACCAGGATGATGGATGGAGTGCCTCAAATTCAGTTTTATGTGTTGTTTGCCAAATGTTAAGAGTTTCAGGTCTTGTGTAGTAATGCCTAGTGTACTAACCCATTGCAGTATTTCAAGCTGACTTTACTGACGCTTCTGATATAAAATGTGGGTTTCCCCCCACAGCAACCAATTCTTCACTTTCTGGACACCATTTGGGTATCCTACAATTTAATCCAACTCTGATATTAACTCAAGAGTTAACACAGACCCTACAGGTTAAGGGCTCACTGCCACAAGACTGCTTCCACCTCAGATGCTCAGTGAAACTCCTGTACTTCTACCAACTGGCTATAAGTTGGAGGCTCCTATGGCCCCCTACCTCAGGTTGATAATTTACTAAAATGTCTCACAGAACTCAGGGAAGCACTTTACTTACTGTAACCAGTTTATCATAAAAGAGACAAATGAATAGCCAAATAAAGAGGTATTTAGGGCTGGACACAAGAGCATGTGTTTCTGTGGAGTTGGAGTGCACCACCCACATGCAAATGTTCACCAATGCAGAAGCTCCCTAAATTCTGTCATTTAGGGATTTTTATGGAAGTCCCACTATGTAGCATGAGGATTAAGGAATTGGCCATTGGTAATTGAACTCAATCTCCATTTTCCCCTTTGAAGTTCTGGAGGTGGAGCCGAAAGTTTCAAGCTTCTAAACAAGGTTTGGTCTTTACAACGACTGAATGTCTCCCCAAAGCTGTCTAGAAGGCATCATCTCATTAGTATATCAAAGCCATTTGTATCACTCAGGGCATTCCAAAGGGTTTTAAGAATTCTTTGCCAGGATCTAGGAAAAAGACCAAATATATATTTCTTATTATATCACAATATTGTAATTATCAAGGTACGCAATCAATTTTTTTTAACAAAACAATTCTAACTTATCGTTCTCTCTGGGAGAAAGTCAGAACGGCATCTCTGTTCTTCAGCAGGGTGAGGTGGGTCTGTGGTAGGTCCCCCACTGGTCAGGGTGGTGGAGAACGGGTCCAGGAAACCTCTTTATGTAGCTCTACTCAGACAGATTCATCTTTTTCTCATCTGTGTTCTCCTTTTGCATTTCATGCATAGCTGTTTCTGATCATCCCTTAAAGCATCTCTCCCATGGTGTTATATTGGTCAAGGCAGTTAAAAGTCTGCACAGGTTCATGAAAAAGGAAAGTACACCCACCTTCTTGATGGGTGTTAACATCACATTTTAAGAAGAGGCACACAGGACGGAATATGTATTCATGTGGCTGTCTTTAGAAAATGTAACATGCCACAACATGGAAAGCATGTAACCATACAAACTGTTCGCAGATATGAACTATTATTAATTTTACTAAATAAATGTTTTCTTTAAGAATGGATTGATGTATCTTCCTTTGGCTAGAGCTTCAAACTGTGGTAAAATAACTGTTTACTTGTGAATGGTCGGTTTGAGCTTGTTTTGTCTGGGCCTATCTGCTACCTACCTGGATCCCTTGAAATGGAAGTTTTTACATTTTATCTTTTATTTTAAAATCATTTCAAATTTAAAAGAAGTTTTAAGGTAGTACAAAAAGCTAACTCTCTAAACCCATCTGGATTTATCTGCCTTAACATTTTGCCTCATTTATTTTTATTTTCTGTCTCTTTTGATCTCAGTCTTTGCTATAATTTTAGCATGAGTTTCAGATATGATTCCCCTTTATCCCTCATAAACCCAGAGTACCATTGTCAAATTCAGGAAACTGAACATTCATACAATGCCATTATTTAATGTATAGACTATATTCAAATTTTAACAATTGTCCTAATAATGTTCTTACACAGTTTATTTTTTCTCTGGACCAGGATCCAATCCAAGATCACAAATTGTGTTTAGTTGTCATGTTTCTTCAGTATTTCTTAATCTGAAACAGTCCCTCAGCTTCATCTATCATGACACTGGCATTTTTGAAGTATACAGGCCAAATGTTTGGTATATGCCTCAGTTTGGGCTTGCCTTGGCTTCTCTCATGGTTAAGTGAGATTGTAAGATTTTGGCAAGCCTATCATTAAAGTGGTGTGTGTTCTTACCAGTGTATCACCTCAGGAGGCACGTGCTTTCAGTTTATCTCATGGCTGATATCACTGAGTTTGATTATTTGTATATGGTGGTGACTGCCATGTATATCCACTATAGAACTTCCACTCCCTTTTGTAATCCATAGGGAGATATTTTGAGACTATTTGATATTCTGTCCTCTCTGAAGTTTCACCTAATAGTTTTAGCATGATGAATCTTACCAGAATCAGTTGCTACTAATGATAGTTTCAAAAAAGGTGATTTTCTAACTTTTATTATTTTCTCTACTTTTCTTTTTCCCCAATTTTATGGAGGTATAATTGACAAATAAAATGGTATGCATTTAAATTGTACAATGTGATGATTTGATGTATGAACGCAATGTGAAACGATTACCACCATCAAGTTAATTAACGCATTTATCACCTCACAGTTACATTTTTTGTGTATGTGCTGAGAATGCTTAAGATTTAGTTAGCACATTTCAAGTATAGAACACAGTGCTATTAACCACAGTTATCATGCAGCACGTTAGATCCCCAGAGCTTACTCCTCTTATCACTAAGGGTCTACGCTCTTGACTAGTGTCTCCCATCTCTGCACCCCCTCCACACCTAGCCCTTGGTAGCTAACATTCTACCTTCTGGTTCTATGAGTTCAACATTTTAAAAAATTCAACAGATAAGTGAGATTACACTGTTTATCTTTGCATCTGGCTTATTTTACTTAACCTAATGTCCTCCAAGTTCATTCACGTTGTCACAAATGGCAGGATTTCCTTCCTTCTTGTGGCTGAAAACTATCCTACTGTGTGTGTGTACACACACATATGTTCCTGACACATTTTCTTTATTCATTCATTTATTGATGTACACTTAGGTTGTTTCCATATTCTGGCTATTGTGAATAATGCTGAAATGAGATACTGTTTTACTTCCTTTGGGTATAAACCTAGAGGTAGAATTCCTGGATCATATTGTAGTTCTATTTTCTACTTTTTGAGACACCTCCATACTGTTTTTCATAGTGGTTGCGCCAACTTACATTTCTATCAACAATGCACAAAAGTTCCTTTTCCTCCACGTCCTCACCATCTCTTGTTATGATTTGTCTTTTTAATAATGGCCATTCTAACAGACGTGAGATAATAGCTCATTGTGGTTTTAATTTGCATTTACCTGATGATAAGGGATTCTGTGTATCTTCATGTACTCATTTGCCATTTGTGTGTTTTCTTTGGAAAAATATTTATTCTGTCTCTTTGCCTATTTTTAAAATTGGATTCTTTTTGCTAATGAGTTATATGAGTTTCTTATGTATATATCGGATATTAACTCCTTATCACATAGATGGTATGCAAATATTTTCTCTCATTTTGTAGGCTGCCTTTTTATTTTGTTGATTCTTTTGTTCTGTTTTTATTATCTGGCATTCTATTGTAAGAAAAAAATCTTCCCTTCCACTTTGCTTATTTGAATTAATGGGTTCTTATTTTGTTAAATGAATTATAATCCAGTGTTATTCGTTAATTCATTTTGAAGGTCAAGTTATCTCAGATTTGTGCCTAAAAGCTGGTTCTTGCATTCTTTTGACATGTCTCCTATATTAGTCTGTTCAGGCCCAAATAACACTGGGTGGCTTAAACAACAGAAATCCAAGATCAAGGTGCATGCCAGTTTGGTTCCTGGTGAAAGTTCTCTTTTTGGCTTGCAGATGGCCACCTTTTCTCTGTATTGTCACATGGCACAGAGAAATCTCTGTGTCTCTTCTTCTTACAGGAACACCAGCCTTAATGGATTAGGAGTCCATCTTCATGACCTTATTTAAGTTTTATCACTTCCTCAGAGGCCTGATTTCTAGATACAATCCTTTTGGGTTTTAGCACTTCAATATATGAATTTTGAGGGAACACAGACATTCATTCAGTCCATAACCTCTCCGATCAATTTTTTGAGCACTTACTTACTTTTAGTATAACAACAGTTTCCACACTCTCCTTGTATTTCTTTACCCCAGGCCTCTTTCCTCCAAGGAGCTCTCTCCTTTCAATGAGCATTTATACTTAGAAACAAAATCTACAAGGAAGCGTTTGTGGAGGTCATCTAATCTTGAGTATTTAAGCAAAACTAGTTAAACAAAGAATTCATGAAATAGTTAAAAAAAAAAACCTCCCTTGAATGAGGAAGTTTAAAGATATGTAAGGCACTCCTTGACCTTTGCCTAAAATGTTCTGCATATAGTATTACTTTTACCGTTAGTCAATTACAAAGCAATAGAGAAAGAGCCATATGCCTGGGCTCAATGAAAGCAAGGATCTATTAAATACTGACCCAGGAAGGTGGAAAAATAGTCGGGGGTCAGGACACCCTGAAGAAGGTATAGCACTGTGGGGCACCCACTTTTCAGACAGTTGGTCAGAAGCAGCAAACAGCCTCGTTTTGAAGTAGTGAGTGTGCCATGTGGACTCGAACAGAGAACTTGGTTATTATTCCAAGGATAATATAGCCTTAGAGAAAAATTGTGATGTTTGGCTCAAGCTTCATTTCAAGGATCCAGCCCCTCTGTGTAGGACCGGATTTCCCTGCAACACAGGTGGTCTCTGTCCATCCTGGATCTTTATATTACTTGGCCTGTCTAATTATTTAAGACAAAAAACATACTGGAGACAAAAGAGGCCTTGTCCCTGGTACTTACTAACTATACATCTTTGGATGGATAATTGACACTGTGTAGATCCAAGTCTCCTTACTGGGCCTTAGTTTCCTTATTTGTAAGATGAGAGGCTGAGACTAAATTCTAAATTCCTTTCTAGCTTTTAGGTCCTATGATGCCCTCCCTGCCTAAAATCTTTAAAGTGTGAATTAAACTTTTAGATCAAGATAAATGAGCAGAAGACCTGGTTGCATTACAGAATTAAAGACTTCAGAGCCCCAGCAAGCCCGCTTTTTGGAGAGTACTTTCTTTTTACAGCTGTGAAGAGAGGAATCAACACACTAGCTATAACTTCATATGACTAATGGTAACCATGGCAACCACTAAATATTCCTTCTAGATGTTGCATCTGCACAGCTCACTGAAGCAGAGGAAATAAATGTTGCTGCTTTGAAAAATGATAAAAATAATCTGAACCAGCAATAGGCTTGGAAGGAGAGACCTCGAATCTGAAGGTCGAGCCATCTCATCTCATTATCTCTCAGGCTTTGTTTAATCTCAGGAGGCATTTGGTGCCTACTGAATGGAGAGGTCACAAACTTAAGAGATTTAGCATTAGACTTCTGAAGTACTTCACTAATTTTAAAGGAAACTTCTGCAGTTCTGACTGTATTCGCTAGGTCCATGCGATGACTCATGTATTGAAATGTTGAAATTGAACATTAGGACAACAAAAGAATATCCCCCAAGCTTCTAATTCTTGATGTCAGGTTACCTGATTGGTTTAAGGCCAGAGTGACTGGAAGTTGGGCCGAGGTAGGATCACACTCAGAGAGCAGAAACCTGGGCAAGGGAACGGGGCCACAGGAAGCCCATAAATTAGACAAAGAGGATGGATGATAGGTAGACGGCAACTTGGGTAAAACATGGGACAGTAACCAGGAAAACTGAAAGTGGCAGTATGGTCCAGGAGAGCCACACAGGAAATGTAAATGAGTGAATGATCCAAGAGTGGGTGGTGTCTGTGAGCAACTCAAGAGCACAGACCTGTCTACAGAGGGCAGCCTGTTGTTGCCACGGGAGATCCAGGGTTCGCGTTTTTCAACAGAGGCTGGAAATCTGATTTTTAAATATAAAATTTTAAAATAATTTAATGTTGACATGGTGTTGTTTGCCATTTTTCATCCCTCGATATTATACTTACCTTTTGAGAAAGAACATAGGAAATGTCACAGAAATGGGATTCTATGTAATAACCTGTACAACAACTGTGAGACCATGAACACAGCAAATTCATTCATGCTGACCTTGGCCTGCAGTGCCAGGGAGGCACAGCTGTGTGTGATGGTTTACATTTAAGTAATTGCATTGGGTTGGTTCGCTATGTGTCGACGGATAAATGGTCTACATGACAGGTTTACAAGGGGTCCAAAATGACACATTCTCTTTTAGTCTCTTTCTAACACCAGATGCTGTGAACACCTTTCCAAATACTAGTCAGTCTTCCTAAAGCCATCTCCAAGGGCCTCCCTCCCCTTTCCATTTTCTCCTGAACTGCAGTAGATACTAGCACCACCAGCCCAGCGATGAGGCAGTTCTATGTTTTACACTAGTCAGTCCGCAGGTAAGTCATAAACATCTGAGTGGAATGGGGAGTGAGGAGACAGAGAGAGCAAGTCTCTGACATAGGAAAACACTTGCAGAACTGGCTACGGTGCTATCCACTATGTTTACCCACTGGGGACTAGTCTGGGTAGTGTCTGATGAAACTTTGTGCTTGGGCTTTGAAGGGAGCAGTGAATCTTCTTACTTTTTAAGAAGCATAATTATTTTCCAGATTGCAGAATTATTATAAAAAATCTGAAAACTGGGGGAAAAAGAATAACTTGTGATTATAAGGGGAAGTAGAGATGAAGAGACATTTCATAGAAAAAGAGATCAGTCAGTAAATTGTTGTCTTGTTGAAAATTACTTTGATGCAGTGGCAGCTCCCAAGTGCCATACTAGACAAGTTATTACAGAGGTCATGGACCAGAAAGGCCCACAGACTGAATTAATTATGCTGGAATCTTATAGTTCATTGAGTCAATATAAAACACAAACTGAGAAACAAGGGGTGGAGGAACACTTAGGGCAGGGTGTGTATGGGCAGAAGGACCACACTGCCAGAACCCTGTCTCATAGTGTTCCAGTGTCCTGACTCTCTGTCACACTAACCTTCCTTCCTGGCCATGTAGATATGAGAACCAGAGTCGAGGGAGATTAAGAGGGTTCAGCAGATGGAAGATTCTTGGAGCCAGTGCAGAGTTCATCTTTGGGAGAGATGCAAAGACAGGTGTAGCAAAAACAGCTGCCACTTCCTGGCTAACCTGATGAGCACTGGTGTATTTATTCTATGTGCATTTTCTGGACAGAGGATATATGAGGCCAAAATGGGGTCACAATCAGTGTCACCAATGTGTGGTCAATTTCAGAGAAAACATGGCCATCTCAGAAGTGACGTGACTTGTGCTTATTAATACCTAAGTTTCATTTATGTAGTTTTCATTCAGGAGAGACTGCCTAATCCTGAATGCTTCCTACTGCACATGAGGAAGCCTGGTGTTGGGGTCAGGAAACCCAAGTGCTATTTTGGGTTCCCCTCTTTGAAAATACATCAGTCCAGACTGGGTTTCATATCATCTGGCTACCTTGCCCCTTTCTTTCCTTCTGCACTTCTAAGAGGTTTGCCTATGTGCATATTCTTTTTCGGATGTCTAATTCTGACTTGGAAAATTGCTGGTTTCAACTCTTTTTGCCAGATGGCTGAGGAAAGAGCAATTGACTGTTAGTGCTAAATGCCTGTGTCGGAGCCCAAAGCAGCCAGTTTCAATTAACATAAAAAGAAGAGCAGATCTCCTAACAAGCAAGTGTAAACTGATGGGTTGATGAAACTTCATGTGGCTGTAAAAGAAAACACACTGCATCCTTTCCCCTTTCAGATGGTGACCACACTGTTGGGTTGAGAGGGGACCCTCTCATCTTTACCAAGGAGAAGGGAATATAAATCAATATACCCAGAACAACACCATTGGTTCCTTTTTGCTTAGGTGGAAAAGAGTGGTTCTCACAGTCACAGGTCAAAAACACTCAGTTTATCTGCTTGATGGATGAAGCATACCATTATTGTTTTCAACATAATTTCCTTTCTTCTCAAATGAGATTTATTTTGTAGAAGTGAGTGGTACTAACTTTTAAGTGACTGATACAAAGAGCTCTTGATTTTTTACATTTTATTTTTAAAAATTTAACATTTATCTTATAAAAATATTTTGTTTATTTTTAAAGAGAGGGGGATACAGGGAGAAAGAGAGGGAGAGAAACATCAATGAGAGAGAGAAACATTGATAGATTGCCTCTCATATGCACCCCAACCAGGGACCAACCCTGCAACCCAGGCATGAGCCCTGACTGGGAGTTGGACCAGCAACCTTTGCGGAATGATGCCCAACCAACTGAACCCCACCAGTCAGGGCTAAATTTATCTTTTTGATAGATAATACATTTTGAGAGGTCAAAATAAAAATGAAATGAGATCCAAATTGAGACACTTTGTTTCTACCCGTATTTCCATCTACCCTATTTCTTTCTGTTAAGAAGTTATCATTTTAATTATTCTCTTGCTTATTTTTCCATGTTTCTTTGTGAATATATAAGTATGTATGTATATTATTATTTTCCATTTTTTCCTCATAAAAGATGGCATATTTCATATACGACATTGTATCTTGGTTTTTGTTACTAAACAGTATATTTGGAGACCTTTCCATATTAACACCTAGAGAGCTTATTTATTTATTTATTTGTACTTCTATGTTGTATTCACTGTATGGATGTGCCATTGTTCCTTTGACCAGTGCCCCATTTTCGGACACTTGGATTGGTCCCAGTGTTTTGCTGTAACTAACAGTTCTCCAGTGGGTAGTCCTGTGATATATATGTTAGAGTAACTATAGGATAGATTGCCAGAACCAGCCTTGTGGTTCAATTCATCTGTAATTTTGGTAGATATTGCAAGACATTTTTTCCATGGAGGCTGACCGTTTTGCATTCCCTCTAGTACAATATGGGAGTGTCTAGTCCTTGCAGCTTGAGTAATTGAGTGTTATCCAATTTCTGGAGTGTGTTTGTTTGTTGTTTTTGTTTGGTTTTTATTGGTCTTATAATTAATAAAATGGTGCTATAGGTAGTTTTAATTTGTATTTTTCTTATAATTTTTCTTCAGATAATAGAATATTCTCATTTTTCTTTGTTTTCATGATCTCTGAGAGAAGGATCATAAAATAATGATATGGGGGAAAAAGTCATTTCCAGGTGCTCCACTTTTATGCTGTTAAGGACTTCATCAGACTCTGGGCTTTTTGCCATGTCCTCCTGTGTTAGTTTCATTACCCCATGTTTCCTTATAGTGATTAGTCATTACAAAACAAACCAACATTTACAAAGCACTCTATCTAATGTATAGAGTGCTTTGGATCACTATACTCCTGACATGATCCAAAACACTCTCTATATTAATTCACTTTTAAAAAAGGAAAAAGTTTGTGAAGGAGGGTTATAATAATCACTATATTTTGATGAGAAATGTGAGGCATAAAAAGCTTAGTGACTTGGTTAAGGTTACAAAGGCTGTTTGTTCTAGGGTGAACAACTCTTCCATTTTTTCTGGGACTATCTCAGTTTTAACACTGAAAGTCTTATAGCCCTAGAAATCCCTCAATCCTGGTCACCCTAGTTTGTCCCCAGACTCCTTGCTTATCAATATTAAAGGGTCTGTGTGCTTACAATCAGAAGAAATGTGAGATGTGGTTACTATAACACCATGTGTGAGATTTAATTTACAGATCCCTTTTTTTTATTGAATCGGCCTGATGACAAGGAAACTGGGAAAAAGAGAGTGGGGCCATTCCCTCAATCAGGCAGCAGCAGAAATGTCCATAATAGGACGGTAACTTCTCCTGAGAACTGTGTAGAAGTCTTGTAAAAAAATAATTGTCTTGTCATAATGGTAATTGAAGAATTTTCATGTGTTATGTCAACTACTCCTCAGAGTAGCCTTATCAGATAGGAATTAATATCACATCCACTTTACAGAAGATTTAAGAAACATGCCCAAAGTAAGATTGATTGAAACTCAAACTGTCTGCCTTGCAGAGATGATCTTTTAAACATTGTATTTTACCTAAATATAAACACGTATTTGATTTCTAATTGGATCCTTAATGAATATCACTAGAGAAGACTCTCAGATTAAGGAAGTCTGAATCTTTGAGCTTGCTGCAAGAGATGCTGGTCTGTGTTTAAGTGAAATAGTCCAGCAGCTAAGTGTTTGGAAATGCCTGCAAAGATTTCAAACAGCTCTTGGAAAAATCTAAGAGAACCGGGCCTGCTTAAATGCATTGATGCTGTGAAGAGCAGAAGGAAAGCTTCTGATTTCTGTCACCTGGAGCCATGAGGAGCAAGTTTCACTAAACCCTCTGGATTTAGGCACCTTAAGTATAAAATGGGGATAATTGTTCCTTATGTACTCCAAAGGTAATCTTTTGAACACCTTTCTAGTTCTGACACTTTGACTATCTACATAGTCCTGATTTCTCAAGGTACATGAGCCTTAAGGAAAATGAAGTCCTCATTATAGAAAAATTTATACCAAGCTTGTAGTATGTATAAATGTTAGAATTCAAGGGTGAATTTGGTTCGAGGCCTGTGGTAGACAGGATTATAAAATGGTTTCACAAAGATGCCATGTCCTAATCCCAAGAATTTAGGAATGAGATGAAATACCTCTGATTATACATATGACACATTTGACCTTAAGGAGATTGTCCTGGATTATCAGGTAGGCCTACTCTGGCCACGTGAGCCCTGAAAAACAAAGAGCTTTCTTTAGCCGGTAGCAGGTGGGCCAACGTAAGAGAAAGGGTCGTTGGAGGTTCAGAGGAAACTTTCTCTTCAACCTTAGGACATTTTTATCTCTGCTCTGACTGCCCCGTTTATTTGTCCTGATTTTCCCTACTGCAGACATGTAAATGAAAAGCCAGCATGATGTGGGCCTACTTATGGGCTGTCCAACTTTGTGCTGTCTTAAGACCTGACCATGGCACATTGTATTGTCTTTGGCTGTTTATTTATTTATTTTTCTTCTGTTAGGTGATAAAGCCTTTAAGGGAAACAGTGTGTCTGGGTAATGAAACTTTAGTGCATATCTCAGGCTTAATATACAGTGAGTACTCAACCAACATTTGAATAAAAATGGGATGTTAACTCATTCCCAACGCAGTAGTGAGGTAACAGTTTCCATGGATGGATAAACACATTTTTGGTATGTGGATTATATCAAAAGACATTTAATGACTTTACTTTTAAAAAAAATCTCGTAATCGGAAACATTACCATCAAGGAAAACCTTTGGTTGAAATGTATAAGAGCAAATACAAACTCAAACTACCTCTTTTTGAGCAGAATTTTTATGGTATTTTAAAAAAACACATTTTATTGATTATACTATTACAGTTGTCCCAGTTTTGCCCCTTTGCCACTCTCTGCCCAGTACCCCACTTCTCTCTGGCAATTCTCTCCACTTAGTTGATATCTATGGGTCATGCACATAAGTTCTTTGACTTCTCCATTTCCTATACTGTTCTTAACATCCCCCTGTGTATTTTGTACCAACCAGTTTGTACTTCTTAATCCCCATTTCCCCCCCATTCTCCTTCTTCCCCCTCCCAACTGATAATCCTCCATGTGATCTCCACTTCTGTGATTCTGTTCCTGTTCTACTTGTTTGCTTAGTTTGTTTTTTAGATTCAGTTGTTTACAGTTGTGAATTTCTTGCCATTTTAATGTTCATAGTTTTGATCTTCGTTTTTCTATATAGTTCCCTTTAACATTACATGTAATAATGGCTTGGTGATGATGAACTCCTTTAGTTTTACCTTCTCTGGAAAGCACTTTATCTGCCCTTCAATTCTGAATGATAGCTTTGCTGGATAGAGTAATCTAGGTGGTAGGTCCTTGACTTTCATCCCTTTGAATACTTCTTGCCAGTCTCTTCTAGTCTGCAAAGTTTCTTTTGAGAAATTAGCTGATAGCCTTATGGGAGTCTTACTCCTTTTTAGGTAACTCTGTGCTTTTCTCTTGCTGCTTTTAAGATTCTCTTTATCTTTAACCTTTGGCATTTTAATTATGATGTGTCTTGGTGTGGTCCTCTTTGGGTCCAGCTTGTTTGGGACTCTCTGTGCTTCCTGTACTTATATATCTATTTCCTTCACCAAACTAAGGAAGTTTTCTTTCATTATTTTTTTCAGATAAGTTTTCAATTTCTTACTTTTCTTTTTCTCCTTCTGGCACCCCTATGATTCAGATCTTGGTACATTTGGAGATGTCCAAGAGGCTCCTTAGTCTATCCTCATTTTTCTGAATTCTTTTTTCTTCTTGTTGTTCTGATTGAATGCTTTTTTCTTTCTTATGCTCCAAATAACTGATTTTATTCTCAGCTTCATCCCCTTTACTGTTGGTTCCATGTGGATTTTCTTTTATTTAACTTAGTGCAACCTTCCTTTCTGGGTCTTTTTTATACTGCTACAGTACCCCCTGAGTTCTTTGAGCATCCTGATTACCAGTATTTGGAACTCTGCATCTCATAGATTTCTTATTTCCATTTCATGTAGTTCTTTTTCTGGAGTTTTATTCGGTTCTTTCATTTGGGCCATATTTCCTTGTTTCCTCAATTTGTCAGCTTTCCTGTGTTTGTTTCTGTGTATTAGATAGAGTTACTTTGACTCCCTGTCACAGTAGTGTGGCCTATTGTAGAAAAGTGTACCTGTAACTTGTCTGGGGGTGGGGAGCCTTAGGTGATTGCCAGGGTGGGACAACGTGTTTCACTGTTTTGTGGCTCTGTTGAAGGGAGGGCTTAGAGAGGGGACAGTGACACTACCTGGTCACTGGAGATTTGTCTGAGAGGATGCTGTCCCTTCACACTTGGCTTCTTGCCAGTCACTTCACTATTGTCGCTTATGCCACTTGTGCCCTTCCACCTGTGGCCTTGGTGCTGAATCCCAGAGAAGATAGGTCTACATAAGTCCTGCAACCTTTGCAGGCCCTTTAAGGGGAGTCTCCTGAGAATCCTGCAGTTTCCTTCACTACTCTGGTCCCCAGGTTTTTTATAGCCAGAAGTTATGCGGACTTACCTTTCTGACACTAGAACCCTGGGCTGGGCTGGGCTGGGGCTGGGATCCCTCCCACACAAGGTATCCCTCCCGATTTTTATCTACCACACATGAATATGGGACTGCCTGTTTTGCATCTCCATGCCTCTCCACACATCTCCATGCACCTCTTTGTGCCTCTCCGCATCTCTACCCCTCCTTTGTGTCTGGATGAATGTGGCTTCTTTAAATCTTTGGTTTTGGACTTCCATACAGCTCGATTTTCTGATGAATCTGGATGATATTTGTTTTGTAGTCTAGTTGTAATTTTGCTGTAGTTGTGCAAGGAGGCAAAGCGTGTTTACCTACACCTCCACCTTGACCAGAAGTCACGATATTTATGCTATTTTTTGAGACGGAATAGTGAGAAACTAAGAAAATTCCTTGGCAAATAGAATATGGAAACTAAGACAGATAGCTGAACAGAATGGTGAAGCAGTTTACAGCCAGGTGCAGTTGGTCACCAGGGCTGAAGACCTTGAGTGCCTGGCAGTGGGCAAAACTGGGAAAACAGGGACCTCACTCCCATAATAATCTTTTCTCCCTGCAGATAAAATCTAGACCTCAATTATGTTTCAGCTGCAAGTCCAGAAAAGCGGCAAAACCAGGTGGGCAACACCATACTCAACTGCAATGACTAAGAACCCTCCTGTCCTGTCACTGGCCAATCAGAGGAGACCATGTCACTGCAAGGACACCTGGAGAACTGGTGAAACCTTTCCCTGAGATCTCCCCTAAGATTCCTGCCTGCAAGAGAGAGAGAAAAGGCTCAAGACAAAGGACCCTGTGCACATGCTTTTTCTTTAGGGAACAGCCCACACCATTCCTTTCTTCTTTCCTAACTTCTTTCTTCACAGGCACGTTCCTAAACTCTAAGGCAAAGGGCAGCTGGTAGCTTGTTTCAGGCTGATTCCCTGAACCTGTCCCCAGAACCCCCTTTTCTCTGACTTCCCAGTGAGCCAAGGCAGCCCAGCCTAGGCTCTCCTGTGGCTTCTTCTAGGCCAGGCCCTTCCTTGTTCTATTGTCCTCAGCTTTAATAAATGCCTGCTCACAGTCACCTGGACTCCTATTGTGAAATCTTTCCTACACCAAATAAAAAGCCCACACACTATAGCTGGCCCTAAGCAGACCCACTCAGTGCCGGACCCCTGTCTGGTAGCATTTTGATCTATTAGTATTTTCTTTAAAGTGTCACAGTTTCGGGAAGTACTATAATCACACCCATTACATACTACAAACCAGCATGCAGTACTAACATAGCTATATAATTTTTCAGGAGGAGCCATTCTGACCAATTGTCATTGTCTTCAATGAAATGAATTCAGTTGTTATATTTTCTGTTTCCTAATAAACTCCCACATTTTTTGACTTCATTTTTAAGTTTCAGAAAGGTTTTTAAAGTGTCTATTAGATGAAAGGAGAATACATGACTTAGGAAAAACCCAGATCCTTTTTTGTTGGTTGAGTGGTAATAGGAGGACATTATGGGGCCAAAGTTGAAGCAGTAGAGGTGGAGTCATAAGAGACATGAGATTAAGATTAGAACAGGGATTGTTTTTGTAAGGAGTCAAAATTATACCAGATGCTAGAGTTCAAAGAGTAAAGTGGAACTGGGAAAAGAAATACCAAGGTCAGTAGCTAAAAATGGGACAGAACTAAGGCTGTGAATGGCAAATTGGTGGTTGGTATATAGTTAAGGGGCGAGTATTTTGTCTGTCTTGACGAAAAACATATTGGTCCTGTCCTTAAGAACTTAAAGCCCTAAACATGGAGAGTGAAAGATAAACAATTCATGGAAAGATGTCCCTACAAGAAGGAGCAGAGTGGGAAGTTGGTTCTGAGTGAGAAAACATTTTGTATATGCATACACGTTGATTCCTTCTTCTTATAGTGACTTTTACTGCTTTTATCTAAACAAATTATTCTTTACAAATTTGGGTACTAGGAGAAAAAATCTTTTTGATATGAATAGCTATTTTAGCTGCAAAGAAGGCAAAAGGTCTTTGGTAAAACTAGCAATGTAACCCAAGAGCCCAATTCATGAAAACGTGTACATCAGCATCATAGCTCTCTCTAGCTGCTAAGCTGCATCCAGCACCTGCTCAGTCAATGTTTCACTGTTAGCCCAGTGTTATTCTGCGGCTTCCAGAGCTGACGTTGAGCAGTTTTTGAGGTTATCGCTGTAAATAATAAAGTCCCCACCTATAGATTTTACCTAATGTTGTGTGTCATGTCTAGTTGCAAAATTTATTGACATTACTACAACTTTTTTTTTCTCTCCCTTTGGGTTTCTTTCAACACTAACTCTGGCCAATCAGTCTTTTCAAAAATAAGTATGGGCCCTGGCTGGTATAGCTCAGTGGATTGAGCACGGGTCTGTGAACCAAAGGATCAAGGCTCGATTCCCAGTCAGGGCATATGCCTGGGTTGCAGGCCAGTTCCCAACACGGGACACTTGAGAAGCAACCACACAGTGATATTTCTCTCCCTCTCTCCTTCCTTTCGCCTCTAAAGATAAATAAATAAAATTAAAAAAAAATAAGTATGGAAGGAACTGATTTTAGTATTAACTGCTAAAATTGGTGCCTAAGTGGATAAAGTTTACCAATGTATTATTCATCAGGTGCAATAGCTTTATAGATGTCAAGAGAATTTAAGTTCCATTAGGAGCCTCTAGCTTGAGAGTTTTAGCTGGACTTTGAAAACATCTACAGCCTTAGGATAAACTTAGAGAGCACAATACTGGCTTTTTCCCCTGTGGGTACAGGATTCATTTTTTATTTGGGCAAAAAGTTATTCTTTGTTCTTCTAAATTCATGCTATTGTGCTTTGATTACAGTAAGAGCTTCATTGCTGTTAATTATTGATGAAGGTGATGATAGGGATGTAATATTATGAGACCAGGTGGCCCTGGCAGGGTTTAAGCTTGGTTCCTCATTCCTACTCACCCCAGCATGACTTTTGCCTGGTCTCTTCTACATTATCAAGGTCTTGGATCTTTAGAAGAGAAATGTACATTTTTAAAAATCTCCCCAGAAACAGTAAGATATCTTAATTCATAAAGTAACTATTTTTGTTATTGGAGTACCATGTTTTATCTGATCAGACATTTTCACTGGAAGCAAATCTACTGGATATAATTAGTATTTGCATGGTTGATAAGTGAAAGATTTATTAGGCACTCTTAATACCTTGATTTTGGATCGTCATCTAAGGTAACATGTAAAGTTTAACCACTTTAATGTTTGATCTTGTGAAAGAGTAAAAACACAAGGAGTATTATTTATTTACTTTTTCTTTCATTTATTTATTTAGTCAGTAAATACCTGTTGAGTATCCACCATGCGCCACATAGTGTTTTAGGTACTAGAAATACATCAATAAAAACAACAGACAAAGTCATGGCACTTATATTTTAATTGGGAAGACGCAAAGTAATTAAATAAAGCAAGAGATAAGTACTATTAAGATAAAGAAGAGAATACTGTGGATGAGAGGGATTAGTCACTAAAAATATAAATTCCTCAAAAGGTAGGTAGGTACTATATCTGTAATAAGCATAAGAAAACAAGGCACGGTACTATATCATAGGGGTACCGACCACCTGGGTGCTTGATATTTACTACAAAGACTTTTTTCCTTTTAACTTTTGATTTCTACTTTTATGTCCTTCAAGTTTCCCATGTCACAGGGCATCAAGGTGAGAGAGTAGGAGGCCAGAATTGCAGAACTTTTGATCTAATAGTTATCTTAGAGATGATCCAATTTAATCCTTAATTTTGTAGGTGAAACCAAGGCTCACAGAAGTTATCTGACTTGCCCTGGGTATCACAGCTAGTTAGAACAGCTAATTACAAAGAGCTAGTGCTCATCCCTGTGGGTTTCCAGTGAGTGGTGAACCTCTAGGTTTCTATTTTATAAAACCCCAAAACTTGACTATCATGGTCTGACATATGATCAACCCTGAGGTGTACCAAGTTCTCGAGGCTTCAGGGTTTACCTTCTATTTAATAACTAGTAACAACTTACAAGCCCTCTTTGAACCTCCAGATCAGCAAGAAGTTTAGCTTTAAATGGGCTCTCACATGCCCCCTCTGTCTGGCTTATGTTCTAGGCTTCCCTGTGGGTGGACTTTGGTGGTTTCACCACCGTCTCTTCAGGCTGTTGGGAATCTCCTCACTTTCCTTAAGTCTCAGTGTGGACACAGTTCATTTTCCAAGTACTTCTAAAGCCAGGCTATATAGTTCACAAAACTCTATTAATAGTTTAGAGATAACAGAATAGAATTACTCTGCTGAATGAGAAACGTAAACTGTATATAAGCTATCATCAGAGGTCAAGCCTTCAAGAAGAGGTCCCTTCTTGTCATCTCAATCTTCCAAAGCTCCTCTAAGCCCATCCCACTACTGTACTGCAGGAACTAGTTTAACACGCACCCAGGCCTTTGACCAGGCCCCTCCTGGCTGGAGCCTAGGCTGTTAGGTCTCCATTGGCTCTAGAGAGTCAGGAAAATCCTTTCTACTCCCAGAGAGGTCCGTCAGTCCACCCTGGTGATAGCCTTGGACAAATCACACACAGCCATTTATGCTTCATAGTCTCACATTTTTCATTCCAGATTTGAATTTGTGCTTTACTTTTATCTAATCAAAATGACCTAAGTAAGAATTTCCCCCTCCAAAACAGAAGAGTACCTCCCCCACCCATCATGAATGATGCCTGTACTTCCAGCTTCATTAAAAAAATTTTTTTTAATGTTGGCATCTTTGAAATAACCATCTCACGTGTCTAACTGCTAGCTAGCAAAATTTCAGTCTCACTGGGTCAAATTTCTGAATACTTTACATAATCTGTGGACTTTCCCTCCCTACTTCTCTTGCCTTCCATTGTCCTCTTCAAAACTTCTTTCAAGTCCCAACATTTTCTGGAAGCCTGGTTAGCCTCCTGTTCTCTAATTAACATTTCATTCTTAGAACATATTTATTCTGTTTCTGTGATGCCATTTTGCTGTATTTCTTCATTTGTACATGTATGTCATCCTCCCAATTTGAACATAAGCACTTTAAAACATACTCTTTTTTTTTTTAACATACTTTGTTTTAAGATGCCCACACTCGCCTTGGCTGGGTAGCTCATTTGGTTAGAGCATTGTGCTGATATGCCAAGGTTGCAGGTTAGATCCCCAGTTGGTGAACCTACAAGAATCAGCCAACAAATACATAAATAGGTGGAACAATGAATTGACACCTCTCACTCTCTGCACCCACCCCCAGCCAATAAATAAAAATTTTAAAAAGTTAAAAAAATGATCTCCATACTCCATGTTTGGCCATGTTTGGCCACAGTACCTATTTAGAATTCAACAAATATATTTCCTCATAGACTGAAATCTATCGTTTACCCCAGTTATTGCCAAAGGCCTCAGGCTTACTGCACTGCTATTTCTATTTTGATGACTTATATTTTACTTTCCTACTGAATTTGTCCCAAGTTCCATAGCCGCAGTTGAAATGAAATTTCCATTCAAGAGCATTGTTTAATCCCATTTGACATGAGAAGTTTAATCTTTAAATTCCAAACTATGATTTTCTGTTGCATAAGCCAATGGGAAAATTAGCAGGCTGAAATGCCAGAGACCGAACTGGAGCCAGGGCATCACACTGGCACTGCTGTGGCCAGGAGGACTGCACGGCCTTTTGTGGAGTGGCAGAGGGATGCTGGTGATCTCAACCGGGCAGTGGGAACTGCCATCAGAGCCGGAAAGCCAGTGCAGACCCGGACTGGGTCTGGGCAGAGGTGTCATGCCTACTGACAGGTCTTACTGAGAGCCAGAAGGCGAGCTCAGGTGAGCGGAGGAGGCAGAACCACTCACCGCACTGTCAGACCTAACCGCAGCCTGGAAACACACATCATGGAGGATGTAGCGGGGAGATGGCCTCGAGGAGTGAGGACTGAGTTCTGCGGGTCCACACTGAGTTGTACAAGTAGCTGAACTCAGGGTCTGTTATTCAAATTTTTTAGATCAATAAAATACAATGGTAAAATCTAATGTTTTCATTACCCATCCCAGTGCCTAGCCCTACTCCATCCTTCTTTTAATGTTAACACCATATGAAAATTCAGGGAACTTTGATTTTTCACTGTTTGAAATTATAAATATGCTTAAACATTCAATTTGGTATCTTTGAAGGTTTTGGTTATTTGCTTATTAAAATTGCATTTTTTCCTTATAAAGAGGAAAGTTATCTATCACTAGAAACAACCAACAGTAATCCATGTTAGAAATCTGGACTCTACACATCTATAAAGATTTTCGTATTAGGGAAAGCCACTTCATATCTTCGGGTGTCAGCTCCTGTACATGGCTACACGCATCTGATAAAATGTGGCTAACATAAGGCTAACAGAATGTGGAGTGGATACATTTGGAGCCAAATGGTGTAGGTTTCAACCCCACCTCTACTTTTGATTAACTTTTTCACCTGGCTACATAGCCTGTTTCCCCATCTGTTAAGTGAGGCTGGTGATAACAATATTTGATCTTACAAGGAGTTGAAAGAGTAAAATCAGTTAATATCTATAAAGCTTATAGAAGAATACTTAACACACATGGCCAAGTGAGAGTTAGTTAATACTATGATTATACTCTTATGGTTTACTTTTGTAGTGAATTTGTGTTTAAGGTGCTTGGAGGTGAAGATTTGATTGTTAATACATTTTATAAATATTGGAAGTTTAATTTTTCTTCTGACAAATATGTGTATGTGGCCCATATAGGTGTAAGTGTGTATATGTAACTGTATATGGTGACTTTTAAAGTGTGTGCTTGTTCATTTCTATATTACTCAATAATGGATTTAATTTTATTTGTCAGTAGTGCTAAAAATATTCTTCTCATGGGGTGAGTTCTTTCTCATCTTAACCGTCATGGTTAGAATGTAATCCAAATCAGGGAGCAATTTCAGTGAAGGTATGAACCCACAGAGTTCCCTTTATATTAGGGCCAAAGAAGCAGTCTGATTTTCCCTTTGTTGTGTTTCAAATGCATCTCAAGCTATACTGGGAATATCACTGTAAAATAAAGGGGTTTTGGCAATTCAGCACCTCCTACACACAGCTAATTAAATAGTATGAGAGGCAAGCAGCAGACAAGAATCAAGCTCATAAATACTACACATTTTATTAATAACATACAAATGATCTTAATTAAATCTGCACTTTCCATGAGTAACAGTCTCACACACAGGTTTGTTCCTTTGTCCAGGAGCTCCAGAGGGGTGGAAACATCCTGGCATCTTAACAGTAAGGGACTCCTCTTGACTTAACAGACTCTTCCTTTTCTCTGCTTTGCAGTCTCTCTCTGTAGACTTTCCCAGTTTCAAGGACCCAAGTGGAAAATGAAAGACCCATGTTGCCTCTGAGCTCTAGCTGAGCCTGTGATCCTACAGACAAGCCTCCCCATTTAAAAAAGATTTCAAATCAAAACCCATATAATCCACAAAGGTCTAAATTAGGTCTCTGTATGCTATCTGTTCTCATTGGCCCCTTCATTGTACTTACTCAAATTTGTAATTATATATTTTTCTGTGATTATTATTTTAAAGTCTGTCTCCTTCCCTGGATACACAGTCCTGAGATCAGGAGCTCGATTTACCATGTTCATGGCCCATTTCCAGTGCTAAGCACACCTCTGACCTATGGTAGGTCCTTTGCGATGTGGTGTGTGTATGTGTGTGTTAGGGGGAGGCTAAAACCAGGGATTTTATGGCTGCTTCTTTTTAAGTTGAAAAATAATTTGCACACAATTTACATTTTGAAGTATATACGTTTGTATGTTTTGGCAAATGTATGGAGTTATGTAATCTTTACCATAATCCACACAAAGAACATTCACGTCACTCCCCAAAGTTCCCTTATGCCCCTCTGCAGTCAATTCCCTACTTTGTTTTTATCCCCAGCTCCTGGCAACCACCAATTTCTCCCCGGTCCCTACAGCATGGCTTTTCCAGAACATCATACAAATGGCCTCATACAGTGGGCAGTCTTTAGTGCCTGGCTTCTTCCACTCAGCATGATGCTTTTGAAATCCATCCATGTTGTTTTGTGTATTAGTAGTTTATCCTTCTTATTACTGAGAAGAAATAGAGTAGATTCTTAATAATTGTTTGTTGAATATATAAAAAGGAATACAGACCTGGGTGCACATCTGCAAATGGATTAATTGAGGAAAATCTGAACATCTTTATCCATAAATACATGTTGAATACCTGGATAATGTGTTAATTATACTTTAATGGTAATCACAGATTTTAATACCAGGTTTTGTTTGTATCTTCAGATTTTTTGATGAAGTAGTTTTTTAGGATAATTGGAATATTTAATCACCATTTCCAGTGGAAATAAAATGATTATTTCTTGTTTCTGTGATAGCTAGGATATAGTATCTGAATATTTTCCCATTAGATCTAAGAAAGTCTGATTGTGTCCACTGGGATAGTGGGCCCTGCGCTTTTCAAGCAAAATTCACATTTCAGCTAACATGATGTGAAAATTATCTTATTCAGTGTTAAAAAGGAGAATTTAAAATTTATTGCTTGACCAAACTCAGCTTTTGAAAAATAAAAATCGATATTGGATATTCCCTAACATTTTGACCTTGGACTTTTTTTTTATAGTAACAGGAAATATTTAATTTTCCAATCTCCACTTTCCATTTTTCTAAACTGAAAAAAATTGATATATTACAAAGTATCTGTACATAGACAAAATACACCTGATGGGGGCAAAAAAAAATAGAGAGGAATACAGTGTCAGGAACCTCCATCAGGGAGAATGTGGTGGCAACTGACACTTTTCTGAATTAGCATCTCTTTCAAAACCTACTAGTAACCATTTTAGTACTGTAACTGTACATGCATATTGCATATATATGTGTATATATATGCACACACACGCACACCAGTGGCTGGGTGACATCTATGGCATAAGCTAACAGAAGCCCTACTTACAAATTTGTGCTAACTGCCCTGCTTTTAAACATACCGATCTGATGTCATTTTCAAATTCTTATCATTCCTCTGGACAGTTGAAGAAAAAACTAAGAAAACTGGGTCAAGAAAAATTGTTTTTGAAACCACAAAAATAACCACGGTCAAACCAGTTTTGCCTCTCATTCATGAACAGAATCAGATTTCTCATCTGTTGAAAAAAATGTATTTAATGTACTTAGTATCTCCCAGGGTACAATACTTAAGTATTGACCTTGGATCCTTAAAGCGTCTTTTTCTCAGTGCTTATTAGGACCGAGTCAAGGAGAACTTTGATGTTTTGAGCAGTGTTAACATCAGGTTATTCAGATAAAAGGGAAATCAGGGCTGTCCTGTCTATCATTACATAAAGGATCAAGAATAAACAAAATGTGTAAGAAAAGAACACTAGATTAAAAATGGGATGTGGAATCTACATATTAGCCAACTGATGCGACCTCTTGTGACCGTGGTGCTCTCTGGTGCAGTGGAGATAAATAATGCAGCCCTGCCTATCTCTTAGGTTGCTATGTTTATTTTCAAACATTACTACAAGTGCTACAAACCATTAGACTCTCTTTTGAGTACCTGTTCTTTTTATTAGAGACAGTCCTGTGTGAAATCTGAACATGTTCCTTTCTCCCCTAACTCAGCAGTCGAGATCATAGCAAGGAAATTTCTTCTTCATTCACTCCTTTGCAATAAATGTCTCCAGGAGCACAGAGGAATCTTGTTATCAATAAACATATATCTATCAACAATTGAATCTAAAAAACAAAATAAATGAACAAGCAGAACAGAAACAGACCCATAGACAGAACATTTTGACAGCTGCCAGATGGGGATGGGTGAAAAAGGTGAAGGGATTAAGAAGCACAAATTGGTAGTTACAGAATAGTCATGGGGATGTAAAGCTTAGCATAGGAGATATAGTCAATAATATTCTAATAACTATGTATGGTGTCAGATAGATACTGGATTTATTGAGATGATCACTTAGTAAGTTATATAATGTCCAATCACTAGGGTGTACACCTGAAACTAATATAATATTGTATGTTAACTGTAATTGAAAAATTAAAAAATAATTTAAATAAGGAAATGCCTTAGGTTTTAACTTCAAAGGGATATATGACAATATATAAGCTACTTTTCAAAATTCTACATATTTGCTATGGAAAATTACTGAATATACAGCAATTTTCTTAATATCTTTTTTTATTTACTTACCATTTTTAGGCACTGTGCTATTATCTACCCTTCGCAACAATTTTCTAAGGTAGGAAACATATTGGCCACATTTCACAGGTGAGGAAGCTGGGATTGCCATTTTCTTATTGGATTTCTGTCCAGTTGTTCTAGTCGTAGCTTGTTTTCATGGCTACCATTGTGGCAGTGTTGTTGGCTTTCAAGACTATTGCAAAGCTGTAAAAGGTGGGATGGAAATAGGGCAAGTTAAAACTATACAAGGCTTGCTGTTTTAAATTAATATTTAGCCATTTTCTGTTGAATAAATGCTCTTCAAATTGTCATAAGCCTTAGGCTAATTTTCTAGAAAGTTAGTTTTGATACATTTTTCCAATGTTCTCATTGGAGCAGATTTTTCAGGGTCTTTTACCCGACCTGTCCCATTCATGTCTTGGGCATGATTCTTTTTAGCCTGGGAGGTAATAGCTAATAGGAGCCTTTTCTTTTTAAAAATCTCTTATAAATACACAAATACATTTTGAATAAAGTTGAAGTTGAGTAAAATATGTTTGAGGACCATGTCATCAGAATCACCTGGAAACTTATTAAGGGTGCAAATTACTGAACCAGCACATACCTGGCAAAGTGGCTTCTCTAGAGAGATAATACTGAACCTTATATTTTTCATGAACTCCCAGGTAATTGATGCATATGTACAAACCAAAGTTGAAGAATCACTGCCAGATGGCACTAAGTGACATGATTCAATGCTTACATACTAGATATTGGCTGTTAAAGCTGATTTCGAGCATTTTAAAATTCATCAATAGGAATTTTGGCAGCTAATAATCACTTTTCTTCATATTTATATTCATCAGTAATATTTCAACATTGCCTCTACATCAGTATCATATGACAAAAATATCTAAGAGTCGTGTTATTAAGCACCTATTTATCTGCTAGGGATCCATGGGCTTTTATGAGATCATGTAACTTTCAAAGGTACAACTTTTTATCCCTATTTTAAAGATGAAGAACCTGCCAGGGTCATATGACTAACAAATAGAAGAATTGGGATTTAAAAGAAATATTTCTGACCTGACATCCCATGCTTTTTCTGTTTTATTTTCCTAGGTCTCTTAAGCTATACCTTTATCAGACATTTCTTATTTGAACGTAAGAGTCATTTTGCCAACAGAGTCACAACACTTAATTCATTTTAATTTTTTAAAAAAAACCTCAGGACATTAGATGCCTCTCTTATCTTTTTGTAATGTTATGCAATGTAGTCCAACATCTCTTTGTCTGAAAGTTGTAGAACAATGGCAAATAAAGTGACTTGTACGGCACAGGTGTGACTTGTATGGCACAAGCCAGGCATACATTATTCATAAGCAAGGCAGTAAGATGATGTGGAACCTCTGTGTGTACTGAATTTTACAGTGGCTCTAAAATGAAGGTGCAAGAAAAGAATTGGGGGCCTGCAGCATACCAAATCAAATCAGTTTAGAGAAAAGGAAAAGACTTTCCAGATTAATAGAGATGAGCTGGCATGCACATGCTAAACAACCCCATATTTTAAAATGCCTCTATCTCATTTTCTCAAGGCTGTGTGCAATGGGTGTGTATTTTAAAAGATTTTTTTTAAAAAGATTATTTCAAAAGAACAAGTTGTTGTTGTTTTTTTTAAATGAGCTAGCCGACTTTTTCTGATGTTACGGTGCTGTTTCTTAGGATTCTGGATTTGGCTCCTCACATGTCAAAAGAGAGAACAGGGCACAGAAGGGGGACCTGTAGCCCCAGATGTGACCTAGAAAATTGGCTGACCTGACATTTAGAGCTGTCAGCTTATGATTTTAACCTCACTCTTTCTGTGTCTGAAAAAATTCCTCAGGTCAGTTACATAGCATAGAGGACTCAAGGGAAATCCAGCTGTGCTGAATCAAGTTTGTGTTCTGAATTTTATGAGATTGGTTCCGGGGTGGCCATGTATTTCTTAGCAGAGGCCAATTCTTGGATAACAGTGACCATTTCTCATTCAGCCTCATACTATTACAACCTAATGCCGTGCCTTGAACACAGTCGGCACTCGAGATGTCTGAGGAATGAATGAGCAAAAAACGGGGTGCAGATTAGTAAATTATATTTGTCTAATCTGATCTCAAACTACTCCTTTATTTGAAAATAGATTTAAAAATAGATAATAATGCAGTAAGTATAAGGGTAAATAATAACAATGAAACAAAAATCCATGTACTCACTTAAAGAAAAAAAATGTTAAAATTAATTTCCAAGTCTGAGTATCTAAACTCGTTTTTCTTCAATGTACACCCCACTTCCAGAGGTAAATTGTCTCTTAAACCTTAATATTCAGTCTGGTGTTTATATTCCAAATAAGTGTGCCTGTTGTTTTATATTAAAACATTGCTCTTTTTTTGTAGAGAACGTAAGATTAATTTCTGTTTAAAGCAGCATTAATCCTTATTGATGGGCTAACAGTCCATAAGGGGTATGATGTAAAGGTCAAACAGGTTCATCCCAGCAAAATATATTCACGTCATAACAGGAGCTTTCATAGCCTTCGCTCAAAGGCCATTTCAGGTTCCTTAGTTGGATGAATACAGGAAATTTTTGCTAGGGGGCTCTTCGGAGTGTCTCTCAATGTTCCCACTGGACCTCACATACAGCTGCTGTCAGTGAGGCTCTGCTGGAGACATGGTGCCTCCTAGAAGCCTGAACTTCCGTGGGGTGGAGAAGCATGGCCCTAATCCCTGTTACTGAAAGAGCTACTCCTTGCGGATTGATTATGACAACAGCTTCATCATCGTGTAAATTTGAAAGGCATGAAACACGTTAAAAGGGAGGCTTGGTAAATTAAAGCTGTTTTCCCACAGAAAAAGAGGAAAGAAGTGACTTATAGTTTACTCACCGTGAAGAGTTTCTGTGAGACCACAAGAGAAAAATGCCTCTCTTCTAAGAACCTGATTGACTTCTTTGGGGACTTTCCAGAAGAAGGAAGATTTGCACTTGTTTTTCTTTTAGGTGGGGGTGGATTTCCTACTTTTTCACTACCCTCTTCCTCTGAGCAGTTTGAGTTTTTTCTGTGCTCATCAAGGGTGGGCAAAGGTAATATTTTAAATACCCTCAAAAGTGGGCCTTCCAGTTTTGCTTGCCATTGCTTAAATATTATTCACTTTTCCCATACCTTGATATTGAAGATTGGGTGTTGGTGTTCTGGTTATTATACTGACTGCATTACACATTAGTTTTATGTATTTTTCATTAGTTTTGTTCATGTAGTTTATATAGTTCATTCATGGGCACCTAATGTGTACTAGCTGCTGGGAGCTTAGCAATGCATAGAATAGGTAGTCTTTGTCTTCAAGAAGTTTATCAAGGGAGGCAGACATTAATTCTAATTCAGGAAGTGCCATGAGGGAGAAGCATACTTAATTTTGCTAAGTGTTATGGAGACAAACCTTTTTTTAAAAAACTCATTCATATTTCCTTGTAGAGGGACATTAATTAATGTAGCATTCCTGGCACATTAATTAATGTAGCATTCCTGGCTTCTCTGACCTGGGCTCGTCTAGCATTCGGGATGTGCTTGTGAACTCTGAGCCTGTGCCTCTGAGTGGGGGGTGGAGTAAGGTTGGCACCTTCCAGGGGCCAGCACAGCCGAGGCTGCATATGTCTGTCTAATTCTTCAGTTCCGACTAGGAGACTCACCAACAACATATACCTAACTTACAGTTCCCAATCTTGCTTTTATTAGAGTTAATGTTGATATTTGATCCTCTCTTGCTTGACTCTGTTGTCTCTTAAATTAATTCAGGATGTAGGTGGGAGAGAAGATGCTATTATTGGTTAATTGATAAAGCCTAGTCTCAGTACCGTGGTTTTCCAATTCTGCTTCTCAAAGAAAGGACTGCAGTGAGCTGGCTGGGCCGAATCCTACTTCTGTCACAACACTTTCAGAGTGCGTGGGTTTGGATCTGTTTGATGGTTGTACAAAACACAGAGTTTATTCTCATATTATTATTATTTAATTATTGTATTATTTTCTACATGAACAAGTATAAACCTAATTTTGCCCCACCCTATATGAGGCTTCCACATCAAAATTCTGAGTTTAAAAGGAGTTTAAGTACCAGTGCCTTAGACCTACAGCTTTCAAACATTTTAAACCATGATTCGCAGTAATAATTACCTTTCAGATTATACACACTCATATATATTATATACGTGTGTATGTAAACATGTGTGTACTGTCTCCACTCCTCTCTCCACTTTTTTCTATTCCTCTCCTTTCCATTCCATTCAACTTTTATTCCATTTTATACCATTAGAAAAAACTCTTTTGCTAAAAGTCCTTAAACTGATTTCACAACACTCATGAGGTGATGTTTGGAAAATTCTGCATCAGACCATGTTCATTTCACCAAAAGGATGTGCTTTGAGGCCTCTTGTCTGTCGATGACCTGACCTTCTACTGATGGCATCTCTTTGGCCCTCTGCGCTCTATTTTTTTGAAGTGTGATATATTATTAGTGTTCTGAATGCACATAAATTAGGGTTAAACTCACTATGAAAATATGGTCCCTTTTGAGAAAGTATTTTTCCTCATTGTTATTATTGCTGAGACTTTCAACAATACCAAAATAATATATTACATTGTAAACTAGGCAAACATTACTAAATATTTCTCTTGTGGCACATTTTAAACCATATTATTACTGGCCTTTTGTTTTGTTAAATGGGGTAATTTTCTATCACAGTAGTGAACAGAGCTGTCAAAAATTATCAAGTTCATAGAATTTATGCTCTACTGGGGTGTTTCTTTTATGCAAAAATATTCATAGAACTCATGTACTAGACTGAATTATTTGTGTGAACTTATTCATCATCACCACCCCACTCTTGACAATGTGACATCCAGGAAATGGCGGTTTGATGGGGATGAGGAGGGCAGTATAATTTTTGTGCTTAAGCTAGTGCCTGAATAGGGCAGGTGTGGGTAGGGCGCTGAGAAAGCGTGCTAGGCAGCACAGTGAGGTTGTGCACAGGAAGTCTGCAGCATCCAGAGGGACATGAAATGCTCTGAAAAAAAGTAAGAGAGCATCCAAGTAAATTGGGCCTCCTTTCTGATACAGCTTTGGACCAGCCCTTCCCCTAGTCTATAAAGCTAACTTCAAAGGAATAGACACTGAGAAGTCAATGTGTTACCTAACTTTTGTCTCCAAAATTGGACATCCACTTAAGAGAGCTTTTGATGAGGGGCAAGTGTCTTATCCCCAATGGAAGAGAAATGAGAACTACTCATGCCCAGCAAAACTTGGCCTCACTAAATGCCAGTTTCCGAGTCCTCTTTCCTGCCTCCCTCCAGTCACTGCTTGTTTGCTTTAAATGGGCGGTAGAAATAGGCAAACACAGGTGCTGTCGACATTGGCAGCATGGCCTCTCCTCCAGATTCAGGCTCTCCCTGGATGGCACTGGCTGGGAACCGCAAGATTGGAGATCTAATCAAGTGAATGCTGGCTCTCTGCCCACCACTAACTGGTTTTATTCAGCTTCCCATTGTTGATAATAAAACACAAGTGAGCCTTCAGTTTCTTGCCTGCTGGTTCCAAAGCCAGCATTTACTGCAGGCTCTCTGACTTGCCATTCTGTGGTGTCATGGAAAGAACACTTGCCTACATTGTTCAGACCTGGCTTCTTGTCCAGGTTTTGCTTCCAGCGAGGTGTGCATATCCCTTAACCTCCCTGAGCCTTATTTCAAATGGAGATCCTAACCCCTAATATTGGCTAAGCTCTGTGTTTTTTGTTTTGTTTTTTAATCTCAGGTATCTATCAAGGTGGAAAGCAGAAAACAAATGGAATTCAAGGCTCTGTTTTAAAATTCAAAATGGTTGAAGGGTGTCCTGGAAGGGGTAAGGAATGGGAGAGGGGCAATAGGTCTGGAAAAGAGATTTCTGGTGACTGGGAGGGAGGGAGGAAGGGAAGAGAGAGATCTTGTCCTTAGAACTTGTACCCTACTCAGGAGATGAGAAGACCTCAGGAAGGAAGTGTTGACAAATGGTGAGGACACCTCTAGGAGGTTTGGATTCTACCACTTGTGTTTCCCTACTTAACTGAGATTTCCTGCCTTGGCAAAGAAACAGCAGAGCCTGGAACAACAGGTATCTCAGTCATAGCCAGTATAGACTCTTGTCTGACAATCTGACGGATTCTCCCCCTTGGAATTAGGGAAAGTCTCAGGGCCTTGCACCTTTGCAGGAAGGAACCCCTTAACAGCCTAAGGTTTGCCTCCTTCATGGTCCAATAACAATGACACTGGAGTAGGTATTAAATTGATTAAAACCAATAAAAATAGCTAAAACATAATTTTTTACATACTTGATCAAGAGGACTGAGATTCATGCTCTATATGTGTGCCATTGTATTTACTGAGTAAATTGTCTCGGAAAAACCCTGTATTTCCTTTCTCTACCCACAGAGCTTCTCTGCCAGGCATTTTCTGATGATGCCAGAGCTCCATGCTATGCCAGGCTGCCCTTGAGGCAGTGTGGGCAAGGTCTGGAGCAGAAAGTAGGATGAGCAGTTCAAAGATTGGATTCCTGCCCATGGGTGGGTGAGTGGCCTGGGCTGGCCCAGGCAGGGTTCTGAAAGCCCATCACTGAGGAATCACCCCACCAGAGACAGCACTGGGGCAGCACTCAACAACGCTTCATTAGCCAGGATTCCCAGTGCCCCAGCTGAAGCCATTTGGAACTGATAGATTGTCAGGGCTTCCTCAGCTTCAAATTCATGACTGATTTCCTTCCTAAGGCCAACAGACTTCCTTCTGTCTCTGTCCCAACAGAGAGACAGGAACCTGGAAGACTCCTGGGCCAATGTTTCTTTCCCACTGGAATGGTTTCCTGAAAATGAAGACTTTGCCTTGGCTCCTATACCCAGTTCTTGTTCCATACTTCGCAGTTCCAAGTCAGTCATGGAAAGAGGAATGTGCCTAAAAATAACCACCAGCTGGGCCCACAGAAGTTCAGGGAGGTGTGTCTGCAGCTAACGGAGTAAGGTTGAGGTCTGCCTCTGTGTTTCTGGAAACTCGGCTTTGGTGTGCTTGCCAGAAGGGCCCTTCAAGTTGTGTTATTTTTAGTGTCTCTCAGGACAGCCTTTGCAAAGACAAGTTCTTCCTGCCTGCAAGTTATTGAGGTCACCCAAGGATAGCGTGTTAGGGATAATAGGAAGAAGTATACGTATTTTTAGTGAATTTGCTCATGCTTTTTGTTGCCCTTCTCTTTTCTCGCATCCTTCCTCAGTCTCCCCGGAAGCCCCCTTCCACTCCTACATTAGCTGGGTAGCCCCTGGGCCTGCACCCTTCTCAGATGCCCGGAGACTTCCATGGTTCCTGAGCCTGACTGGTCCTGGATGTCACTCTTTCTTCAGTATCAAAACACATTTGTTCTTCAGGGAATGGAATTAATTGATAAATGAACTCACAATAAAGTATAAATGAAGATAGTTTAAAATTACCTGTTATGCAGAGCATTGTTTTAAATTGTAGTAAAAAAAACATATATTATAAAATTTACCATCTTAAACATTTTAAGTGTACAGTTCAGTAGTGCTAAGTATCTCACATTGCTGTGAAACAGATCCCCAGCACTTTTTCATCTCACAGAACTGAAACTCTGTGTGCACTAAACTCCCCATTTTTCTCTCCTTCCAACCTCTGTTAACCACCATTCTATTTTCTGCATCTCTGAATTTGACCACTCTAGACAATTCATGTAAATGGAGTCATTCAGTTTTTGTCTTTATGTGATAGTTTCAGGGTTCACCCACATTATAACATATGACAGGATCTCCTCCTTTTGTAAGGGTTTATAGTATTTTATTGTATGTATATAACAAATTTTGTATCCATTCATCCACTGGCGGATATTTGAGTTGCTTCTACCTTTTGGTTATTATGAATAGTGCTGCTATTGTAACCATGCAGCATGGGATACAGCTGCTTGTTGCCTTGCGTACACAGATCCAAAGATTTGTATTGAGGGAAACAAGTTTTTATTAAGAGGATTCTAATTTGTGGGGACTGAGAGAACTCTTGCTCTTGGCCCTTCTCTCCCATGAGACCCAGAAATTCTCTTATTCCCCAAAAGACTACAAGCCAAAACCATGGCCAGAAGTTCCCCATTTTTTTGTCTGTCCTTTTTGGAGCTTAAGCCAGTCATGCCATTAGATCTCCATCCTCTCTGGACTGTGCACTCGTGACTTTCTGAGTCACCATCTTCTCATAGCAGTTCTGTGCTTCAGGTTCTAGGGTGCACTGCTGTCAGTCTCCATGTAGCGGTCCAGGATCCACGTGCTATGCTGCACTGGATCACAGTGTCCCAGAAGCTGGAACCAAGCCAGGCATGTGTCCCAGCCTGGGACCCTGCCTCCAAAGGTGGACTTCCAACCATATGGAGCCTAAGCCCCTGGTGGGCCCAGCATCTGCCTAGCCCCATGAGTGCTCCCATCCTTATAGAGAACAGAGCATCCAAGTGCACCTGCAAAAGTTCCTGGTCTAAGCACCTGGAGCAAAAAGCCAAGAGCCAAGAGCCAAGATCCTAGCACCAAAGCAAGAGGGTGAGATTCTTCCCACTTCCTCTATTAGAAAGTCCTCTCTCCTGGAATCCCATGCTCTCTGGAAGCCAGTGGGAGTGTCCAGCTTTCTAACCCATGAGGGCTATTATTGGCCATATTTGCCTTTCCCCTCCTGCTGCAAGGCTGCTAGTCTCCTCCTGCATTCCTGCCCTGCTGGGAAGGTAGGGCTGCCTGGTTGTCAGGGTTACCCATGCTAGCTTCTTTACAACTGATAGTGGCCTTCATTATGCAGTGTGCCTTAAGCACTGTGTCTTCTGCTCTGTTGGCTCCTCTCTGCCTTGGAGAAGACAGGGTGCTTTTAAATTGCAACCTCAACAGCTTTCCCTAGCAAGGACCCCCTGCCTTTCCTGGCAAGAGGGGGAGCAGTCTCCAGTGCTGAATTTGGGGTTCTCTTGCCCAAATTGGGGTTCCTTGCTTTCCAGGAATCTTTGCTTTGACCTACCCCATTACACTATGAACATGGCTGTGTGAATATTCCTTTGAGATCCTGCTTTTTTTGTTGTTTTAAATATATTCCCAGAAATAGGATGCTAGATCACATAAAAGTTCTATTTTTAATTTTTTGAGGAGCTGCCATAGTGTTTTCAACAGTAGTTGCACCATTTTAAAATCTCATCAACAGTGCAAAAGGGTTCCAACTTCTTCATATCTCTACCACCTCTTGGTTTTTTAGGGTTTTGTCTGTTGGATGGTTGGTTGGTTGGTTGGTTGTTGTTAGTAGCCATCCTAACAGGTGAGAGAGTATGGTTAAATTTTAACGAAGATTTTAATGCTTCAGCCTAAAGGAATAGCAATGGTGTTGATTTCAGGTGCTGGCATAGGCCATGGGGAGCTATTAAATGTTTTGTTTAAGGTGGTCTTACTGTATCCTTTAAATCAATGACACAGACCTCAGCAGAGTCAATATATCACCTGAGGGACAGTTCACTTTTTCCTAAAATCCATTTAATATTACCTTCTCTATACTCATTCTAGAATTGAAAAAACTTAGATTCATTACACACAGTTATGCAAATTTCTGGAGGGCTCATGTCTCATGGCCTCCTCGCTGGTTCCTGGCTTCTGCTTCTTATGGATTTATTTTTAACTCTCCTGACTATCCCACTCTTGTTTCATTCCATGTGAACACAGTCATGGCACTCTCCTTGGTTTCTACAGGAATAGTCACTAACTACTAGCTTTTTTATATGCAGTAGATTTCCTGGAAGTTTAAGGGGGAGTTTACACTGCAGAAAAGCAAGCTATTTAAAATGGAATATTAGCACTCCCATTCCCAAAGCTTGTTTTTTTAAATATATTTTTTGATTATGCTATTACAGTTGTCCCAGTTTTTTCCCCTTTGCCCCCCTCCACTCAGTACTCCCATTCTGTCTATCAGTTCCCCAATCTTAGTTCATGTCCATGGGTCATGCATACAGTTTCTTTGGCTTCTCCATTTCCTGTACTGTTCTTAACATCCCCCTGTCTATTCTGTACCTACCAATTTGTACTTCTTAATCCCTGCATCCTTTCCCTTATTCTTCCCCTTCCCCTTCCCAACTGACAACCCTACAAATGATCTCCATATCTAAGATTCTGTTTCTGTTCTGCTTGTTTACTTAGTTTGTTTTTTAGATTCATTTGTTGATAGTTGTGAATGTCTTGCCATTTTAATGTTCATAGTTTTGATCTTCTTTTACTTATATAGTTCCCTTTAACATTTCATATAATAATGACTTGGTGATGATGAACTCCTTTAGCATTAACTTGTCTGGGAAGCACTTTATCTGCCCTTCCATTCTAAATGATAGCTTTCCTGGATAGGGTAATTTAAGTGGTAGGTCCTTGCTTTCCATCACTTTGAATACTTGTTGCCAGTCCCTTCTAGCCTGAAAAGTTTCTCTTGAGAAATCAGCTGACAGTCTTATGAGATCTCTTTTGTAGGTAACTATCTGCAATTCTCTTGCTGCCTTTAAGATTCTCCCTTTATCTTTAAACTTTGCCATTTTAATTATGATGTTGCACAATTCCTAGGAATGCAAAGCTCTCCTTTCCACTGGGTACACAAATCAACTCCTTCCAAACTCCGCTGTAAGCCCTCTTTTGTAAACCCCAAACCTCAAAATGTTCACTTATATAAAAATACTTATTACCCATTTACAAGGTCAAAAGACTAGTAGAGATCTTGAATTTTCCTTTAGGAGATCTACTCATCTTTTTTGAGAAGGGACCAATTTGAGATAAGATTTTTTTTTAAGTCCAGGAAATCTCTGTGATTTAATATTGATGACAACCATTTTATCTGCATGCCTTTGGAAAAGCTTCTTGGAGAGGTTGGGCCTTGAAAAAAGAGAATTCTGTAATATGTTTCTTTTCTTTTTTTGTTTTGTTCTAGCTAAAATTAAGGCTAGGGTGGACACAGTTGGAAATGTTTTCTAAAGTTGTTTGGCTCTGTTTATTCAAGGATTCTGTACTCCCCATGGAAGCTAGACTTGCAGAGTCCTCATGATGATGACTTTCTAACTTGGGCAACTGTTCTGTTCCTTATTCTCACACCATGGCCACTATTTGTGGCAGGAGGCTAATAGGAATATTAACCTCTGTAGCTTTCAGCTATAACAATATACTGCTCTATCTCACCCTACACAGTTGAGACTTCTGCTCCGTCTCGTTGCTAGGTAGATGTCCTAGCAGGGAGTCAGTCCTGAACTCTGAAAGGTTGTCTAGAAGTTACATTTAGTTGTTTCCTCTTACTGTATATGGTAGGCTAGAAATGGTACCACAAAACTCATCTTGTAATCCTTTTCTTCCTTAATAGCAAAACAGTGGAATTAAGTCTGTGGGCTGGCAAAATGTAGGCAGCTGGGGTTTGAACTTGAAGCACCAGTGTGCTAGCACCGGCCCTCCTCATTATTCTTACAGTGTTGAGAATGACACAGTCAGAAGGTGGCTGAGATAGTGAAGGACCCAGACTGCAGTGGTCACTGGGCAAAGGGGAACATGGCATGAGGAGGACACAGTAAAAGCAAATAGTGTGTCACCAAATTTGAGAGCTAAGAAAATAAATATGTTCAAATACTACATAGGTTGACAGAAATTATCTTAACTATCCTGTCTATTAAAAAGAGGTTGTAAATAGTATACAGTAAAGGAAGAAGCATCTCCTTGTCCTGCAGTAACAGACTGCTTGTGACTTCTGGAATGTGTCATGCTCCCTCTGACAATTTTGTTCCTTCTACCTGAAACAACTTCTCTATCTGGATCTCCTCCACTGCTCACTCCCCCAGTTTTCCTCAATTCCTTCTACTGGTCGTCCAGATTTCCACATAGATGCCATTTCCTCTGGGAAACTTTCTTAGACCTCAGGAAACTGGATAAGGTACCCCCTTCATGTCATGCATAGTATTTACCTCTGAGAATAGTAGTTGGATCTATCCTTATTTATCTTTTTTTGTCATCTTAGGGTTAGGGATTTTGTCTTGTTCATCACTGTACCCACAGCATCTAGCAGGCAGCCAATAAACATTTGTTGGAGTATTAGAAGATTAATAAATGAACAAGTAGACTATAGCTATTTTTCAAGGCTTCCTTAATCTAAATCCAAATCCTTTAGTGAATATTTTGTGTGGGAAATCTTGCTTAGGGTTTTAAAATATGTAAGAGTTCACTATGGCTGGAGAAAAATACTTTATTAAGGGTTGAATCTTTGGAAGTCAATCAAATAAAGCTTAAGCATTCTGTAAAAGAATATAGCAGACAGAAAAATTTTTTCAAAGGCTAACTTGTTCAGCTCTGAATCTCATTTTCTTTTATATCTTTGATCATCAGGTTATAGAATCCATGGTTATTATCAAAAATTAAAAAAAAATGAAAGATTAGCTATGAAGGAATTGGGCCTGGTACATCTTAGTCACTCCTCTATATAAGTGACATGTGGGTATATGTCTACATAAAATTTTAGATTAGAAATACACATTTTTAAATGCAGCATAACTCATTGTCTTATTGGTACATAATGTTACAAGATCTGAAGGTATAAAATCACTTTGGGTTGATCATTTTATATATATTATATGTATTTATATAAAACATACACCAAAATTTTGAGATGGATTTTTATAAATAAGGTATGGATATTACTCATTTCATTACTCTTCCCACTATTTCTAAATGCTCATTCTCCTTGATATAGACCCTAACACATTTCCTTTATGTTATTACTCCCAAATGGAAATAACAGGAGAAAATTAAGAATGACAACAACAAAAACTGATTGATTTCTGAGCCATCATTTGATCTTTTTAATTGTTTTATTATTTTTTACTTTTATAAAATATTTAGGCATATGAAAAAGGCAGAGTAACATTTCATTTGAACTTAAATAAGCCATTATATTAACTGGATCTTTTCATTCATCTAGAAGGCATTTTCCTTTTTGATGTTTTCTGAAAGTATCAGAAAGTATTATTATTTCATCTGAAAAAAGCATCATTGCTGAAATAGTCACAAAATGTTTATCTTTTCTATGAAAAATTTCAAAATAAAGTTTCAGTTAAGTATAGTCCCTCAAAAATATATTCCCTGACTATATGAAACAGAATTAGAAAATGCAAACTCCCATACATTCCAGAATTATTAATGCAAAGCCACAGTGTATATGTGGTATTTAAAATCCTTTTATCGTTTGAACACATTTATATTTAAAAAGCAAGTATAGGGTAATCTTGACTAGAAACTCATATGACTAAACCTTTCATTGTTTTGAAACTCAGAATATGAGTTATGAGTGGGTTCTAAACTTGCAAACTATAGCTTCTTATCCTTGCTGACACACATGATAAAAATGATCCTAAATTGTATTCTTTCATTTATGTGTTTGATCAGTATTTGTTGACTTTCCATAATGTGCCAGGGCCTGTGATGGGTGCCGAGAGGTCAGTGAGCTGGCCATGGCATCTGCCTTTATGCTGGTCATTGCCTGATGTGGTTCTCTATCCAGCAGAATGGTAGACTTCCTCTTGGTGAAGCAGAGCACTGAACTGAATTATAGAATGATTCTTCATCCTTAACATGGAGTTAATGGACCTAGCTTATGGGGTTGTGAAATTTAGGTGGTAACACCTGTAAAGTGTTAGAACTTTAGTGTATGGCACCTACTCAGAACTCACTAAATTGTGCTAAAAAATAAATTAAAAAAAAAAACCCAGAGAACTATTTAGTCGTAGGAGACCTTGTTTTTCTAACAATCTAACCTCCTCACTTTAAGATTGAGGAATCTGATTCTTGGTAGAGTTAAGTCACTTACTTAAGATCACAACGTTATTGTTAGCAGGAGGTACAATGGAACGCCAGACCTCTTTATTTCTACCTCACATAAAAGTTTTGCTGGAGTGGTTGCTCGAAAAGTTGTGGGTTGGAGGAGAACAAGCATAATAGTTGTAGCACATGGCAGATAGGCCATAAATGCTTATTGCATCAATATTGAACAAAATCATTACCTCAAGCAAAAATTCTAACAGTGTAAGAGCTTTCACAAGCTTGATGACTTGTGGCTGAATGTTTTTATTCCAGCTGAGCACAGTCTGGTTTCTTAAAGATGTCACACTGGCTGCTGGTGCATGTATACTGTGATTTGCTTGGGTCAGGTCCATAGAAAAAGTGCACCAGGAAAATGACTCCGCTGTTTATTGGTCAGGTGCAGACCCCTATCTATTCTTCACAGACGTTAGTCACGAGACATGTTCACTCGGGCTGCAATTTCCAAGATTACCAAAGGCATCCTCTCAGTTATGGAGATTTGAAAGACAGAAAAAGTCTTTTTATTTTCCACCCAACCTATTTAGTCTTAGAAAATGTCAAGGCACTGTGAACAACTGGCAAGTTCGCAATGCGGTCCTACAGATGACACCCAGAGGGAGCCTGACCACACCGTGTAAGCACAAGAAAGTCCTATGAACCATGCAGTGTTTTAACTCACTATCTAGGGGACAAGGTGGCAGTAGCCTGCTGTAGGTCCAGCCTTTCTTTCTGAAAAGGAAAGAAGTTCCATTTGTACTTACCTCTCCTCATACTTCCAAGATCATGAAAGGATTTTGAGTTACACTGTGGTTTTTTTTTTTTGAGATCAAACTCTATTACTGCCTAAAAAGCTGCATACCTCTTTTAATGCGTTACGCACAAACTTGAAGGGAAGAGTCAAATTATCACCTCACCAGGTTCCAGGCCTTAGATGAGCAATTTTTCAACCTAGGAAGAGACAGGAGAAGGAGACACAAGGAAAGTGAAGAGGAATTGGGGTCAATATTAATTATATTTGGGCAAGGATCCACTTGCTTCTTGATGATATTAATCACTGGAGTTCAGAAACAAATCTCTTAACTTTTCTTCTATGAGTGTAAATATAGTTATCCTGTGCTCTATTTGTGCAGTCACAGTAGTGTGGAAGGCAGCGATTCTTAGTGGATAGTGGTAGGGGTCAATTTTGTCCCCACCGGGGAATATTCAGCAGACATCTGGGGATAGGGTGGTGCAATGGCAACCTAGTGGGTTGAGGTCAGGGATGGTACTAACCATCTTACAGCCCTAGATAACCCTCATGGCACTGTACAAAATGTCACTAGTGCCAGAGTCGACAAACCCTGGTGGAGGGATCAAAGCTTGATTTGTAGAGCTAGACTGATTGAGTTTCACTTCTTAACTGGCGACCTTGTACAAATTATTTAACTTCTATTCTTCAATTCTCCATCTGTAAAATAGGATACTAACAGTACTTTCCTTATAGAATTTTATGAGGATTAAATAAATTAATATATACAAGGTTTTTAAAACAGTACCCAGCATAGAGTCAACACCATATAAATATTAGTTATTAGTAATTATTATTAATTAGTTGCTATTTAATTCATAATTAATATCAGTAAATATTAGTTGTTAAACAGCACGAAATACATATAAGGACCATCAGAACAGTAGAATCTCTGCACAAGCATGTTTTTGAGGGGTACTTTACTAATACCACTTTAAAAGGCAATCAATGTAGACTAATTAATTTGATGAGATCCATAAAATATTGGAATGCAAGTAATAATGAGCTGTGTGACAGTGTCCTTACTCTCTGCTAGTTTTCTGCAGCCAATTTAGTGCTATGGTGTTGAAATAAAATAGATGTCAGTGTACACCCTAGTACTTGGCATATGCTTGGGTGGTATTAATGTAGTTAGTAATCACATTTGCAAGATTCTTAAAATATTAAAGACCTTTAAGATAACAAAAATAAAACTCCAAAAGGCCAGAGTCTAATGAAAAACCCTGAAAACTAAAGGATATTTGTGGACAGAGCTTACAGATTATCATACGATTTATTCTCCCAGTAATTGTAGAGTTGAAGATGCCAAAAAGTACACATGACAAATTATAGATGTTCAGCAGGGGAAAGAGACTGAATTGGCTGAACTGACCTGCCTGGATGCAATGCCCAGAATTATATTTAATCAAGTGGTTTTAATTTGCATGAGAGTCTGAAAATATCTCTTCTAAGCTTGGTTAAATAGTCCTTGACCTTGAGGCCCTTATTTTATGCTCTAGATAATTTCAGCAGCCAGGGGACCCACTCTGGCTTCCTCCATCCTAGATTATTTCTCTCAGAATGAGTTTTAATTAAGACAACGTTTGACATCAAGGGCCGTAGGCAATTTCACAAAGCCTCAGGAGACCAACTTTAAAGTCACAGTATCAGGCCAACTTATGATAAGTACCATCTACTTTATTTTTCTTAAAGATTTTGTTTTATTTATTTTTAGAGAGGGGAAGGGAGGGAGAAAGAGAAGGAGAGAAACATCAATGTGTGGTTGCCTCTCACACGGCCCTACTGGGGACCTGGCCCACAAACCAGGCATGTACCCTGAGAATTGAACCAGTGACCCTTTGGTTCATAGGCTGGCACTCAATCCACTGAACCATACCAGTCAGGGCAGTACTATCCACTTTAAATGTTTGTGAACCTAGCAGAAGATATTTACAGTATTACTGAGATCCTGCAAGGCTCCGTAAAATGTACCTTTATGTTTTACACTCACTTTTAAGTTCAAAGGGCTGAAGTTCACCTTGTTGTGGTATAGTCTTTTACTAATAAAATGAAAGAGATCACAGAAAACAAGTTAAGAGCAACAAGTACTCTTTTTGGATACCTAGTAAATATAAGCATAATCACGCACTATGCATGGTATCTAAATACTTAAAACATATTCATGAAACTCTGTTCATTTTGTAGACAATAAAACCAAGGTTTAAAAAAGGTAGGTAATTTGCTCAAGATTACAGAGCTGGTAAGTTATGGTCCCAAGATTTGGATCCAGTTCTGTCTCTCTCTAATACCTTTTCCGCTTCATCTAGCTGTATCTTGACAAATTAGCATATAATATACAGCTCTCAAGCACTACCAGCATCTGAAGAGTCTGAATGATGAGAGGATTTGAGGTGGACCATGTTGGGGCCTGGGGATCTGTTCATTTGTAATTAACCAAAGATTTACATCCTCTTCTAATAATTTAAAATGTGGAATTCCAAATTTTGAGCAATTATCACCACTGCCTTGTCACTTAACCATAATGTAAGGTATTGGGGGAAACAAGAAATATCTCTTCATTACAGAAAAACAAGGTGCCAGTGTAGATCCTGTAGATTCTACCTCCTGGATATATTGAGTCTATTTCATTCTGTATCCTCTGCTACTGCCCTTGGTTAAGTCATCATCACACTCACCATCCTGAGGACCTCAATATCTTCCCATCTGGCTTTCCTATTCCTACTATCATGCCCCTGCAGCACTCTCTCTTCCTAGCAGCTGGAATGATCCTTTACAAGGTAAATTCAGTTGTCACTCTGCTTACCATCCTCCAAAGGCCCCAGAATGCATTCAGAATAAAATCCAAACCTTGCAATGCCTTCAACTTCCAGTGATTACTCCTCTTACCTTCCACACTCTTCTCTGTCCAAGGCTCTTTGTATTTGACATACTTTGTAATTCTGAAAATATTCTTCCCACAGCACTTTGCCTGTCAGCCTTCTCTCAACATTTAGATTCCTGTACACATGTCAACACTGTGGAGATGACTTTCTTCCTAGAGATTTGTATACCCATTTTACAGATGGGAAAAGTCAGGGTGACAAAAGGATCCACCACAGTCACTCAGCTGGTAAGAGACAGATCGGGGACATAAATACACGTCTTCTATTCCCCACTACACTAGTACAACTCCATTTGCCCAACCACACAACCTGTTAATGATACAAAGACTAACTGAAAGGCAAAACTAATTAAAGTGTATTAAACTTTCCAGGCAAGGGAACAAAAGAAAAAATAAACAAATGGGACTACATCAAACTAAAAAGTTTTCACACAGCAAAGGAAACCGTCAACAAAAATGAAAAGACAATCCACTGAATGAGAGAACATATTTGCCAATGATACATCTGGTGAGGGGTAAATAGCCAAAATTTATACAGAACTTATAGAATTCAACACCAAAAACAAACAAGCAAACAATCCAGTTAAAAAATGGGCAAAGGACCTGAATAGACACTTCTCCAAAGAGGACCAATAGACATATGAAAAGCTGCTCATCATCACTAATTGTCAGAGAAATGCAAATTAAAACCACAATGGGATATCCCCTCACACCTGTCAGAATGGCTGTCATCAATCAATCAACAAACAACAAGTGCTGACAAGGAAGTGGAGAAAAGGGAACACTTTTGCACTGTTGGCAGGAATGCAAATTAGTGCAGCCACTGTGGAAAACAGTATGGAGCTTTCTCAAAAAATTAAAAATGTTGATTTGAAAGAATATATGCACCCTTATGTTCATTTCAGCATTATTTACTGTAGCCAAGACATGGAAGCAGCCCAAGTGCCTATCGGTAGATGAATGGATAAAAAAGCTGTGGTACATTTACACAATGGGATACTACTCAGCCATGAAAAAGAAAGAAAGCTTACCTTTTGTGACAGCATAGTTGGATATGGAGGTTATTATGAAGTAAAATAAGCGAGTCATACAAAGACAAATGCCACATGATTTTATTTATATGTGGAATCTAATAATTAAAATAAACTGACAAAATAGAAACAGGTGCATGGATACAGAGAACAGACTGACAGCTCTCAGAGGGGAGGGGGGCTGGGGGATTGGGTGAAAAAGATGAAGGGATTAAGCAAAAAAGTTTTTTAAAGTCCCTCGTAGACAGGGAGAGCAGTATGGTGATTACCAGAGGGACAGGGAGGTGGGGGTAGGTAGAAGAGGGTAAAGGAGGATAAATGGTTTTGGAAGGAGACTTAACTTGGGATGGTGAACACACAATAAAATATAAAGAGGACATATTATGGGATTATACACCTGAAACCTGTATAATTTTACTAACCAATGTCACCCCAATAAATTCAATAAAAATTATTAAAGAATAAATACTTTTGAACATCTTAAAGTATATTTTATGGATTCTAGCTCTTCTCAGAGACCTTAACTAGCTGTTAAAGCTTTCTACATACTTAAATATTTCTACATCTAAGAAGGACTTTTATAAATATGACAAACTTGAGTCTACTTAAAAGTTGTAATATTGAACATAAAATTGGTAAGGTTGCAACTTAAGTTCACAAATCCAAGTCAATTTTTTGAATATTTACTTTAAATTGGATTAAATAGATTAACCTAATGTTTTAACAGGATCAATTTTATCAAATATTACAAGAACAAATAATTCCAAATATGCACAGCTTTCATCATACAATAATATTCTCATTTTGAATCACAATTTTATACTTAATCTTAAATCCTTCTGAGATTAAAATATTCTTTTTTACCTGTAATTTTTTAAACATATTTTATTGATAATGCTATTACATTTGTCCTACTATCCCCCCTTCGTTCCCCTCCACCCTGAACACCCTCTCCCACTCCCCCCCTTTAGTTCATG
>CM052539.1:63072011-63120570 GCA_028533065.1 Trachops cirrhosus | reverse complement strand
TGTAAATGTACCATCGTTTTTTGATCCATTCATTTACTGATGGGCACCTAGGTTGCTTCTGGTACTTAGCTATTGTAAATTGTGCTGCTATGAACATTGGGGTGCATAGGTTCTTTTGGATTGGTGTTTCAGGGTTCTTAGGATATAGTTCCAGAATATTAGATTTCTTTTGTGACCATTGGAATAGCAGTGGCTGCTGAGTGAGTGGTGCAGTATAGCCAAGAAGAAGAATAAGCCAACTGGTCCTAGTGGGAATGGAGCCCAGTCTTGCCCTATTTCACACTATGTGTTGACCCTGCTAGCTGATGCCTCAGTTAGATCACTAACGTGACTTGCTGCTTTGAACAGTAGGAACTTTCCCACATGAAAATACCTGGCAGTGGACTTCCTGTTATCTGAATACTCTCCCTTTTATTTAAAAATTGGAAATGCATTGACTTACCTTTCTTTAGATTAGAAAAACAATTCTGAAAATGGAAGACCAGATTTGTTGTTCTCTCTGTTTTAAGACCTTTGTGGGTCACATTGTCCCATGAAGGTACCAATATCCTTCACAAATAGAATATGTGGAATCAATAGGGATGTTCTTTCTGCTGTAGTCAGAGTTTTCATTAGGGAAATATGATTTGGTGTATCAAGCTGTCTTGATGTGAAAGATAAGCTGCATCAAGAGCAGGCTGTTTTCCAACTTTAAGAAAGACGGAGATATTTACCATGAAAACTGTCTGTTCCATGCCATCAGGGAGGAGCTGATGGGATGGGGACAGGGATCCGAGCCGAGGAGTGGGTGATGTATAAGATACATTTAGAGTAACAGCTGCTTTAAAAAAAGATACTTTTAATTCAAGCTTATTGCAGCTTTATTTCCCTTGAAGGGAAATGGTATTTTACTTTCTCATTACATTTCATTTTTTGAATCACTGGGGTTGAGGACTCTACATGTGAGGGGAGCATTATACCCTCTAGTGAATTATTAATTTTTTCAGCAGCTAAGCAAAAGTGCCAGACATTGTGCTTAATGCTCAGGATATAAGAAAAAAGGCAGAGAATTTATTTACCTGCTCCCATGGAATTTACTACTTTACTTTGAGTGTGGAGGTCTGTCACAGAAAATAAACATATTCATGAAAAATAATTTCTGTAATTACAGGATGTGAAGAATCCTGAAAAGGAATAGAAGCCAATAGATGGATTAGAGGCCTGAGTGGATATTAGTGTAAATCTTTTCCAACACTGAGCACCCCAGGGCAAGAGCAGTATTTGGGGTCCCCAGTGTTGCCTCTAAGACATTGGAAAGGAGGCATCACCTTGCTCCACTCGTTGCTACAGCAACCAGAAGCAATCAGAAGGCAAGCTGAACTTTCAAAATGTCCTTCCTTTGTCTTCTGCTTAAAGACACAAATTTCGATTTTCTAAGCCATTCATTATTTCTTGAAGGTTTTCCCAATAATCGTTTCAAATGGCTCAAGGGTAATGTTTCTGTCGATGTCCTTACTACAGCCATGATAGTGCTCAGCTGTCACTGTAACGACTTTATGTAGCACAAAGTTTAATGGAAACGTGCAACTTCAATAAAACCAAAGAAACCTGAAAATGGGATATAGAAAATGACACTGTTACTATAGTGATGGCATCTCTTTGGCACTTGAAGAAAATCATTTAATAAAGTTTTAAAACCCTAGTAAATATTGGGCAGCTTTACAGAACTGTAATAAACTGAAGTCATGTATCAGAAAGCACTAAAATTTGCTTTGCAATTTATGGCACACAGCAAAATTATAATGCAGATGAGGACTAAATGACCTATAAATGTTAAACACATAGTTAAGTGTGGGGTATGTCAGCCAGAGTCTCTGTGGTTTTTCTGTGCAATATGTTCAAGCTAAATGCAATTGTGAGAAGAAAATACATCTGCCTTTTTCTAGGTCTGTGTATGTTTGGTGCCTTTTCTGGGCCAAAAAGGTAGAACAAAAACCATTTCCATTTGGTTTTTGCAGATAATCAGGTAAGATAGCAAGAGAAATGAGCAAGCCTCTGTCCTTACAAATTTAATGAGGTAAATGCTGATCGCATTGTTAGTCTCAGTGCGGCTACTGTTCAGCCTGATCCAAAAGGTAACAGCATTTTGTGTTGTGTGCCATGTCCTCTAGTTTGTGAGGAACCAATTGATTTTATTCACAAATCTTAGCTCTTGTTTTGTATTTTTCTCGGCACTAGTGTAAGAAGTTGAGCTTGAAGGTGTCTTGAATAATGTGTCCTTGGACATAAAATCTTTTAAATTCATAGAGAACATTTTATCCTAGAAAGAAACAGATTTCTCCCCAGCCACTGGTCTAGATTTCCCGCAGAAGGAAGGTGAAAGGGGCATGGTCTTCCTGGGCACAAAGAGGGGACATTTCCAGGGTGAATATGCATATTTTTTACTGTGTAATTCAGCCAGCTGCGCTGGGGTAATCAGGAGCAGTGTGTGTGGCGGGGTAGATACATTGTTCACTCATAAGATGGCCAGACAACTGCTCATTAATTATGACATTCTCAAAATGCAAACCAGCAGAACCAACTAATGGTCTTCATTGAGCCAGCCAATGAACTGAAGCAAAGCTATCAATGTAGGATGTCTACCTAGGCAAACTTTGGGCCCTAGTTTTACTTTTCATGATTCGTCCTCCTAGGTTTGGTACAGGTATCTCAGAAGCATCTTTGAAGGTTTCCATGCTCTGTTTCTTTGATTCTTATGCTTGAGAAATTCCCAACTAGTCTGGCTTTAGTTTCTCAAGATGGCTCTGACACCCTCTCTTTCAACACTGGCCTCTCCAGGGACATCACTCTGTGCATATTCCTAACCTCTTTTTAGGACACTCTTGGATTCTACATTTGTGTAAAGACATCTATTATATAGAAGAATTAAGAGCAACATTTCTTGAAGAACATTCTTAGGCAAGTTGGTTTGGCAGGAAATGAATAAAGATAAAGGACTATAATAAACTTAAATAGAAAATGTTCTGTGTAAGTGTTTTTACCTTCTGCTAGAATATAAAATTTGAGCCCTAGCTGGGTGGCTCAGTTTGTTGGAGTGTCATCCTGTGCACCAAAATATTTTGGGTTTGAGTTCCCAAGGAGACAACTAATCTCTCTCTTCTCTCTCTCTTTCTCTCTCTCAAGTCATGGTCCTTAACACCTTAAGACATTGATTCTGCCCCACCAGAACTAAACTAAATGTCAGCCAGAATTCTGACTTTGCAGTATTCAGTCTGAATCAGTCTTCTCCATTTACATTAGCCCTGTCTTAATTTACACCTGCATTCTCAGACGGGGAGAGAGAGAGAGAGAGAGAGAGAGAGAGAAAGGGATGAAGTTGTATGTGATGTATTCTCAGTATAAAAAGTATTAAAAAAAACATTTAGGGAAACTTTAAAAAATAAAGAAAGAAAAAGAGAATTTACCATAGTTCTCACCTTCTAAAAAACTATAGTTAAAATTTTGGTAAATTTCCTTTTAGTTTTTTCTGCTTTATGTACAATATTTACATACTTTTATGCAGATATTCCAAACTATATATACTGTTTAGTATCCAACTTATTTTTATTTTTATTTTATTTTTTATAGATATGCTTTTTATTATTATAAAATGAAGTTAGGCTAAGTATAAAAGTATCAAATAGATAGACATAAAATAAATATTCCTTATCACCTCCACTCTTGATTATCATTTTCTTATTTTTTTGTTTTTGTTTTTTTAAATATTTTATTGTTTATGCTATTAAAGTTGTCCCAGTTTTTCCTCCTTTGCCCCCCTCTACCCAGCCTGCCTCCTACTTCCACAGTCAATCCCCACACGGTTGCCCATGTCCATGGGTCATTCATGGTTCAAATTATTTTAAATAGAACATAAGCATATTCTATATAATCATAATTCTTATAAATATTTTGTATATGTGATATTTCATCACTTAAGCATACAGTTATTTACTTTTCCTTTTTATTGGACTTTGGAAGATTAGCATTTAAAAATTTTTAGCTGTTGCCCTGACCAGTATGGCTCAGCTGGTTCGGCATCATTCCACAAAGTGAAAGTTTGCCGGTTTGATTCCCAGTCAGGGCACGTGCTTAGGTTATGGGTTTGGTTCCCCACGTCTGAGAAGCAGCCAACAGATGTTTCTTGCATCAATGTTTTTTTCCCTCTCCTTCTCCCTCCTTTACCCTCTCTCGAAAAAGAAATAAATAAAAACAATTTAGCTGTCACTCTGATGTGCACTGCTTTTTTCTCTCCAATTTAGGGCTCTTTCTTTATAGATACGCCTGAGATGGAGTTTGTGGGTTAAAGGTTAAAGATTGGTTTTGAGCCTTGACACATATTGCCAAACTGTTTTCACTTCCTCCAGTAGTGTTTGAGGGTACCCTTTTCACTACATTATCTGCAGCATTGAGTATTATTATAAAAATAAAGGGCAAAAATAAAAATTAGGCACAAAATGACACTATTGTTTGAAAAATTACGTTTTTGATTCCCAGTAAGCTGGATACTTTCCCATAAGATCATTAGTCATTTGCATTTCCTCTTTTTGTGGGTTTTCAATGCATATCCTTTACCCATTCCTCTTTTTAGTTCCCTTTCCCTTTCTTATCATGAAATCTATACTGCAGATACAGAAGAATATACAAAGCATATGAACAATTTAAAGAATAATTATGCAGTGAGCTTCCCTTGTAACCACAGACCAAGTTAAGGAACAGCAGGTAACATGTTGCCCCCAAGACACACAGTTGCCCCTTGACCATCATCTTCTTCTCCACTGTGCCCTACTCACCCCTCGCCCTCACCCCTGACCTTTTAAACACAATCCTGGCTTTCGATTAATCATTCCCTTGCTTATCTTAATATTTTTATTACCTACGTAGACACTCATAAGCAATTGAGTTTAGTTGTGCCGCTTTTTGAATTTTATGTAGGTGGAATTCTGCTCTGAACTCTTGTAACTAAACATTTCATTCGCAGGGTGCAGTCATAGTGCTGTGTGAAGCTGTGGTGAATCACAGTATTATTCTTTCCATTTATTTCAGCAACTTCAAATTTGATAGCAATTCTTTTCTATCATATTTGAGGCAAGTATGTTTCCTAGTTTTTAAAAATTCCTTGTAATTTTGGTTATATTTCAACATAGAGACATTTTAGACAGGTTTCCATAGTAAAATCCATTGATCTTTTGCTTTATGATGTCCTTCATTCCTTTGAAACTTTCTCCTTCCAAGTGTTAATATATATCTGCTCTTATTTTAGATCTTTCATGCTTGGATTTCATCTTTTTTTGAACAAAAGCTTTAATGCTTTAATTAACATGTATGTATTTTGATTGATGATCTATTTTGATATCTAGATTGATTTTCACTCCAAGTAGGTAACTACTTATTGAGTAATTCATTTCCACAACAATTTGTGCTCCTTTCTTTGTGGAGCAGGGATGACAGAACTGGATTTGTAGGTAAAAAGCAAGTGTGTCCAGGTATAGTATTGGACAGAGGGGGAATTATTTAGTGTCTAAGGGAGTTAAGGAAGGCTTCTTAGAGGTGATAATTGGACTTTGTTTATAAAACCAGTTGGAGCCTGCCTAGGAAACAGTGGGGGAGGGAAAAGAGGGTGGGTGAACATCTCAGGCAGAGAGAACTGACAGTGCAAGTAGATTGTAGTTATAAACGTGAGCATCTCTGGATTCAGACAAAGCCAGCTCTTCAATTTATGGGCTCTATGATCTCCTGAAACTTACCTAAGTTTTTTGTGTCCTAGTTAATTTGTTCATAAAATGGGGAGAATAGGTTTCTGCATCATAGGAATATTATAAGCAATTATATGATAATATGTATAAAGTTCTTAGGATAGAACTTAATATGTGAAAATCACTCAAGAAATATTTGTTGCTAATATTAGACACTCACTACTTTATCCTACCATTTATCACTAAGATGAGGGGACACATGTCATGTGCTATGTATGCTGAGTGAATGAATGAAGAACCGAATCATCAAACTACCTTCAGGAATGTGGAAGTACTTTGGTGTTACTTGAATAAAATTTGTGCAGAACTAAGTGGAGGGGGACCCAGTCATGTAGGAAGGGCCTAGAACACCATTCCAGGGAGCTTGATCTTTATCCTGTAAGCCATAGGGAAACACATAATGCACAAGAGAAAACAGCTAACTGTGGGCCATTGAGGATGAGTAGGAACTTCCAAGATCTCCAAACCCATCCCCCCTACAAAAACACTGAAAAGATTTTAATTTTATGTTTTCTTAATAATATTCAAAGATAGACACACTGTGTCTCTAAATAAACTACTGCAAGCTTCGGTAGACCTTACTGGGTAAGGTCTTATGTAGGATCTTTACTTCTAAGGCACTTCTCTATGTGTTTCTGGAGCAAACTTTGCTAGTTGCCACCTAATGTCTCTTTTTCCTCTGCTTTGGTAACTGAACCCACAATTTTTAGCTATGCAAATCTTGCTATCTGGAATCAGGACTACATTTCCCAGTTTTCCTTTTGGCCTGCTGGTCAGTGGATTGTAATGGAAGTATTTTATGCAAATTCCAGAAGGTCTTCTTAAAGGGAAAGGATGGGATTTCTTTGCCCCATGCTTTGTTCTGCTAGATAGGGGTACAAATGTGATGTCTATAGCTTGTCTTCCCTCAGGCTCTATTCATGTGAGAAACACACTTCTATCACTGCTAGTTTGTCAGTTCTGTCATTTGCAGCTGCATTCAATTTTAACATATTAATTTATATCTATTTGATCTTAATAGACCACAAATGCAGCATTCCATTTTCTCTGTATGTATTTTTAAATCCCTCTCCAATAACAGACAAGAATTATTACATTTCTTCTCTACCTTCAGTGATAAATACTGTAAAGTTTTTATTTTTCTAGCCTTTTCATCTAGATAGATCACTTTTTCTGATTTGCAGTGTTTTCTTTGGGTTTTCTAAAATGTTTCAGTGTTTTTCCTTTAGGTATTCCTCAGAATGGGATCAATTCTGTGTAAACAGAAAATATCTTGGTGTTCTCCTCAATGAAGATTAATTTTGATTCTTAATTCCAGAATGGTGTTGGACTCTTTCAGTTATTTCTTAAGGGAACATTATAGTTGTTAAAAAATAAGGTTTTGCTTTTCCATGGCTAATTTGTGTGCACTCAAAGTCAGTACATTATATCCTTGCCTGGAGAATCACCCAGGACTTGGTTCCTTGTTGTGTACATAGGAGACGGAGCATAATAATAACATCGTGGGGAGGGTGAGGGAGAAGCCTGCAAAGGCTGGACAGGGGACTAATAACTCTGATTCTTAGCTCTGGGTGTCTAACTCAATAAATTGATGTTTTAAAATGTGTGTATAAATTGATATCCTATTTTTCTGATCAATACATAATTATGTTTTCATTTCAGTAGGAAATGCAATTCAGAAATGGGCTTGGGAAATAAATATCAAAGGGCAAATAAATAGCAGCCCAGGAAGGTAACCCTTCACTATTCATTGCTTTTCAGAGAATGTGAGAGGAATCACAGGTTCTGTTAAGAAAATTATTTCGCTGAGTGAGTGGGAATGTTGTGCTTTGCTTTCTGATTTCCTACTCTTTTTCTGGATTGAATTATTTACTTGGTTATATGCTCACTGAACAGGATTATTTTTTAAAAGCATAAGAGTAAATACTGATTCACATCAATAGTTATGTGAAAAAATATTGATGAGTCAGAGTGGTGTAGCATCAGAATATGGATTTTCAAATAAGAAACACCTGATTCCAAGCCCATTTCAACAATTTACAAGTTGCTTGACCTTGGGCAATCTATTTGATATCTCTGAGTCTTAATTTTCTCATCTATAAAATGAAAAAATGACATCTCCCAGTGGTGTTTTGATGATTTGCCTTCACTTCAGGGGTATTAATGTTACTAAAGAATATGTATAACCCACAAAACAACTGGCCATATTGTACTGACTGATCACACTGCACCTTGGGCATAGTATGCACTCCCCAATTCCTTGTCTAATAAAGCAGTAGAAAATATGTGTACATATTTTTAAACTTTCTGTTTTCTTTCTCTTGGGCTTCAGTTCCCACAAAACAGGTGCACAGTCTGCCACTGAATGGCCATGTTGATAAAGGGGTTGGGGGATAGGTGGAGGGATTGGGTGTGAGGCAGGATGCAGTGTGCGTGCCTATGGAAAAAACCCAGGCTCATCAAAGACTTCTGGTTTGCTTTGGTATTTCACTCACATAGGGAAATGTAAACAGAGGGTTCTGTTTGGGTTATGACTTTTAAGAGGTTTATGCCTATTTCAGGTATCATGTTGTTTATAGTTTTGACATCAACTCTCCCCCACTGAGAGATATAAACCCTCTCAGGTGCAACCTTATAGCATTTAGACTTTTGCTCATGATTCTGAGCCAGGGCAAACAAACCAGAGGAATTACATGGGGCCAACAAATTGTGGGTTAAGGTGGACGCCTTCGTGGAAATAAAAGACAGGGAACTCCCTCTCTTCAATCTGGATGGGTTGATATTTCCCCACATTTCACCCTCACAGGAGAGTTTGTGTGAATTGCTTTGAGTTACTGTACATAAACCCTCTGTTAAGGTGACTCCCAGTCTCACATCTGCTAAATCCGGAGTGTGCACACCACACACTCTAGGTATTCATGATGTTTAAAGCACACAGATTTCTCTCAGGTACAAATTGATTGGAATTCACAGCATGGCTTAGCTCCATACCACCAAGTTATATCAGGTGGCTTTGATTATACAGAGGCGGGCAGAAGTAGGTTTACCGTTGTGAGTCCCCAGCAGGTGGATAGGTCAACGAGGGCCAGCAGTGTGGTCACCACAATCACCAGACCTGTTACTCCAATAGACTTTTTTTGGGTTGTTGTTAGATAAAGTCTTTTTCTGAAAACTGTGGATAGGATGATTCACTGCATAAGAGAAGCACGTCAGGAAATTGATGACAATAAAGATCTCTGTGTGAAAGTGTGCTTGAGTGTAGCAAGTGGCCTACAAGAATTATGTAAATAATGAAGGCCAACATTTTGAACACTTATGAGATTGTACCTAAGTGCACTGTGTCACTGTGACATTCTCTTGAGTTAATAAAGCTATTGTAATAATCATAACCTGCTTGTCTTTTTCCATATGCACAATTGTAAACCTACTTTTGGCAACCCCTGTGTATGTAATCCTTTTATTTTCTCCTCTGTCTTCCATCCTGTGCTCTGCTTAATGAGAGAAAGTGAGATAAGATATAAAAAAGACAATTTGATTTAAAGGCAAAGGGCTATGTACATGTCAATAATAATTTACTGATATACTTACCTACTTATATTAACATACATCTTGGTTCCAGATGCAAAAGGCACTTGGTAAAAAGCCTTTAAAAAAAAAAATCCTTTTTTTACCTTTATTTTGGTAATCAAACTCACTGAGAGTGTGTGCTTCATCTGTTTTGATACTTGGTTCCTTTGGGTTCTCGCTGCACCATATTGAACTATCTCATCTCTGATTTTATAGAATTCTTATTTTTACTTCATCTAGCCTGGCTTAGAAGTCAAAGTCCTGAAATATAAGTTCTGAAGATTATTGCCTTGTGGAGCTGGGGATGTTAGTGTATCTAAGAAAGGAAATAACATTTGCTCTATTTTCGTGGCTTTCCTTGAATTCAAGGAAATCACTGGATATACTTTATTTGTTATTTTAGTCACTGGAAACACATTTACTGAGTCTAAATGTGCTCTTCTGTGGACTCTCATGGCTCAAGGAAATAAGATCATTTCCTTAATTTTAATTATTTCTTAGAATTAAAATATAAAAATGTTGAAGATGAGATAGCAAACTTTTAATGAATTCATAGAGCAGGGACCCTAGGTTATGTTATGATTTAAACATTGATTGAATTATTAAATGGTGAATCAACATCAATGACTGGTGTTCAATTATTGACCCAAAAGGATTGAACTCAGGTTGAGAATTCTTCTGAGAATACAAATGTAAGCTCAGAATTTGTTGGTGGGTCCGTTCTTTACTTGACTTGAGTGTGGGTTCCCTAAAAGCGCTGTGCTAACTGAAATAGTAGTTTCTCTAAAACAAATGGAGATCCTTTTTTGAATGGAATAATGCAAAGGGGAAGGATGCATTCTTTCCACTCCTCTGGAAACCACATAGGTGGCTTATCAGAGTGTCACTGTGCTAGCGGCTGCACCAGCAGGTGACTACAGGGCCTAAGAGTAGCAGCCACACCCTGTGGGGAAGGAGTCTTGTGGACCACTCCTCTTGATGAGTGTAGAAGTAAGAGGAGGGGGAGACTTTCTGGGGTCAGAGTACAGGCAAGAGCCAGGGAAAGTTGTGTCTTTATCATTAATATGGTCTTGGACTGGTACAGCTCTGGAAAATTCAGGTTATGTATACCTTGATATCCCAAGTTTATTTTCTTCTCTTCTTCATTTCTGTAGATGGAATCTTTATTGTTTTTTTAATCCTCATTCAAGGATATATTTCTTGATTTGAGAGAGAGAGAGAGAGAGAGAGAGAGAGAGAGAGAGAGAGAGAGAGAGAAAGGTGAAAGACAAACAACAATCATTTCCTCCTGCAAGTGTCCTGATTGGGAATCAAACCCACAACCTTGTGATTCATGGAATGATGCTCCAACCAGCCATGCCATCTGGCCAGGATGGCATCTTTATTCTTTAAGATACCCACCCAGACTTGAAAATGAGCACATCTTGATTCTTCTCTTTCTTTCACTCTTATCATCCAATCAGTTGATGAACTTCATGGGTATTACCTCTGAAATCTTATTTACATATATCTTTTCCACTTTATTACCATGGCATTGCTTGACATTAAGCCTTCATTTTCACTTTCTTGCCTATTGTAAATAGTTTCCTAATTTGTCTCAGCCTTCTGTCTCTTGACTCATCTCTCTGTTTTGTATACTAACATTAGTCTTCCTGTAACACAGCCCTTATGTCATTCTTCTATTTGACAAACTTCAGGGGTCCTCATTCAATAAATTAAACACAAACTCGTTGGTCACATCCAAAACCCACAAAAATAAGACTTAATCTCCTTGAATCTTCCTTTCCAAGTGTATCTCGAATCACCTCCACTACTGATGACCTCTACTCGGATCATACTCTCAATATACCCTTAACTCTTCTCTCTTAAAGACATTTCATAATTTCATTCATCCTTTTAAGATCCACTTCAAATGCCATCTCACTCATGAAATCTCTTCCAGCTTCATAACTGTAACCAGATATGACTCCCTAGCATCCTCAGTTTATCTGAATATTATGGAGCATGTCCTCCTCCCAGTCTTACTACTATTGCTGTACTTGCACTTGCTAATATGTTGTGCAACAGTGGTGTTCCTGGCATTATGCTGGGCATTTTGTTTACATTATCTCATTTAAATTTTAGGACTTCATATCAAATGTGTGAACTCCACACATATAGAATCTCCATTTTATAATGGAGGAAACAGAGGCTGAATAACTTGCTCAAGGACAAGCGCTGGATTCAGATCTAGATCCATTTTACACCGAAGCACATGCATTCTCTGCTAGACTATGCTTCCTTTCTGTGCGCAAGGGTTCTCTTTTATGCCCATATGTGCCTTCTGTGATTTCCGAAGCAGTAGAAGTGATTTGCATGTAGTGGACATAGGAGGATGCAGGCTGGGAGCTGCAGGCAGTTATCTCGTATCACGTAAAGCCCAAGACCGAAGCTGAGATAGAGGAACACTGACCCCAAAAATGGAGAGGTCAATTTTTGGTGACATTACTTGAGTGTCTGCATAAACCTGGTTCTATTTTTGAACTATTCAGGTACATGAGCCAGTATAGTGCAGTATGAGTTGGACTTTCTGTTTAGAAATGATATAATGCAGGAAAATGTTGTAAACATTGATTTCAGCAAGGTATTTGACAAAACTGATTTCACATCATAGTTGGAAATTAGAGAATAGGTGGCAGAGTTTATCTGAAACCAGAAAGGCAAGGGTAAGGTCAGCAGTCAAGGCCAATAAATATCTGGAGGCAACATTAGCGTTAAAGCCACTGAGACGTAGGTTCAAATCCTACACTTGTCCATGAGTAACTGTGCAACCTAAGGAAACTTACCTTTATCTTAGAGCCTGTTTCTCTACTATAAAAATGAAAATAGTGATACCTACAAACAGGATTGTTTTGGAGATTGGGGGTGGGGGTATGCCAAATACCTGCAAAACAGGGAAATGGGACCAGTCATGAGGAAGATAAACTATTCTGCAAAACATGGTCTTTCTCGTCCATTAACCACTTATCCCCTGCAACAACTAAAGTGTCTGCTTAGCACCTCATAAGAAAGAAGGAAGCAAGGCTATACAACTACCTTAACAGGAATAAATGTAAAGTTCCACAAAAAGAAACAAATAAAAAAAACAAACAACAACCATTTAGGTTAACTGTAGGACATGGTAAAAGTTGTGGTTAATTCAAATATTAACTTAAGAGTCCACAGAGTGAAGTAGTTTCTAAACTCTTGGTATCGTTAAGGTTCTTTAACAGAAGCACTGGGTATATAGCATAGGACTCACAATGTAGAATGCAATTTGACCAAGAGCAATGTAACTTAAAAACAATTAGGTCAACAGCACCTCAGGTGATATAGTGATGTGGTTAAAATTGGTATCTCCTCATCACAGAACACTGGTAATTTTGATGTCTAATTTTCAGCTAAGTTGTTTTACTCTGCTTTGATTTTTAGAGGGAAAAGTTGAAACAATCTCACTGTACTTGAATTCCTCATGGATTTTAAGTACTTATTTTTTATTATAAAAATGCAAGCTCATTATAGAAAAGTTAGAAATTACAGAAAAGCAAAAGAAGAACAATAATACCCCCTTTACCCCATAAGTTCATCCATGTATAGGTAGCCATTGGGATTACCTTGGCTTATGTGACTTCAGGTTATTTTATCTGGTTTACATCTATCTCACTAAGGGAGGGAGGCTGAGCTACAAGGCAGTGAGCTCTCCATTCCCAAAAGTTTTTCAGCAGAAGTGTGAAAATCTGTTAGAGATATGTATCATAGAAGGAGTTATTATATGAAACAAAGGCTCATTTTTGTCTAAGTTTTTTCTCCTCAAAGATTCTAAGAAAGAAATACAATAGGTATCATTAAAATGCTCACTTGCATATTGCTCATTTATATTGCATTTGTAGAATTTAGCTGGAAAAGAACTTGTGGAAATTCCAGCTCTGATTTGTAAGCCATTCTGCTGTTTTCCTAGGTATTGGCTCCAATGCCTGTGTTTGATTTCTGTGCTTGAGTAAACCCACCCACATGCCAGACTGAACCCCAGTGCGTTTGACATTTTCCCTGTTGAACAGCATCCAGAATAATGTAGCTTACTGGAAAAAAATCCACACAGTATGACTCAGCCAGTCACTCAAGCCTTTTTTTCTGTGGAATTCTTTGTTTTTCCTTCAAAATTAAAATGGACCACATTATTTAAAGATAAACAAATCTGAAAGTGTTTCCCGTAACATCTTTTTATGCGCTGGCTGCTGAAGAGTAACTAAAAATTCTTGGCTAAGATCTTGCTTCCTACCTAAAAGTTTTAGTAAATACAGTTTTACTAAAATACAATTCAACTTTATAAATTCTCCAACTGAAAATAAAAAATGAAGCCCTGTTTCCCAAGAGGAGAAGCCAGGCTTTATTTTTCCTTAAGATGTCCCTAAATTGCCCTGGCTGGTGTGGTGCAGTGGACTGAGTGCCAGCCTGTGAACCAAAGGGTCGCTGGTTTGATTCCCAGTCGGGGCACATGCCTGGGCTGTAAGTGAAGTCCTCAGTAGGGGGTGCATGAGAGGCAACCACACATTGATGTTTCTCTTTCTCTCTTTCTCCTTCTCTTCCGCTCTCCCTAAAAATAAATAAATAAAATCTTAAAAGATGTCACTAAATTATCTAATATGGAGCCAACCACACAGGACACACTTAATGCTCTATAAATCAAACTATGTAAGGTGGAAAAACGGCTTAAGAAAAGTCATATAAGCTACATGGCCTAATAAGACTTAGATTCTTCTTCCTTCACCTTCTGCCATTTTCTGAAGAATTTCAGGAAAATTTCCCAAATAATCATGTGTATGGTCAATACTCATCATTTGAAATCTATTATTTTTAAGGAGTTGTATTTTGGATATGCTTTTAGAATTACCAGTGGAGTTTAATTATTAGACGAACATGCGCATTTGAGTTCTTTAGGTGGGAGCGTTTTGCAAGTAGACAAGCACTTCTAGAAGCTATTGACTGCTATCATAATGGTGACAGTGTAAAAGCAAGGGACAATGGGGCTATAAAGCTTGAAATAGAAACTGAGATAATGGGAATAAAGAAAGAAGTAAGCTACAGAATATCCGATCAGAACATAACAGCAACAGTAGTTGAATTTATTGTGCTCACTGTTCTAGGCATTCATTGGTCACTGTGTGAGGTCGTTTATATAAATTCGCTTTCGGAGCCATCTGACAAGGTAAGCATTATCATCTCCATGTTACAGACGAGTAAAGAGAGGCTCAGGAGACTGAAGGGGCTTGTAACTGTGAACAGAGCTGAGATTTATAGTTTGTTCCATAATAAACCGTACTTTCTTCCTGCTATACTGTGGTGTCTCAGATGTGATATAAATAGAACCAGAAAAAGACAAAGAATAAAATAAGTGAAAAAATGGTAAAAAGAAATAAAGTGTATTCCTTTGTAATTTGAATGGGTTTATTTGAACTTATTTAACAAATTCATGATAACATCAACAACAAAAGGATTGGGTTGAGCAGGCAAAGTAGATCTGGGCTAGGACTGAGAAAGCCTGGGTGGACGACAAGGGGCTAGGGCCAAGCTCTTCAGTGTCCTCTCGATTCCATTCCTCTGGCTCATGTATGATCTGCTGTTTTCCTCCTTAAAAATGTCTAGAACATGCTCATCTTTGACAGGGCCTTCAACACTGCCCATACATATAATGGCATTATGAGAATAATGAAATGGTATTTTTCTGCCTGATAAAAAAAAATATAGGGTTTCTTTCCTCCTGCTAGGAACTGCCCAGCAGATCCATCTGATTTTCAGCAACTTTCTCCTCTCAGAAAGTTGTTTTGTGTCAGGCATAATTTTCATGGCCCTAAATGGTGGCCTTGGCCTTATTTTTTTCCACCACCATTCTCTTCACCATGGTCCAAACCACATCACTTCTTCCCAACAGCACTCTGGTCATTCTCCTTCCCACCTCCAATCTCACCCGCTGTCAGTGCTTTCTCCACACAGCAGCTAATCTACTTTCTGAAATACAACTTGATCACGTCAGCACACCAGCAACCCTACGATATGTCCCCTTTGTCCTCAGTGGGGAGTCCACCTGAGTTGGCGGGCCCTTCTCCTATTTCTGCTACTACTCCCCTCGTGCCTTCTATTCTCCTGCGGTTCAAACACACCATGCTCCTTCATCTTCGATATCCCTGTGCCTTGAATACCCTTTTTACTCCTATCCTTGGACCCTTTTCCTAGAAGATTTTTATTTGTTCTTCAGAACTCAGCTCAGGCATTGCCTCTGGGAAGCATTTCTGCTCCCAGGAGCCTGAACTAGGTGACCCCCTGTGCTCACACAGTACCTTTACTCACTCTGAACTGTAGCACTTACTTAAAACTGTGTTGTGAGTGTCTGCCTCAGTGTCTTCCTTTTCCTCAAGACACTCAACTTCTCCAGGACTGGAGTTTTTTCTTATTTACTATTAAATTTTCTGTTTCTTATACCAGGACTGCCTTCTCATCTCAAACCCCAGGCCCCAAAAAGCCTTCCCCAATTAAAACTCCACCTCTATCATAGGCCAGGGGCCTACCACAGTACTTGACTCACCTGTCAGCTGGAAACATGATTTGCTATTGGATAAATACAAAATCATTCAGTTAACTTTTCCAAAAAATGTGAAGATAAGGGTCGGGGCAAAGGAGTGGAAGGGAGCCACTTTCTAGCTTTGGGGTATTCAATGCCTTTGTGACAACTTCTCTGGGAGGTTCTCGATCCACAGGCTTCCCCTTCTTTTTCATTCCAGGATGGGACTGGAATTCAGACTATTTTCCCACACCTGCTTCAGTGGTGTAAAGTGACTCTAACGGAATGTATTAATTAAGCAAAAAGCAAGCCATGAGAAATAGATCTGAATGGTGTTATTCCAGAAGGATCTGCATTTGAAAATGAGTGAAATCTGAACTGATCTTTTGAATGTCTCATAGAGCTGTAGAATAAGGGAATGTGGCTAGGGGAAGGCCTGTGGGCAGGGTGGTTATTGGTATTTAAAACACGGCATTTTGGAATTTTCAGACATTCCTTTCAGTAGAAGAATCACTGCCCACAGCAGAGTTCTGGGTCCCTGTGGTGATTTGGTTAGCTCTCCAGTGCCAAAAGATGCCTTTTGGGGGCATCTAAATGGAAACCATGTCCCCTCAAATCCCTTATGGTTCCCTCTTCATATCTGAACCCCCACAATAATTCTCCTGCTCTCATTATGTTTAAAACCTGCCCTCTTTCCTTCTAAGGGAATAAATGAGCTCCCCCACGCCCCACTAAACTGAACAGAAGTAACTGACCCTTGCTCCCAGTTTGCAAAGACTGTGCAACAACATGGCATGTGGAGTGATCGAAGGGAATTAGCACCTGTTATGGGTGTATGGGAAAGAAAGCATTTTTTGTTCAGGTTTTGTTTTTTTCTTCATATCCCATAATTTGCAGGGTTTTAATTATTATTATTATTATTATTATTATTATTATTATTATTTACCATCTGTGTTTTCTCCCTAGAACAGAGTTACACTTCTGTGAAAGGCCATTTAGCAAATATTTTAGGAGTTGCTGGCTGTAACAGTCTCTGTCATAACTACTTAACTCTGCTGTTGAAAAGCAGCCATAAATAATGTGTAAATGAACAGGCATGGTGTGTTCCAATAAGACTGCATTTATTATGTTCATTGAAATTTGAACTTCATAAAACTTTCTTGTATTGTGAAATATTATTGTTATTTTCATTTTTCCCAATCATTTAGAAATATAAAAACCATTCTGACATCACAGACCACACAAAAACAGGGGACGAGCCAGATTAGGGCTTCAGACTATAACTTGCTGGCCCTGCATTAGAATGTCAACTGGGGAATGACAGACTGGGATTTGTGCTTTCAGCCAGTTTGTCTTGAACTCAAAGATGCTTATGCATCATCTGGGGGTTCTGTTAAAATGCAGGTTCTGTTGTGAGAGTCAGCAATTCTAACCAGCTGTTGTGAGGTGTGATCTATGGACCACACCTTGAGTAGCAAGGCTTTCAAAGATCACATGGTTGGACCCTTCCATGGAAGAGAGCCTGGGTAAGAGGGGGACTTGATGAAGGCAGAAGGTTGAGTGGCAAAGATTAGTTTGCTTTTGTAATGGTCCAGGAGTAGACTAACAAGGGCTCTTATAAGACAGAGACACTGAGGTTGGAGAGGGGCAAATGAATATGAAAGACTTTGGGAATTTAGCTTGGTTTGCCTTGGTTGCTGACAGAACTGGAAAGCTGAGAGGGAGGGAGAAGTTGAGGGTGATTCCAAGCTTTCCTGGTCAATGGTATCATTAGCAGAGATCCCAGTGTTCATTTATTTATTATGTGCACCACATCTGATTTCATATATGTTTCCAAAAGATCTGCTATTGCTCACTTTCACCCACCCCACCCGGAGACCAAATCAAACTCACTCCTTCCTCACAGATCCTGTTCTTTGTTGCCGCCTCTGGGCAATTGCTCATGCTGTTCCACCCACCCCCACTCACCACACATTTCCGAATCCTTTCGTCCTTTGAGGTCCTGGTTGGATTTCCCCATCTCCATGAAGCCTTTCTGATTTCTGAGGTGGACATAATATATGTTTTTATCTTTTGAGTTTTTAAAGCTTTTTATTTGTACAGCAAGGTACAGCAGAAAGGGTATGAGTCACTACTAAAATATAAGCTAAAGGCAGGAATTAGTCCATTTTACTTATTGCTATGTCCCAGTGCCTAAGAAAGTACCTAGTAAACTGCAGGTACTGAATAAATATTTATTGAATGAACTAATTAATGCATGAGTGAGTGAGTAAATGAAATTATGTGTTTACTTAAATTCAGTGGTATCAAATGCCTAGGATAAGATGGGTGCTTAATATGTTAACTTCCTTCCCTTTATTTCTTTTATTCTGTATGGAAGTTGTAAATTTCAAATATGTTTATTTCTACAGTGCCTCGAACCTGATGGAAGAAGGGATACAAATAAATCTATTGAGCACTTACTGTCAGTGCGCTGGGTGTCCTCTATTCACATCTCACATTACGCTTCCATAAGAATTCTATCAGGTAGGTGTTAGTCTTACTAATATTTGGATGGAGAAGCTAAAGCTCAGAGAATCCTGTCCAAGGTCACAGGTCCAGAAAGTGAGCAGAGCTGGATTTTAAAGCCAAGTCGGTCTGACTCCAAAAGTTATGCCCTTAATAACTGTTTATACCTATGTGGGTTATTAACTAGTAAATTATGAAGCAGAATGCAAAACCATGTTTACCTGACTTGAAAAATTCACATTTTTGCATGGTGTTGTGATGCCCGTCACTATGCCACTACATGACAAGCACTTAATGACAGCTGCCACCTACTTGGCCGCCATCTCTTAAAAAAAGAGTTTTTCAGTGATTAACTGATTTTAAAGAAACATGTAAATCGATTTAAAAATCAGCTAATGAATTACTAATGGAAGAAAACTAATGAATTACGGATCTAATGGAGTAAGAATAAGCCACTTACCTAAAGAGAATCATGAGGGTGCAGTGATGGCGGTTGGCAGAGAGGCAATGACTGCTTTTGTTCAAGAGCATGATTAGCTACATAATGGACATAAGCCCCAGCTGACAACAGTCCCTTGCTGCCATCACGGCCATCGAGAAGTTCTGCACTGAAACCTGCACTCTTTATCATTACGCCTGCAGTGCCGCTCCAGAGACTCTCGTCGTTTCACTGTGGACCTGGCAAAGCTCAGCTAAAGCCTTGGTTTTCAGTTCATGTCATGGAGCCAATCCCTGACCATGGCCATACCAGCTCCACTGGAAAGTCTGCAGCCAAAGGCCTCTCTGACCAACTGCTTCAGGTTATTCAAATTGGAAAATGAACCAAGTTAGGGGAAGAGGAACTTTCAGATGAGAAACTCCTGAGAATTTCAAGTTATTCACATGCCATCAACATGAATTATCACCCATAAAAGATAAATAACAAACTGATTTTGCCTTTGCAATCAAGAATGTCTTCTAAAATCTCTACACAGCCGGAAGAAAGAAGGAGCTCATACCCTTTGCAACAGCATGGATGGAGCTGGGAAGCATTATGCTAAGCAAAATAAGCCAGGCATTGAAAGACAAATACCATATGATCTCGCCTTTAACAGGAACCTAAACAACAAAACAAAGAAACAAGTAAAATATAACAAAAGACACTGAAATAGAGGACAGGTAGTCAGTGACCAGAGGGGAGTGGGGAGGGAATTTCAGGGGAGAAGGGAAGGGTTTACAGGAACAAATATAGAGGACACATGGACAAAACTAGGGGGGTTGGAAATAGGGAGGGAGGAGGGGAGGGATGGGTGGGTGGGCTGGAATGGGAATAAAGGATAGAAACTGTACTGAATAAACTAAAAGAAAAAAAAAGAAAAAAAAAGAATGTCTTCTAAAATCTTAAAGGCTGTGTCCCACTCAGTAAATGTGTGACCTTGGAATATTGCTTAACCTCTGTAAGCCTCCACTGTCAATGAGGGATGACAGTGAGAGCCTTAAAAGTGCATACATAGCATTTAGCTTCATGTTCAATAAGGGCTTTAACGAGTAATATCGTGTTACATTGATTACATTACTTTTGGCACATCTGGAGATTTCTCCCTTAGTGACACTGACAGTGGAATTAATCCTGATATTGAAACGACTCTGGCATATATTTTATTTGCAGCAGTATTATAAGGAAAGAGTATCCTGAGAGTCTCTTGCAGGTGTGTGCAGCCATTCTCAAATACTTAAGAGAAACTTCAGAGTCTCTTTCAAGTGTCTGCAACATACTGTCTGTGAGTTACAATTGGTTTTTATCTGATTTGTGTAAGAATACATTCTGATTCTCATTAATACAATGATAGTAAGAGCTACCTTTTATCAGACAGTGGGTGAGTGTTTGGTATGTATTTTCTAATGTAATTCTTACGACATATCTGTAAGGTAAAGACTGCCAGCCTCACTCTCATATGTACAGCTTACAGCTTGGATTTAAATTAATTTATGTGTCTGGTTGCCCAACATCGTAGACAGGGAGTGGCAGGGCTGTGAAGGAAGCCCGCATCTGCCTGAGTGCAAAGCATGTGTTCTGTCCACTGGACCACACGCTGGGGCACTCCTGCACACATGGTCATGATCCAACATATCCATCTCACTAATAGGAATTGAGTGGTGTAGCAGTGTAAACCTCTCTGTTAGGGAGGGCAAGGATAAAACATGGTTCTTTAAGGATTTAATAGTTCAGAAGGGAAAACAAATGAATACATAGGACTCACAGCGTGGGAGGGCCTGATTGATGTGTCCTTTGGGAGAGACTGGGTTAGGTAAGAAGGAGGAGGTGGTGATGTCTGAGCTGAGTTCTGAAGAATGAGTAGGCATTAGTCAAGTGAATGGGTGGAGCGGGGCTGGGAGAGAAGGCACAGCATATGGGAAGAACTCTAGGGAGAAAGACAGGTCCATCTGGGGACCTGCTAGCAGTTCATTATGTCTGGAATATAGATAGAGAGGGAGAGGGTGGAGAGCTTGATGCTTTGGGGTGAAGTTAAGGAATTTAGGCTTTATCAGAGTGGAAATTTATTTATTGATTCGGGATGGGATTCAGTTTAGGGAATAAGAAAGTGACAAGGGAGCTAGAGAGAGGTAAACATTATGGACCAAGAGGCTAGGCTAGATGGAAAAGTGAGTGAAGGCTGGAGAAGGCTGGCCATTTAAAACTATTCTATGACTCAGAAGAGACTGGACATATACCTTGCCAGACTCTCATTGCCCCAAGTGTCACTTCCTGGACCGCAGTGGACGTGAAACTGTGGAATAACAAATGGGACTCTGTCCAATGGCTTGTCATATTTCTCTCTTTATCCAGTCTTAACTGAGGACTTATAAGGACAGTTTCTGAACCCTGTTTATTCAGAATATTCACTAATTTTTCTCAAGATTTCGGCTTTGCTAGACACTGTGGAGTTGTGCTCGCTTTGGCAGCACATACATGGTAAAAGGGAAACTGGAGTTGAGCCAAGGCGACTTCCTGAGAGCATGATTGAGATCCAAACACCTGAGTCACAGAAGATCCGGAGGGCAGGAAAGCAACCAGGATGTCTATGTGTTAGCCAGGGTATCTTGACAAGAGCCGAATGAAGGGAAATTTTCCTTCAGAGGATATGGATTTTACTTAGGGAGGACAACTCCACAGGATTCACTAGAACTTTGTGTTAAGAAGAGCAATGAGGTTTTGGTTAAGATGAAGGGGAATTACTTGGTGCTGCCATCTTCTCTAGGACAGCAAGAAACAGCTTCACCAGAGGGTGTGTTATTTTGCCAGTGAAAACAAGACAGAGCAAAACAAAAGAACACCAGATGACTAGCTAAGCAGTGCACTGTGGGTCAAACTTGTGTTTTTACTCCATATAATTTATTGTTGATATTTGTTCCTTTTGAGTTCCTGTACTTAGGATGTAGTAATTTGGAACATGGTTGACTTGGTTATATTTGTTGCACTAGTATAACTAGCACTGAGGTTGTGCCCAATGGAATTCTAAGGACTTTCTATATCAATTCATTTAATTCTTTTAGAATCCTACCAGTTGGGTATGATTACTGTCATCATCTTTAGTTTACAGATACAGAGTAATATACCCATGGTAAAACAGCTATTTGATAAAGTCGAAATTTGAAATCAGGAAGATTTGCTCCAGAATCTATGCCTGAAATCTGGAGTTCCTAAGTTTTAATGTGAAGTAAGAACACTAGGGAAATGTTAAAATGCAGGATCCCAGTCTGCATTCTCAGAGATTCTGATTTAATATGCCCAGGAGGGGCCTGGATACTTACATTTCTAAAAGTGCCCCATACGTTTATGCTGTAGGTGTTTCTCAGGCCACACTCACAGAAACACTCTTCCAAATCATAACATTAGCCTCCCTCATGTTACTGTTGTTGAAAGTCTACTTGTCCCTGGCCTGTTTCTTACTGTCCTAGGATACTGTTCAATGCAAAGAAAAATAATGTGAAAATAATGACATTTTGAGGATCATCTATCTATCCATTCATCATTATTCTGTCTATCTATATATCTTACAACATTGGTTCTGCTTACCAAAACCAATGTTCTGATATAAATGCAACTGATATAAATCAGTTTTACTGAAGTTTTCTTAAAAGCCACTTCATTCCTCAGAAGTGGCTTTTCTTTTAATGTTTTTTTCCATGTTACCCTGATCCAGAAAGTTCTGCACTTCACAGCCTACACACTGGTGAAGGACCACTCAGTTTCCCTCATTTTCCCACAAATGCTTTGTACGGTCTGGGCAGCCTGCATGGGTCAAACCTAAGCCAGAAACATTTCCTGTAAAGGTACAGCTATTTTTATTTGCTCCTTTTCAATTGAGGGTATGTGGTAGAAGCAAACATTTTCGAAAATAAATAATTGACTTCTGTTTCTGGCTAACACAGAGAAAAAGGACCAAGTTTACCCTTTGCCCTGAAATAGCAATAAGATAAATAAAAATATAACTTGCAGAAATATATGAAACAAAGGCTATTAAGACATTGAAGATCAGGCTATGAAGAATAGTGACTCCTGAGAGATGGGGATAAGGCAAGGTAAGCTTTATAACTGCAGCACTTACTGCCTTAAATAAGTTTCCAGGTTACTGTGCAGGGGCAGGAAACCCAGGTGGGGTGGGTGGGACCTGTGAGTTGAGGAAATGGAATTGAGAGGCTGGGGAGACAAAAGGCAGTTGGAGCTTGCAGAGAAGAGTTTTGGACAGAAAGTGCAGAGGAAACTCAGAAACCTGCTGAAGAGACCCTTCGAATTTTAAATACACTTTAAAATGTTGATCAGTGCTTGTGTTGTGAGGAAACTACTCTTGGCCATGGAAAGAACATCCCAGAAAGATTAGAAGGATAAGTCCCAGGAGCACACAAAGAGTTGGCAATAGTGCCTGTTCCCACCAGCCAAATTGAAAAACTTATAATTCATAGGACATTGGATAGTGTACTCAGAAAGATATTGCCTCAGGAACAGGGAATAATTAGCCCTAAACTAAATGCTGCTTTTGGCCTGCCTAAGGAATCTCAAAAATAGAATTTGAAAGTGTCAAACTGTTTCTAAGTAATGTAATTGTGTCTTATAACACAACTCAAACACATTTATAAGAATGCAAAAATATTCAGTATTCACAAAGTAAAATTCAAACTGTCTGGCATTTATTAAGAAGTTACCAGGCATGCAAAGAAGTGAACAGGTATGACCCATAATGAGGACACCAAACCAGAACTGACATAGATGTCGGAATCATCAGAAAAGGGCATTAAAACAGTTATTATAAGTGTATTTCATGATCCAAGAGCTAGACGAAAGCTCTTGATACCTGGAAGATACAAAGGCCCAAATTGAAATTAAAAAGCTGAAAATATAATGTCTCAAATGGAAAACACAGTGTATGGGATTAGTAGCAGGTTAAACATTTTAAAAGAAAAGATTAGTGAACTCAAAGACACTGTAATAGAAAGTGCCCAAAATGAAAGATGAAGACAAAAGGAATAAAAAGTAAATAAACAGAGCATCAGTGAAATATGGGACAACTTCAAGAAGATTAAAATATGCAACATTCACCTGTTAGAATGGCTAAAATTAAAAAGACTGAGTACACAGAATCTCGGAAGTTTCTTAAAAACTTTATGATCTGGCCATTCCATTCCTAGGTGGCCCAGGAGAAATGAAGTCATATGTCCACACAAAGACTTGTTAATAAATGTTCACAGAAGCTTTATCTAAAATAGCCAAAACTGGAAACAACCCAAATGTCCATCAACAGGTGAATGGATGGTATACTGAATCATTGTATGATATATCCATACAATAAACACTTCTCCAATGAAAAAGATGTTCAAATACTGTATGATCCCACTTATTTAAAGTTCTAGAAAATGCAAAGTAATGTATAGTGACAGGAATCAAGTCAGTGGTTGCCTTAGTGGAAGGCGAAGGTGGTAGTGAGGAATTAAAGCAGGACATAGGAAACTTCTTGGGTACTGGATGTATGCATTTTCTTGGTTGTATTGATGGTTTTGTGGGTGCTTACATATATCAAAATTTAACAAATTGTGCATCCTATATATGTGTCATTTATTTTATGCCAGTTATACATATAGCAAAACTATGTTTTTAAAGATGTAGCTGTAACTTTTTAAAATCTCTGAACCATATATACCTTATATAGAAGACTCTGGAATCACTTAAAAAATAAGATAAAATGGGAAATGTGTGTTTCTTAATAATTGCTAAGAGAGGCCTTTCCTTCCAGTCTAGACCTGTTGTCTGGAGAGCTGAGGAGGGGCTAGAGGCAGAGTTTCGAGGATCTGCAAGCTTCAGTTGCCCACTGAGTCATACCCAGGAGGCAATCTCAGGGACATCTTGAAGGGGGTAGTCACTGAGGATGCAGAACTGAGTAAATGCTGTGCTAGAAGGGAGGAGACAGGAATAGGCCAGAGAAGAAAGGGGAAGGATAGTGAACTTGAGAGGAACATCAGTCAGTATGCCACACAGGAAGATCTAGAAGAGTCTGAAGGTCAGCAGGAGAAGGCCAAGGGGCCGAAAGGGATTAAGCAGAGGTGGAAAGAGACAAATGCAGGTTCGAGCCAAATTGGGAGCCTCTGAGAGTCACCCCTTTGGACTTGCCCTGGTCAATGTTTAATGTGCTCTGCTGGTGTGAGGCAAAGCCTGAAAGCCAAAGAAATGCACTCATTCAACTGTTATAAGACATTACATTATTTAGAAACATTATTTTTTCATATAGGTCATGGCATCATCCCGTTGGAAACCCTTGATGGATGTGGTGGGAAAGAAAAGGAAACTAAAATTTGTTTAAACATCAGTGGAAGAAGGGACTCAGTGTGTTTTCAGGACTACACACGGGGTCCCAACAAGGCGTTTTCCATTGGTCTGGGCTAAAAGCGTTTCCAGTTTATATGTCAGCTAGCACTTGGCAAAGGTATACGGTTGTGTGTGAGAGAGCTTTTATTAGTAATGCTTTATATTTGCATAGCATTTTAGAATTCATAAAATTCTTTCACATATATTTTATCTTGCTCATGTAGAGATCCCATTTTTATTGAGTGACTACTTATTACATTGATAAAATTAAAGTTATTAATTTATACCAAATAATTTGTGACATAAATTTATGGTAGGCAGAATTACAAGAAAGATTCTTGTGGGCCATTAGGTTTAGAAATCATCAAAACAGAACTATTAGTAAGAAACTTTAGTAATAATTAAACTTGCACTGTCCAATACGGTAGCCACTAGTCACATGTTTGCTTTACATTTATAATGATTACAACTAAATAAAGTTATGAATCCAGTTCTTCAGTCACAGTGCCACAATTCATGAGCTGCTCAAATATGCTAGTGGCTAGCATATTACATAGCACCAATATTTCAATAGAAGATTTCCTTCTTTGCAGAGTTTTATTAGATAGTGATGATCTAGACAAATTCCCATATTCAGTGACTAAATTCAATTTGTTAAATAAGTTTAATTTTAGGATTGAGGAATTTGAGACCTAGAGAGATTAAATGATTTATACAAAGTCACACAAGAAGAGCCTCTAAATGAACCCAAACCTCCTGATTCCGTATGAATGCCCATTTCAGCACCTCACACCCCCAAACTTTTACTTGTATAAGAGAGGGTTGGATACTCCAAACTGGCAGGCAATCAAACAATCATTTAGTTTTTTGGTTGTATTCTATACTCATATTTGAAGTTAGTCCAGAAGCTTCACTTCAAACAAAATAATGATGTCACACTATAAAGACATGATCTAGAGAAGCTTGGGAGCTTTCCAATTTCCCTGCTCTACCCTTTTATACAACCCCTGTTCAGTCCCTCCGACTCCTTGCTGGGACCAGACATTTTGTTCTTAGGTTTACAGGAAAATAGGCAGAGCTCCCTCCTCTTGAACTGTGCCCAGAGCACCAGGTGGTAAAGGGTTCAGATTTTCAAAGGTTGCTCAGCAGGGCTTTGAAAATTAAAGAGAGGCAGATGAGATGTGGGGAAAGCATGCAATTGCATTTGAGAAGGTGCAACCTTTCAACTGGGTGAATTCTTGATGAGACAGCAAAGTGAGTCATTAAACAGTAGGCTGTCAATGAAGCTGAGACCCAGATTTGCCTTGGATCAGCAACAATAATTTAACCACCCAAAAAACCACGGGTGGGCCCTTGGCAAACCCTTGGACCTGTTTTTATTACAGGCTCACAACCCTTATTTTTCTGAAAATAGGTAAAGAAAAGAGTAGTTATATATACCAAAAAGTTGCTGATGAAATTCAAGAGCTCTTAAAAAAAAACCACGAAAACTCCCCAGCCCATTATACAGGGTCACTGTGGAAGGTTTATGCTTTATAGGACCTTAACTGGGCTTGGGGACAAATGATCACTCCACATTTGAATTTTGGTAAAAGTTGTTTTTCCTGGACCAGTGTTAAGTTTTATCCAGCTTTTGGCAGGAATTGCCTTCCGGGACCCTGCTGGAGTTCTGGCCGACATGCTCTACCTTCCAGGGTGCAACGACTGTTCTGTCGAATTCTGGGAGAGCAGCCTATTTTTGTTACCAGACGCTGGAGGATGCGTGACATGTTATTAACCTTCAACACTGGCTCTGCACAAAAGTATTGTCAACAGATGGTGATTCTGAGTCTCTCTCCCTGCCTTCCTCCCCCACCCCCAGGATGTCTTCTGGCTCAAAATGCTCATTGGTTTCAAAGGGAAATTTGTGTGTGAAACAGACATTACAGAATGTTGAACAAAGACTGGAGCAAGGTTTCTTATATTTATAATTGAAGGTTATAGAAAAATAAATGGACAGAATAAACCACAAATGGTGTTCATGTGCAAAGACAGGCCTAACAGTGGTTAAAATGAGCATCAGTGCTGAGAGATGGCTACTGAGCATCAGGGAAGGATACCTGGGCATTGGATAGAAGAGCTCAAAGTTGGCATTGGACTTACAATTTGGGTCTAGCCATTTAACTTTTAAAGCTCTCATGTCCCCTTTTTCATTTTTATCAGAAGAAGTCAATAGTAATTATCAACCCATCCCCCCAAAATGTATCTTTGTAAAGAGGAAGTTGATTTATTCATTCAGCAAATATGTATAGGGTGATTATGACATACAACCACTATGCTAGGCTCTAGGAATAAAACAGGAAGTTGATCACAGTGCCTGTGTGGAGGAGGCAAATCAGCAGGTGGATGATTGTAGTAGCTTTCCATGGGAACACACATGAGGGAGAGAGAGGTCAGAGATGCCGTGGGGACCGTTAGAGGGTGTGAAGAACCACGTGGTACACGTGTCACATCTTTTCAAAGTAATAGTTATATTTGATTGGAAATTTAAACTGTTTGTCTTAAAATAAAACATATGTTAAAAAGTAGAAATAAATTTTTAAATAATTTTCTTTCGTTTAGCCTGGGTACTGGGTCTCCTTAATGAAGACTTTTAGGAAAAAGTTAGAGATCATTGGTCTAGATCATGATTATCGGCTTTTTGTATAGGAGTCACTAAAGCCCTGAGACCCTCTCAGTGCCACTTTGCCCTCAGGTGTAGAGGATCAGCATCATACTATTTTACATTCATGTGGCACTATATAGTTTACGAAGTGCATTCAGTGGATTTTGGACCTCAGTAAACCAGTGTACCATCACCATGCAAACAATAAGGAAACTGAGCTCCCTGAGATTAACTTCAGTGAAAGTCACAGATAGGGTGAAAGAGTCAGAGTTCATCTTGGGTTTTCTGACACCAAATCCATTATTCTTTCTAGTAAATCATACTGCCTCTCTTTCCAGTCAAGGATCCCTAGCTTTTTCTGTGGCTTCTATCCATTTTCTTGCTGTGTCATTGGGAATAGAAAGGAAAAGTGAGGAGTAATATTGGTTGGTGCTAACATAAGGTCCTGAGAGGCTGGGTGAGACAAAACGCTTTGCTTAACACCTAAAAAAACTTAGAAAATGGCACGGAAATTAATGAAGGGAGAGCTTGGTTAAGTAGGGAGTGGCATGTGACAATTCAGGGAACTATCACGAAAGACTTCAAGATCTGTTGCTAGATTTTGGTACACTGGTTAGGTTACCTTAATGAGCATTCATTCATTGTTCTCCCATTGAGGCCTCATGAACTTGGCTTGCTGTTTTGTCTTTTCCATCCATCAAAGCTAAAGTGTAGCATGATGTATTCTGCTGACATTTTGGAAGGATATAACATCAGGGAAATTTTTAAGGTTTCTCATCTTGAATTAGGTAATCTGAACGCACTATGGAGCGCATTGATGCTTACTGAAAAACAAGCAAGGCTAAGCAACACTAAGTTCCTGAATTGCTTCTGTGTGTTTCACATGTACCTCTGTCATCAGATTAAATGTGACATTTGCTAATAATAATTGCAGATTTGATTAAAATCATAAACTCTGTTTTAAGATGTAAAAATTAAATGCTGAGACCAAGCACTGACAAACTAGAGGAAGCCACAGTATGCCTGCCAATTACTGTTGGCAGGAAATGGGATGACTCATCCTGAACATGTGCTTTCGTTGCTCGGAACAATGGGGCAAGATGGAAGTGTTCAGCCTATTAGGTATGGTGGACATTTTTGTCATTCAGTTTGTAGAAGACTGTTGAAATGCAACCACAAACTAATCAGAATGCCAAAGTGATCCAATACTTTCCTGTGAGAAAACTAATGATAAACATTAAAAAAAAGACATGAACTGTTTCAAAATAATCAACAGATGTGCTAAGAGACACTGTGTGAGACAGATCCCCAGAAAGTCCAGGTAGAGAAATTCCAGAAGTTAGGAAGGGGGAGGAGTATTAATTTTGTTTAAATTCTATGAACTGGCCCAGAATTACTAAGAAACCTAAGAGAACTGAGAAGCATGTGTGGGAATAGGGGATATATGCCAAATCTTTGTACTTTCCACTCAATATTGCTGCAAATCTAAAACTGCCCTAAGAAATAAAGTTTATTTATTTTTTTAAAAAAGAGGACTTGGAGATGTTGACAAAGGCTATAATTAAGACAACCCTGGTTTGGTCAGAAGACATTAACTGAAGCTCAGGTGTGATCCTAACTGGTTCTGTAACCTGGGGTAAGTTTGCCTTTCTGGGCCTGTGTTTTTGCGTCTCTCAATGAGAGGTTTCCCTAGATTGCTCTCAGGCCTCTTTCAGCTGGAAAATGCTGTGATTCATGTGAGGAGAAATATCCGTGTACATACAACAGTCTTAGAAGAGAGCACAGTTTTGCCAACAGATAAATACCTTGTCGTTTTGCCATTTCTCCAGGGAAACCTATACTCGGTTATAGCTTGGCAATAACAGGTGTACTGTTGGGGGTGGGGCACGAACTGAAGGAAATAATTATTGTGTGGGGAAAGGGGATAAAGATGGAGAGGATTAGTCATGAAGCTTGTGCTGGGGATCATTTTTCACTGTAACCTTAGCCATATTGTCCACAGAGAGATTGGAGATATGCATTTTCTCGTTCGATTTGCAGCCCAGAAAACATTGTTTGGCTGGGGCTCCCTGTATGAAAAGAGTGCTATGTTAGTCCAGAATCGTAAAAGGAAAGCACGAGAGGTAGGTAACTGGAGTCCTGTGGTTTGTTCTACAGCGCTGTGGACACAGCACATCCTCCTCCCGTCTGCAAGGCATGCTCGCCTTTTCCTGCATGCATTCCTACTAACACCACAATGAATATTGGAGGAAAATGATGCAGCCGAAAGTAACACCAAAGCACGGGAGACTTTTGGAAACAAATCCTCACAGCAATCTTGGATGGTCTCTAAATATTCTCCCAATTCATTCACTGGAACATTAGAGCATCTGTTTGTGAGCCAGCAGAGCTTTTCATTCGGAATCATGACACTCCGCAGGCAGTTACACTGAAGGAAACCTTTTATCTCAGCTTTCAAAAAGCTCCATTAGCAGATCTTTTTTCTTCTTCGAAACAGACCCCTGCTTATTTTGGAGGAGGTATGTTCTTGACAAGTGCTCTTCCCAAACACACTGCATTGTAATTCAACCCCCCAGTAACTTGACCAGCTTTTGATATTATCAGATTGGAAAGAGGGGCACTTCTGCTTGAGGCTTTGGTCACAAAGGTGAATGTTAAGAGCAGAGCTCTGCTGTATGGCTTTCAGCGGGTCCTCACCTCCCAAGAGCTCATTTCAATTTTTATGTTAGAGCTGCAGGTAGAGACCTATCGGATAGCACAAGAAACAGATGTTGGTTTCTTGACTCAAACCTCCAAGGTTTCAGAATATATGAATACTGGTATTTATATGGCATTTATCTCAGACCCTGGAATAGTCTTGATTTCAGATTATTTTTCTTGGTCTTTGATATTGAAAATGTGCTCTTTTACATAAGTGGTTCTCAAACGTCAGTGTGCATTAGAATAATCTGAGGGTGCTTATTAAAAATGAAGATTTGCTTGACTGGTGTGGCTCAGTTGTCTGGAGCATCATCCCATAATTGAAAGGTTGTGGGTTCAATTCCGGGTCAAGGTACATACCTAAGTTGCAGGCTCTGTCCCTGGTCTGGGTATGCACAATTCCTGGTCCAGGAGCATATGGGAGGCAACCAATCAATGTTTCTCTTTGACACTTATGTTTCTCTTTCCCCTTTCCTCTCTCCCTTCCTCTCTTTCTCTCTTAAAAAAAAAAAGGCAATGAAAATACATCTCCTGGTGAGGATAAAAAAGTAAAAAATAATAAAAATGAAGATTCATGTGCTCTTCACTCAGAGATTGTGACTCAAAAGATTTGAGATGGGGCCAGACATTTTTATTGATATTTAAATCTTTTTATTGAGTTGTCATATAGCCACAGTAAAGTGCTCTCATGTACAGATCAGTGAATTTTTTAAGACTTCATTTTTTTTCAGAGCAGTTTTAGGTTGACAACAAAATTGAGAGTGAGTTACAGAGATTCTCCATCTCCTCCCTGTCCCCACACAGTGCAGTTTCTCCCACTATCAACATCACTCACCAGAACAGTACATGTTTTACCAGGGGTGAGCCCACACTGACGTATCAAAATCACCCCAAGTCCATAGTTTCCCTTAGAGTTCACTCTTGGTGGTGTACATTCTGTGGGCTTGGACACATGTATAATGACATATATCCAACATTATAGATCATACAGAGTATTTTCACTGCCTTAAAAATCCTCTGCATTTGCACAGTCCTCCCCTCCCCTGCAACTCCTGGCAACCACTGACTTTTTTATTGTCTCCATAGTTTTTATTTTTATTTTATTGTATTTTTATTACCATTATCCACCCATACCCTCTTCCACCTCCACCCCCAACCGTCCCCCCAATTACCACACCATCATCCATGTCCATGTCCTTTTTATTTTTGGCTTGATCCCTCCACTCTTTAAGCCCTCTCCTCTCTATCTATGAGTCTGTCTCTATTTTGCTTGTTAGTTCAGTTTGTTCATCAGATTCCACATATGAGTGAAATCATATGGCATTGTCTTTCTCTGACTGGCGTATTTCACTTAGCATAATGTTCTCCAATTTCTCCATAGTTTTATCTTTTATAGAATGTCATATAGTTGGAGTCATACCAGTATGTAGCTTTTTCAGATTGGCTTCTTTCACTTAAAAATGTATACTTAAGATCCCTTTATACCTTTTCATGGTTTGATGGATCATTTCGTTTTAATGCTGAACAATATTCCATTTTCTGGATGTAGTACAGTTTGTTTATCCATTTACCCACTAAAGGCCATTTTGATTGCTTCCAAGCTTTGGCAATTATGAATAGAGCTGCTATAGACATTCCATGTGCAGGTTTCTGTAGGGAGAGAAGTTTTCATTTCCTTTGGATAAGTAGCAAGGTGCTCGATTGTTGGATTATATGGTAAGACTATGTACCAACATTAATTCATAAATTGGAATTCTGGTTTATACATCAGAATCTTGTGAGTTTGGTTAGTGAGTAAATGGGCCCCTAAAGGGCAGAACAGCTTTGCGCACTGTGATAAAAATCAAGTTTCAGAACTTGAAAACCTAAGGATGGTAGCTGACCCAGGATCATTTTACCATGGTATTACCGGCAAGCTCAGCTCCATCTCAGATCAGCTCTTCTCTATGTTTTATTCCCTCCAACCTCAGAAGAGTTCCCATCCTAAAGAATTTATACACTGAGTTGTCTTTTTTTTTTTACTTTACTTGAAAGTCTCAAAGAAGGAACACAGAATCAAGGGCAAAATTATTGTTCCTTGGTGGTCTGCTATTTCCTTCAGGTAATTTTTACTAATTTTGTGTACTTTTATTAAAAAAATTATTGTTGCTTTGCTTATGTTGTTAAAATATACATACAATAACAGAAGTATTTGAAAGTCTGGCCCCACTGTTTTATGGGTTGTAACATAAATTTGAGGGCAAAAATATCTCCTCAACACTGTTTTCATAGGAAGGCCTAATTTCTTTTAAAAATTAGAGTTGTAATTGCCAAAACCTCTATTCATGAATAATTCCATTTCCTTTTGCTTATTTATCACAAGCAAAACCCAATGTATTTTTATAAATGACTGACCAATACATTCTTCTTTTGCTTCGCAATTGCATTTCAGCACAGAGCACACCTGGTACGTTTTAGACATGTCTGTTACCACTCATTGAGAAAGAAAAAAATGCCCTTTTCACTTTAATACCTTCCTGTAGCTTTAACTTTGAACTCCTTCTATGGGGTCAACATTCACCAGTATAAAGGGCAATTTGATCTCAATGACAGCAGTAATTCTATAGCATGGGGATACTAATTCCTAGGGGTCTATTCAGTTTAAGGTAAATGCATTCTCATGATCTGTGAAGCAATGTAACAGGAACTTAGGAGCTCCCATATCTACTTAGAATTTATTTAGCTATCTAGCTATTATTCCAATATAATATATGCTCCATGGATATAGAGATTTTTATCTGCTCTTGATCACTCTTTTTTCCTTAGTATCTGGTACATAATAAGTTCTCAATAAATATTTATTGAATAAATTGATCCATTCACCCACCTACTCATTCATCCATGCATTCATCTATTCATTTATCTATCCATCCATCTAATGTTTACCACCCCATCATCCAGTGAGTGATTTGTGTCTTTAGGTATATTAAAGAGAAATATTGGCCTCCTCTAAGATGACTAAAAAGCAGCTCTCCTTTCCTTCCATCTTATACAGCTCCAGTTGAAAACAGTAGTGAAGTATATCAGACTGCCACATTTCTTTTTCTTTAACCATCCTACTGCTCAGGAAAATAAAGTTATTCTTCTGACAGATCATTTAAGCAACTATGTATTTGCTAAACAGCAGTTCTTTGTATACTTTTACTTAGCAGAACCATTTTTTTCTTTTAATTTCCGCTTTCATCCATTAAAGTAGCAATTTATCTGTTTTTATTCAATAATTAAGGGAGTTATTTATCCCCTACAATGAGTTTGATTTACCCATAGAATAGACAGGCATGAATAGAGGAATTAATCCTTAAAAGGCCACATTTCCATTGGGTGGGTATTTAAGAGCAGCTGGATTAAAGGAAGGATGGAACGATGATGGCAGAGAGGAACCTCTGCGTGGCTCTGGTCCCATCCAGCTTCCCCTGCCTGATGAGTGTCAATGGTGTGGTTATATTTCCTCTCTCTCATGTACTGCTGTCAGGTCTGGGTCTCCATGGGACAGTTTTGGTCATTAACTGTCTCAGTGCTCACTTCATAACTTCAACTCCATCACTTCCTCTCTGGTTTATTCTTTCTTTATCAAGCCTCATTGCCTGGGAGCTCTACGACACCATTCTGTTACATGTCACCTTATGTTGAATCTTACCTAGGCCTGGAAAACAAACTTCCTCTCAGAGGTACTAAATGATTCTGCCTTGAATAAACTGTAAGTGCCGAAGGCTAGACAAGGGTGAAGGAAATTCAGTAACTTCATTCCCTGACTGGTTGTCATTGAAGCACTGTTGCCACAGAAATGGGGAAATGCAAGTCTCATCTGCAAATCCCCAAAGCTTCTCCTTCACTGCTAGTGGAATTAATTATCCCAATATCTCAGAGACATAATCTTATGGAACCTTGCAGCCAGAGAGAGTCAAACTCCTTGTGGAGCCAATTCTTCATGGATCATTCAAGTTAATTAACACGGAGTTGTAAGTGCAGTTAAAAATTCCGGGCCTCATGTACGGCAGGATTTCATTTCATCATTACTCCAGGGTTAGGCTGCTAGATTAGCATGTGCTGGGACATGTTATTCACAGTGATGAAGTGAATGCAATGAACTGGAAGGTCTGAACATTATTATCATAGAATGTCATTTTAGCATGCCAGCAAACATAGTCAGCCTCAGTGTCTTTTTACTGATGCTGTGGAGATTCTGCTCTTGGTGTGTGCAGACAAATCATCTCCCATGGGACTGGGTCCTATCTTTTGGTCTTAGGTTTCACCATCATGGGAAGACACAATGCCAGGCTCACAGTCACATTCACAGACCACAGTGCAATGGTTAAGAACTCACATGCCATAGTAAGACTGCCCAGGGTTCAAATTTGGTTCTCCACTTAAACTAGCTGTGTGACTTTGGACAAGTGCCTTAACCTCTCTAAACCTCTGCAACTGAATAACAGTACTTGTTTTATAAGACTGAAAGAGATAATGCATTTTCATACTGGGCATGATACCTGGAATTCAGGCAATACACAATAAATATTAGCCATTATATTATTGTTGTGCATTAGGGAATGGCATTGGAAAGAGGAGTGAAGATAAAGAGAAGTGGAAGATGAGCAGAACTTGGGGAAAGACATTTGATAAACTGCTCTTATAGTTATCAATTCTTTAATCAATACTTATTGAGCAATGACACCATGCAACATTCTATGCATTTGGAATACGGCAGTGGACAAAACAAATATTTCTTCCCTTGTGGAACTTACAGTCAATTGGGGTGGCCAGTTATTATGCAATAAACACAATAACTAAATTACACAATATGTTAGAGGATGATAAGTGTCACAGAAGAGAAATAAAGTGAAGTCCATAGAGAAATCAGAAGCACTGAGGTGTAGGGAGTGGGGCTGGATCACATCTAGCATTCTGCTTCTAACCAGAGTGGAGAGACCCTGCCATTCAGAACCCTTAAATATGAGTTGTTAAAGTGATTGATTTGCTTCTACCAAGAACACCAGAAATATACAAACATCAACTGAAAATTTACTCTGCGCCCAGCACTGTTCTAAGAGTATCGCATATAATATTTTTAAAGATCTGAACAGCAGGTAGTCATTGTTATTTTCTCTATTTTACAGGAGAGGAATGTGAGGATGGGAGAAGTAAATTGCCAAAGATGACACAGTTCACCAGTGTCAGAGCTGTGATTCCGCAGCCAGCATCCTTTACCACTAAGCTATATCGTCACCAGAAAGCAGTGGGCGGAAGTTAGATTGTAGAGATCCTAACATAATTTCAGGCTGCTGGGGCAACTCTGCCACTCAAAATGAAGTAAATATTAAAACCAATCATATCCAGATCCCTATTTCTTTAGTGTAAATACTTTTAAGGTAAAATATGTTATAAAGTAGTCACATAATTGCTTTACTTTACCATCCATTGACAGAGAAAATACACAATGATTAAAAGGGACTAAGTGACTCTGAATTCAGTAAATCTCTTAAATCCATGTTCATTAGTATTTCTCTCAACAGTCTGTATTTAGGTTGTTTATTTAGAGAACAGATATGTGCTCTAGTGAGTGTGCCTGCGGATTTGGGAACTCTTGCAGTAAATCAATAGTTCCCCAGGGATTTTTGACCTAAAGAATAGGTAAGGTCTTTAAAATAAACTTTTAGTTGGATTGCTGTGCTTGTCTTTAAATTGAGAATGGGTGACACAGACCAACAGGAGGGGAATGGCAGATTTTGCTTTCTTTTATATTCATCTTCTGCAGTGGAATCTTGTGGATTTCTGCTAAACAGGGGACTGATTGCCCTTGAGAAGTTTCTGATTCAAAGCTTCATCAGCCCAAAGCCTTCCTACTAGAAACTTGTAAGAAGTGGTATATATCACATGGAATTAAGGACTAACCTCTTACACAAGAGTGGTCTGTGACTGTATCCTAGCCACTCAATAGCTGGATAATCTCTCTGAGCCTCAGATTCTTTTTCTGTGAAATGAGAATCATCACGATCACTATCAACAGCTCCACTGTCATTGTCGTTGTCATCATCATCATCATCTGTTGGGACTATCATGAGAAGTAAATAAGACATTACAAGTAAAATACTTGACCCACTACACATCTGCCATTCTGCGAGTATTTAGCAATAATTATTGTATTCATAAACAAATTGTCATTGAAACTTTTAGGAGTTGTATGAGACCAAGATTTACAAAATAAGGAGGAATGGTAAAAGTGAGTAACTGGTTTGATTAAGATTTTTTTTGTATTAGACATGGCAAAACCTCAGGCAACTAGATTTGTTTTCTCCTTCAAACACTCTAAATAGGAAGACAAATAGAGTAATTACTGGTAAAGAAGAAAGCACTTTTAAACAATCAGCGTGAAAATAGTGCAGAAGAACTCAAGGCCAATGAGTTCTATGATTGGTCAGTTTCTTGACCATAGGAAAAGAAGGTAAAGAATATGTCAATTAGTGATACCTCTCTGCCGTGAAGTTAAAGAAAACAAAAGACAGAGGCAAAAGAAAGAAGAAAAGGGGTAAAAAATAATAGAAAATAAAAGCTGTGACTATGGTAGCAGGGTAGAGACAGCTGGGTGGCAAGCAAGAGGCATCTGATGGGATGAGGGGTGGAGGAAGAATGGAGCCAGCAGTGATGACAAAGATGGCAGAACAGTGCTTCTGTTTGATTGCTCTTTCATCAATTCTTATAAGAACAGTTATCAGGGCCCTGGATGGGTGGCTCAATTGATTGGAGCATCAACCTGTACACCAGAAGTTTGCAGGTTCAATCTCTAGTCGGGGCACAGACCGGGGTTGCATGTTCAATCCCTGGTGGGAGTATGTATGGGAGGAAGCAATTGATCACTATTTCTCACATTGATGTTCCTCTTTCTCTATCTCTCTCCCTTTCTCCCTCTCTAAAATCAGTAAAAACAAATCCTCTGGTGAGGATTAAAAAACAAATAGGCATTGGGCATTTTCTACTCCATGGGCAGGGTAATATCTGGAAATGATGATATGGAACAAACCTCTGTAACAATAATGCAATTCTCTAATCAGGTTTATTGTGTGCCAGGTGTGTTCTTCATATTTTGTAAAGCAAACTATCCCTATATTATATATGCAGAAATGGAAGCTTAAAAAGATTAAGACCACTCAGCAAATAAGCAGAAAAGACTACAGAATCTCCTGCATATTTTCCTCCTTCATATCTCTTGAAGCTCCAAATGATCAACTTGTTGGCAACAGGGAAACTATCAATTAGAACAACTCATCATATTTATGCAATAAAACTGAGGTTCACTGTAGATTAAAAGCAAAATATTACTAATTTTTCGGTTTGCCAGAGTGAACAACCAACTTTATAAAAAAGTCAGAGATAATGTATCAAATGCTACAAATCTGGCATTTGATAATTTTCAGTTAATTATGGATGGCATTTGTTTAACATTTAGGTAATCTGAAAAGAGTTATTACATATTAGCAGCATTAGCAGCAAAGGTTTTTCTAAGTCTCTGAAACCATGGTTCAAGGTAAATAAAGGTCCTTGGTTAGAAAAGGGAACCAAAAAAAGCCTTTGAAAATCCAACTTGACTTTGACATTATATTCTTGGGAACTTGCCCAGTTGAGACTTGAAACAGGTAGTAGAAATGATGGTAAAAATCATGGTGTTTCAGTTAAATGCTCATATAGAAAGGGTGAAATTACAAGGAAAGTCAACCATGAACCCCAAATGTAAAGGAAACAAAAGTTAGAATTGAATTGTGACTTAAAATTCTCTAGTGTTTCCTATTAAGTCTTATACAGAAAGTTAATGGCCCAAGTAATAAACATATTTCCTCTGAATATCACCTAGCAAGTTGTCTTGCATGCACTTAACAAAACTTCTGAGATATTGATAACATATTAATTAATTCTGGACAAACTCTACTGATGTTAAAAAAACAATGACATATTACCTGACTAATTTATGACATTTGTTTACCTATAAATCCATGAGCATTTTGAGGAACTGGTATATTGTCATGCAATACAAAGAACTCTGTGAGGGAGGAAATGCTGCATGTGAAAGACAAATAGACAATCTCTAAGATCCAACTTTTAACTCCTTTTAGTTTCCAGTTTTATTTTTCAAGTACTAATCCTAGCAATGGTTTGTATTACTGTTGACCAGACAAGACACTGGGGAATCTGTTGGAAAGTCAGAGTGAAGAAAGGAGGACATTTGGAAACATAAGTAGGACGTGCTTGTCTCCAGTCAATCCAGCTCGGTTTTCCCGCTGAGCAGAGCATGCATTCGTCTAACCTCCCAAACTCATTTCAAAGTGACATTCTGAACATTTAGTTTTGCAGAATGCCTTTATTATTTCCCAGGGGGAATAAGGCTGAGTCTGAGATGCCAGGAGCAGATTCCTCTTCTCTCTCCACATGGCTAGAAGAGCAAGATCTTTTTGTAAGCAGATAATTCAGCTGTCGTGGTTGGTGTGATTCGATTAAGGATGGGGCTAACTTCAATTTCCACATTCCAGAAGGAGGGGCTGCCCTTTCTACACTGAGGCCACAGACCGTGATCCTGACTTGTGTTGTCATTTCTTTGTAATTAAAGTGAGGGCTCAGACAATGACCCTTGAATGAAGAGTCAATGCCTGCTTACACAAGTAAATTGCCCAACTGACCACTAGCCAGCAGAGAGCAGCTGAGTCAGGAAATATTTAGCAGGTATAGATGTGCCAAGCACTACAATAGGGTGTGTTTCTTTAATAAGTAGGTGACTAATTCCCTGGACTCAATGCCCAACGTCTACAGACATTTCTCATGTCCTTTGGGACATTTCAAGGCATTGCCAGACTAAACTATTAGCAGATTGGAGATTCACGGTGGTTTTTCCCCTTCATTTACACACTAGCTTATTCTTGTGGGCATACCTATGGAACTGATGACTCTTTCATTATTACCATATATTGTTGTTTGAATAGCAACTCAAGATAAGGAAAGACAACCAGAAATTAGACACACACCTGCAACAATAGCAGGGAGTCCAGAGACAGAAAGTTAGGATGTGCAGTTCCCATCAGCATTCAAAATGTTTAACTAGACAACCAAGCCCTTTGGGGAAAGTAGAGATCAACTCTTGGCTGTCAGTGGACATGGGCAAATATACAGGGTGGGGCAAAAGTAGGTTTACAGTTGTGAGTATGCAAAACACAGACTTTATTCCTATATTATTTATGTATTATTTTCCATACAAACAACTGTAAGCCTACCTTTGCCCCATGCTGTATGTATTAAAAAGGAAAGTGGAAGGCAAGGACTATATACTAGGGTATAGGCCCTAGAGCTAAAATGACCCTGATTTCTAGTGTAGGTAACTGACACTTACTTCAGGAAACAGTTTAAAGACTCTGGCCTCAGATGCACTGGGTGTGAAAAAGTACCCAGACTCTTCTAGGCCCTGCTGCCAGGAAACCTAACCAAGGGGGCCAGTCGTCTCTCCCAGAGACCAGCCCTTTTCTAAAGCAGAAGAATGAGTCAGTATAATCACAATCACCTGGAAATTAACTGGAGACAGAGCTGCTTTTGTTCTCCAAATGAAATCTTCCAAAGGGGATGCATTACCTTCCTAGCTCCCCTACCTAAAAGGGAAACAGTTTTGTGTAATAATATGCTGCACAGTTTTATAGTTTTCTGAAAACTGTCACTGATGATTTTTGCGAACATACAAAAATAAAGGCTAGTACCTCGCTGTACCCTCCATTCTATGACATCACTCATCCCTTGGCCTCTTTTTATTAAGTAGTTTGAGAGCTGAAAAAAAGGACAGATATTTCCAGTCTAATAGAGGTTCTACTAGACTAAAAACCTTAGCTCTTTTTTAAAAACTCTTCTCTGAAGTAATTCATAATCTTAAAAATTTCAAATTTTATAAAATTTTGTCTGAATACTATTTTTTAAAGCAAAAGACTGATTACTTTCAGTGCTGCTATAAATATTATGGTTCAGTGGCCCAATTATCTGCTTGATCAAGTTCACTTCACAAGGAGTTCTTTGCTTGGAGAGCTCAGGGAGGGGAACCAAATGTCTTCTTCATAGGGTCTGGCGGTCGCATTACACACTGTAGCAGCTTTGCAGCTATTCTGAGAGATTCCACAGGTGAAGTGCTTGTTGTTTGTTCTTCTACCCAATATAAGGGCTACCCTTTAAATACAGTACTAAACTAGTGACTGACCCACCAGGTAGCTCTAGGGCATGTGCTCAACCTTTGTGTTTCTGTTAGTAATAACAATGTACTGACTCCTGCTCTCTCCCCGTGTCCTACTCAGACCAACAGGCCGAGTTTCTGAGTTGATTGCATAGGGGAAACTTTGTAGTTTGGCTCTAGAATGCAGAAAATTGGGCAATCTGAAGTCCTGACACTGAGTTCATCAGCATTGTGCCTCATCCTTAAAAATAACTTCAGTCACTTCAACTTTAATTTGGTCCTAATTTGGGGATGGTTCCGACTCAACTATTCAAGGCTCTAGAAATACAGAATAATGAATGTTCTGAAATCTACTATTTTCTTTCATATGTCGAGCTCATTCTTGTCTAGCATAAAGACTCCGACCAAACTTCCCTCCTGACTTTCTTCCATCTTTTCACTTTATCTGTGATTTTTAAATGATATGTAACTGTTCAGCCACACAAGGGAATGAACACAAGACTCTGAAGTCTGAAACACCCAGCCCAGGTCAGTGTGGCTCAGTTGGTGGGAGCATCATCCCATAACAGAAATGTGGGTTTGATTCCCAGTCAGGGCACATACCTACATCACCAGTTCAGTGCCCCCTTTGGGTGCATAGGATTCCCAGTCTGGGTGCAAATGATCCCTGGTCCAGTTGTACGGGGGGGCGACCAATCAATGCTTCTCTCTCACATCGATGTTTCTCTCTCTCCCTCGTTCTTTCTCTCTAAAAAGAAACAAAAAAAAATGTCCTCAGGTGAGGATAAATAAATAAATAAATAAATAAAAGACTGAAAGACCCAAGTTTGAATTTCAGCTTTGCCATGTATTGGCTATATAATTTTAGGCCAAGTTTCCAACCTCTTAGAGTCTCTATTTACTCATTTGTATAAATAGGACAGAAATGGAACCAAAAAAATGGAGGAAAGACAATTAGTTTTAGAAACAGGGAAAATGAGTTTACAGCCCAGTGCCTTAATCTCTTGGAGCCTAAAAGGTATTAGTTATAATGAAGATTAAGAGCTCTCTCTGCCTTATGAATTCATAGGGTTAAATTGAGTGAAAAAGTAAAAGTTTCCAGGACTATACCTAGAAGGACTGTACAGTAAGGACTATGCAAATACTAATTTTCTTGTTCATTATCTGGGTGATTTTGTGGAGGTGAAATGCTTTGTTATTCAGGAGCTAAGTACCTGTGCTCATGCTATCTGTGAGTGTTTGCGCTGTAGGACTAGAACAGGTCAGCACACGTTTGCCTGCTTTGCTCAGTGGAAGAACACTCTGTAATGTAATCCATTTGAGGTGCTATAACAAAATACCACAGACTGTGTGGCTTACAAACAACATAAATTCATTTCCTATAGTTCTGGAGGCTGGGGAGTCCAAGTTCAAGACATGGGCAGATTCAGTGTCGAGTGAGAGCACACTTCCTGTTCACAATTGGCCTGTTTTTTGTTGTTTGTTTGTTTGTTTTTTACTGTGTCCTCACATGGTGGAAAAAACAAGGAACCTTTTACATATGGGCAGAAATCCCATTCACGAGGGCTATACTCTTATAGCTTAATCAGCCCCAAAGTCTTCATATCCGAATACAATCACAATGGGATTAGGATTTCAATGTACAGATTTGATGGAAACATAAATATTCAGTCTGTGGCATACAGGGTGACAATAAAATCATGGAAACAGAAAAATACTCATGGTAAGTAGTTTATGGGTATTAGTTGATAATGTGATATGGTCACTGTGATTTCTCATTCACAATGTATAGTTCAGTGTGCTGTGCAAAGCTACAATGAACTTGGTGCACAGCACAGCTTTTCCACCAATCCTGGCACAGACATCCAACCCCACCAGTCTGGCACTGTGGGGTGGTGCGCCACCCTGATAGAATCACTCTGATAGCCTTCTCTTCGTCTATCAACTATAGGCATTATCTAGTCACTTAAATATGGCAATCATTTGCTTATGTTTCTAGACTGCATGGCCACTCTGCAGTGAAGCTTCAGCATTTCAATAAGGTGAAGGATCCAGAGTTTGCTCTGCTTTCTGTATTATAGAAAAAACAAAATCATGGTAGCAGCCTGCTTTCCTGACATAAGGGAACAGAGTCCACCCTTGACTGGTGTTTCACATACAGCTGCTGAGAGGATCCCTGCCAAGAAATGTTTTCCCCAGTATATTCCATTTACACATAATTAGTGATTTTATTTTTGGTTTTCCTTAATCCGATACATTACTGATTTCTTACACAATGAATTACAGAGAGCTCTTAGAAATTCACTTCAGTGGAGGCTGGGTGGATAAAGAAGCTTGAAGAAGGACTAGCCAGTGAAGCAGGAGGAAGCAATTAGAGTGTGATGTTCCAGAACTGCGTGAAGAAAGCATTTCAGGAAGGAGAGAGTGATCAACTATGCCAAATACTGCTTATAGGTCAAGATGAAGATTGAGAACGGAGCATGTATTTGCCAACATGACTTACTAGAGCTCGTGAAAAGGGCCGTTGTTAGTGTTGGGGCCAAAAGACTTATTGGACAGAAAATGGGAGAAGAGGATGTTGACTGCAGACAACTCTTTGACTTTTGCCATTCTTTTATTTGTTTTGTTGTCCTCAGTGTAAAATAATTTATTAAAATCATTATGTTGCTAGACATTGTATTTGTTATATAGAATCAGTGCTATCCCTGAATGTATTTTCTCTATTAAAGTCCAAAGAACACAAATCCTCAAGCCAACATATGAAAGCTCAGGGCCTGCATGTCTTCTGAGGTCCCTCCCAACTGAATAATTGTGAAGCATCACACCTACTGTGCTTCTTGCTGTATTGTCCTTAGGACTGCACTTATTTCCTTTATGCTTGTGAATGTAAGGCACTGTTTTAACAGAAATCTTTAGGCATATCCTATAAGGATCAGGAGAGCAAACTGAAGGCTAAATGACTTGACACAGTCACAGCTAGAAAAGGAGCCTTATCTAGGACAAGTATTTCTAGGTAGCACTCTTTTCTGCCATACTAAGTACCATCATATCAGGCCAGATGGAAGCATAGTCTAACGGGCTGTATCTAATGAGAGCCTCACTTTCCACACGGGAAATCTACTTCAGAGGAACCTTTTAAGGTGTATTTTTATATGCTTACCCAGAAGGTATCTCTACTTACATGATTTCCCTGCTAAGAAATTTTGTTCTTCAATTTTCTGGAAAATGCTATTGAGGAGCCTGAAGTTATTGAAAGAGAATATATATTATCATTCATACTTTACCTGCTTATGTATATTTTCCAAAATATCTCAGTTTTTCTCCCTGGTGAATTGTTTAAAGATCATCATTTCTAAATACAGTTCCTGACATTCTGTTTTATGTCATTGTAACCCTGACTGCTGTGTAAAAGAGGGTCCTGCAGCGTAGGAAGCCTCATTATAATCAAGAAATAATTGTTTCCTGGAAACGGTGCATTCCACAGCAACCCCAGCATATATGATTCATAAATAATCTCTTTGCTTATTCTCCCCAAAAAGGCAGTCAAGTCAACCAGTTTATTTTTCCAGCATTACAAAAGGACTCCCATGCATTTGCCAACTCTTTTTTTTTTTTTTTTTGAGCTGCTATTGTAAAAGTTTAGTGTGCTTTGGGATGTGTCATCTCTTATTTCTTAAGGGTCAACTCTGCTGAGAGAGAGAAGGTCAACCTAAATAGTTCTCAGATTTCATTTCGGGAAATTCCAGGCCCCGGCTCAGTGTATTCTGTTCGTGTCCACCTATCAAGGCCCAGCCCTCTGTTGTTGCAGCTGTTGCGGAGTACAGGGCCCATTTACTCCCAATCAGCTGGAGCTTCCTGGAAGTGTTGCCCAGATGCCTTTTTCTTTCACTACTCAATTAAGGTTCTTTACAAAATTTATCAAAAAGTTGAGCTTCATTCCTCTTTGGAAGACATACCTTAAGGTCTGATGACTTTCCCAAACTTGGATGCAATGCCAGTGGTGAACTATCACAGGTGCCAACTGTCTTAGTTCAACCTGCACTATTTTGCCAGTGCCTTTGTAATGGGGAAATGGAATGAGGAGTAGAAATGAACGTGTGGAAAGTTTTTTTTCATTATACCTCTCACCCCAATCCTGCTACAGCAAAGTTAGATAATCTTTGGACTGAAGGAGAACTCAGAATAGGAGCCTTGACTTTAGCTCCATTGTCCTAAGAGAAGAAGAATTTCACCCCTTTACCAAGGTCATATAGATAATTATGTAATTACTCTCTTGTAGTATTATATCTTAGGAAAAGAATCTCAAGGTGATAAACAAGGAGGTCCTTTGTACAAAAATTGTTTTGTTCTTGTTATTATTTATTCTAGGGGTCATGGAACATTGTGTTTTGATGGTACAGTTTTATTATGGCCTGTTCTTTCTGACTTGCCAAAAGTTTATATTTTGATAAGATAGAAATATATACTTATACTATGTATCTATATAAACTTACAAATGAATATGTGTTTGGCTTCTTTTAATAGTTGCTTTGTCTGCAGGGACAAGAGACAAATATGTCTGAATTTGTACAAAATGAAAACATCAAAGTAGTAAGAATAAACTGATCCAACAAATATTGTACAAGGCATTAAAATTTCACTAATTCATGTCTTATACAAGCTTCAAAAATATAAAATGGTACACATTAATCTCTTCTCTTCATGAAAGCTAGAGCAAAGATGATAGTGTTCTAATATAGAGGAAGACGTCATTATAAAATTGAGGCCTCATCTCTTGCTCTTCCCCTTTGTCTAAAAAAATGCGGAGCTCCCTCTGATCTTGGTTTTTAATACTGTGATTTTAAAATGTCTTTGCTTGCTTCTCAGCATGATAATCATATCATTTTTGTTTTCATCAGCTTTTAGAGACTTTGGATCACTGGACAGATCTAGGCCCAAATTCATCAGCTGTACCTTTTTTTCTTGCTGGCTAATGCTAACTGTAAGCACAGAGAAAGGCGCTTTGCTCACACTTCCCCTGGCTCCCTCCAGAGCCTTAATCAATTTACTTCTCAGTTGTTGATAATGTGCTCTCTGGAGTCATATCGCATGACCTACAATCTATGCTCTATCTTTTGTTAGGTAGGCAATCTTGGGCTAGTTATTTAAACTATCCACGTCTCATTTTTCCATTTAAAAATATGAATAATAATAATAATAGCATCTCCCACACTGGGTTGTTGGGAAGGTCAAGTGATAATTCATGTAAAGTCATTATTCCCTGATACAAACTAAAATCTCTATGAAGGGTTGATATTATTGTTATTATTATTATTATTACATGTGAAATTACGTATTTCATATGTAATGAAATGGAGAGGGTCAGATCACACAGATTTTCCAAAAAGTGCGCCTGAATGGAACAGTGGCCTCAGGGCCAGCCAGCACAGGTGTTAGAGCTGCTCTGTGGACTTGTCAGTCATGGAGTTGTTATCCTCCCCTGCTCTCTTGACTTTCAAAGAACTAAGAGGAAGGCCCATTGTTAGCCACTGAAGGATATCCATCGGCCAGAGTATTTCTGACATGGTCTCTTATGGAACAAAAAAAACATCATTCTTTATTCATGTTCTCCTCCAGGAAGTTAAACAATGCTATGGACAACAGCCTTTTGTCTAAGGTGAGTTCAAGCTAGGTAAACAGATTAACAGACAGAGCTGTGCCTAGTTGTGTTTCTTCCTTCCTACCATTCTTATAAGATTGTTGGTCTGAAGTTCCTCTTTCCCAGGGTAAATGTCCTTTGTCTGTATTCAAAATTCACTTGTCCCCCTTTTTAGTAAGCCACCCAGCATTCCCCAACATGACCATTCATCTGATTTTTTTCCATTTTTATTAGTTTTCTAGAATTTCATATTAATTCAGTGAAACTATGTATTCTGTTGTGTCTGGAGTTAGTCAGACTGTTGGGAGAGTTTGGTGGCCTGATTTATGCAAAGGCACCAAGTTTCTAAGTTACTGATATATCTTTCGTTCCTTCTATACTCAAACATCACTGCTAGGTAGAACTACTGTTGAAAGACTGAAATATATGTAAGTGGGCACCCAAACGGATCCTCCAATAGAAAAGATGATTTACATTTTAGTTAGCTATAGTTGAAATATATCAATAGTATATTATTCAGGTACATTAAGGGTTAATGAAATGGTCTAGGAATCTAATAGCCATGCCCATGAGTCTATGTATTTAAAAGGGATCAGGGCATATCAGCTAATCCAACATAAGAAGGCCAGACACACAAGAGTCTGGGAAGTCGTTAGGGGTGTTCTCAGGCACCCTGGGACCCCTGTACATCAGCTGAGTTGTTCAGTTGTTGATGGCTTACTGAGGATTAGTTTCTTGATTTTGACTTTATTCCCAAACCTGCCAGGTACAATATAATTTTAACTACACAATTTTAAATTTACATGAATGATGGAATGTGAATGCAAAAAGAGTCTTATTGATTTTATGGCCACTAAATTTAATGTTATGGAAAGTCACAATAAATTTAGGTGGCTAAAAAAATCTGTCCAATTAAGTATGGAAAAGACAACTCAAAGGGAAATACCATATAGGAAAATTTGTAACAATGTAAAATTCAGCACAATGATGGCTTTACATTTGTCTTTGTCTTTTCACTTGAAAAGCAAAACACCTAGAAATGTGTGAGGTGGTTTCTGTAACAAAGACAAAGCAAAACTGGAGGAGCCATGATCAAGGAAAAGGCCAAGGTGCCATATTAGAAAACTGGTGAATCTGTTCATCTATATGTGTCATTTTTAAAGTTTTTATTGCAGAAAAATTAAGCATATACAAAGTAAACAAAATAACATAAACCAACATATGCCTGTTACCCAGCTATAACAATGACCAACTTCCTGCCTTACCTGTATTGTTATCCATGCTTCCACTCATTCCCCCAATTCAACTTATATTATTTTTCTGAGGTTCCTTCCTTTCTTTTGAAATGCACAAATCTTAGCTATATATACTTGAAAAATTGATATACCTGTGTAGTACGCTCCCTTATCACAATATATAACATTTCGGACTTCCGGCCAAGATGGAGGCATAGGTAGACGCACTGTGCCTCCTCGCACAACCAAGATAGGGACAACAACAGTATAGAAACAAAATAACAACCAGAACTGACAGAGAATTGAAGTGTATGGAAGTCAGACACCCAAGGATTTAAAAATAGACGCATTCATTGAGACCGGTAGGAGGGGCAGAGTCAGCCGGGTGAGGGATGTGGAGTGGAGCACAGAGCAACTGGGGCGGCATGCAAGTCCACAGCAGGCAGACCCTGGGCGCACAAGCGGCGGTGGCTGGTGGGCCCCGGCCAGGGGGTGGTGACCAGCAGACCCAGCGAGGCAGCCTTTGTGAAGCAGGGCACTGCACGCAGCTCAGGGTCCCAGCACCGGGAAATAGAGCTTTGGGTCACTGACTGAAAAGGAAGGTCCCACAGGGTGCACAGGCCCACCCACACTGGAATTGGTGCCAGAGGGACCCAGTTGGCTTTCGGAAAGCGGCGGAGGGCTCTGAGGTCCTAGAGAGAGCAGAGCAAGCACCATTGTTCCTCGTCGGACCCTGCCCCCACATACAGTGTCACAACCCAGCGACTGGGGTGCCCAGCCCTGGTGAACTCCTAAGACCCCACCCCTCACTACAGGAGCTCAACAAGACCAAAAAACAACAACAAAGAAAACAAAAACA
>CM052539.1:62927723-63071511 GCA_028533065.1 Trachops cirrhosus | reverse complement strand
TACTGTATGAAATGTTAAAGGGACTTACCTAAGAAAAAGAAGATAAAAAACATGTGTAGTAAAATGACAGCAAACTCACAATTATTAACAACCACACCTGAAACAAAAACAAGAAGAAACTAAGCAAACAACTAGAACAGGAACAGAACCACAGAAATGGAGATCACATGGAGGGTTAGCAACAGGGGAGTGGGAGGAGAAGAGAGGGGGGAAAGGTACGAAGAATAAGTAGCATGGATGGTAGAAAATAGGGGGAGGGCAAGAATAGAAGGGGAAATGTAGAAGCTAAAGAACTTATGACACATGGACATGAACTAAAGGAGGGGAATGTGGGTGGGAGAGGGTGTTCAGGGTGGAGGGGAACGAAGGGGGGATAATAGGACAACTGTAATAGCATAATCAATAAAATACATTAAAAAAAACAATATATAACATTTCTATCCCCCCCAAAAGTTCCCTCATATTCCTTCCCAAGGAATCCCCTCACCACAACTCCCCATGTATGGCCACTTTTCTGATTTTTTTTCCATTTTAATTTAGTTTTATAGACCTTCATATAAATGAAATCATATAGTGTGTACTCTTGTGTGTCTGGCCTCCTTTTGCTCATCAGAAGGTCTATGAGATTCACCCCGAGGTGCGCTGGAGCCCGCTCACACCAGGTTGTGAGAGTTGTGTGCCTCCCTTACCAACTCTGCATTCAGTGACTTCAAATCAAAATGAGAATATTGAAGTGGAAATGTTTACATAATGGAAATTGGCAAACACTACAAATCAGGGCTTTTCCTACTCTGTCAAGTAGTTGGGTAAATCAGTAGTCCAATCCTAGACTTTGCTGACTAGGATTTTGTTGTATATATATACCACAAATCCTTTATCAGTATATTGTGCAGATACATTGCAAATTTTGTTGATGCATATTTGTATTGCTTCTAGTTTAGGGTTATTGTGAATAACATGGCTGTGAATGTTCTTGTACAAGTCTTTCTATGGCCATAGTTTTCATTTATTTTGGACAAACCACCAGGAGTCAAATTGCATATATTTTAACTGAAAAAGTGAACGTTCAAGGTATGGAGGCATCTTCATTAAACTGATTTTTATATTAATGAACTTTTAATTGGCAAATCCACTGATCAGTCCAATCACATCAGGTAAGGCCACAGATTCTCACAAAGGACTTTTTATTTGTATGTTCATTTCAAACATTTTTTAAAACAGTGAAAATAAAGCACACATACAGAAACAGAATAAAATGCAAAACAGACAAAAATATGTAGCTCAACAAATTATTACATAGTGGCTATCTGCATAACCATTACTACCATTTCTGAGTCAAGAAATAGAACAGTGACAGAGTCTCACAAGTCCCCTATGCTCCCTCCTCCATTCCTTCCTCACAAAGGTTATTCCTGAATTTTATGGTGCCACTTCTTTCTTTTCTTTAGAGTTTTATCACCCTCGTACATATTTCTAAGGGTTTTAATTTAGTAATGACTATTTTCAAATAAATCATACAATCTTATGTGTCTGGTATCTTTTGCTTAAAGTTATATTTGAGAGATTTTTTTCACATTTTTGCAAATAAAATAATTTGTTAATTTTAATTGCTTCATACTATTCAATTGTATTAGTATGTTCAATTTATTTATTGTAATGTTCATAAAAATTTGGGAGCTCTCAGTTTTGGAAAATTATGAATAATGCTACTATACAAGTTCTTATATATGAATTCTGATGCATATGTATATAGTTTTTGCATCCATGAGTGAATTTGTTGGGTCATAGAGTATTGTCTTAGTCAGTCTGAGTTGCTATAACAAATTACCATAGATATCGTTGCTTAAGTGACAAGTATTTATTTCCCACAGTTCTGGAAGCTGGGAAGTCCAAGATCAAGGTGTCACAGATCCAATGTCCAGTGAAAGACCATTTCCTGGTTTGAAGGTGAGCATCTTCTTGCTGTGCCTTCACATGGCAGAGAGTGGAGAGGAAGGAGGGAGCGCTCTCCTGTCCCTTCTTCTAAAGGACACTAATCACATCATAAGGGCTCTCCCCTCATAACCTGATTAGTTCTGAGAGGACCATCATCCTAATACCATTCCACTGAGATTAGGGTTGCAATACATGAATTTTGGTGGACAGCAAATATGCAGTCCATAACATGTACGTCTTAAGTACACAATGCGAAAACATTTTTCAAATGTGCTTGTTCATGCTCCCACTTGAAATGGATGAAATTTCTCATTGTGTCATATTCTCCTTTGCTTCACTCCTTAATTACAGGCATTTCATGGATGAATAGTGGTTGATCAATGAAAATGTCCCTCCATCTCTCATAATGCTTTTTGCTTTAAAATCTACTTAATTTGACATTAATATAGCTAAAGTTTTTGTTAATATTTGCAAAGTCTTTTTCATCCTTTTATTTTTTATCTTTTTGTATCTCTGTGTTTAGATATGTCTCTTGTATATAGCATACAGGATTTTTAAAAATCCAGTTCAATAATACATCTTTTAATGGGAACATTTAACATTTATGTTTAATATAATTTCTGATCTGCATTTGAAACTACCATCTTATATTTTTCTCCTTCTTTTAGATTGATATTTTAAAATTGTTTTCATTTCCCTCATCCATTGGGATTTATATCCTACTAATGATATTCTACCGATTGCAACATGTATCCTTGACTACCTTGGCTGACTAAAGTCTAATACTAGTTGCTGCTTTTAAGCCATTTTCATAACATATGATAATCTTAGAACATTTAGTGCCATTTACCACCCCCAACTTAAATGCTACTTATATTGTTAATTTTAATTACTCTCTTATACAATCAATATTCAAATATATTTACCCACAAATTTATCATTTTATTTTTCACTTACATATTTTTTGCATCTTTTATCTTTTATCTGGTTTTATTTCCTTTCTCCTGAGGGATGCTCTTGGATATTTCTTTTAATTTGGTTTGCTGTAATAAATGCCCTCAGTTCTTATTTATCCAAAAATGTTTTTATTTCACCTTTATTAGAATTATAAATGAGCATGTATTTTCTTTCAGCACTTTAAAAATATTACTATCTCTGGCACCTATTGAGTTTTTGAGAAGTCAACTCTCAGTGCATTGTTGCTTCTTTGAAGTAATCTGTCCTTTTTCCCTGCTGTTCAAAGACAATCTCTTCTTGATCGTAATTGCTTTACTAAGATGTACATAGGCATGGATCTCTTTTTGTCAAATCTTCTCAGGTTTGTAGGGCTTCTTGAATCTGTGTCTTAGAATGTTCTGTGTGGAATATTCTCAACCATTGTTCAATATTTTTTCTGCCCCATATTCTCTCCCTTCTTTTTCTGGGATTGCCCATTTTACACTCACTTTAGACCTTCTCATTCTATTATTTGCCTCTCTTATCCTTGTTTCTGTATTTTTAAATTTTTTGTCTCTTTGTGCTTCTTTCTAAATTGTTTTTTTATTTATATATCACTAATTATTGTATCTAAATTAGTGTTAAATCCAGCTGACTCTTTAATTTTGTCAATTGTATTTTTGATTAGTAGAATTTCTGTGTTTCAAAAAATGTACTCTGTCCTTTTTCATAGTCTACAGTTCTGTTGAAAGTCTCAATTGTATCTTCATAAACTTAATTATAGTAAGCATAGTTATTTTCAAGTCTGTGTTTGATAATACCAACATCTGCAGCCCCAGTAGGCTTTTTAAGTTGCCTATTGTTTCTGCTGTTTCTTGTTTATTTTATCTTGTCTTTTCACAAGTGAGGATGTTTTCGATAGTGAGCCAGATAGACGTGGTGCTTAAAAATTGTATAAACTGAGTCTTGGTGTAATATTTTTCACTAGAGATGATCCACTTTTGTTTCAACAGTCACTGGCAACCCAGGATCACCTCAATTTAATTTCTGGGGTCTAAAGGATTAAACACTTGGCTGTAGTTTCAATGGAAGACCATTTCTGGTTCACTCTTCTCCTAAGGCATAAACTTCATTGTCCTAACCCAAAGTGCAGGAGCTTTATCAGCACCTCGCCTACTCCCAAGCAGATCCTGAACTCTAGCTTTTCTCTACGTGCTTCTGGGACATTGTTAAGAGCATTGCTCAGTCTCTCCCCTTTAGCAGCTGCTTTCAAGATTAGTAAGTGCCCCAGGGAAAAGGGAGTTTAAATAGAACCTTGTGTCTCTTGATTTCCCTTTTCTTCTGAATTATGGCCTGGTAATTACTCACTACCTTGTTGAGCCTCCAGTGACTTAAAGCAAATGCTTGTTTACATTTTGTACAAGGTTGTCTGAATTATGGACTCTGTCATTACTGCAAATGGAAGTGCATTACATACACTTGCAGAAGAGAAGCACATGTTCTTGAAAAACTCACAATATGTTTAAGAATACAAAATGTATGATATAATGAATTTGATTAATTATGTGCTAATGGATTCCAGGGTATAGTCTGAAAATTACATAGAGAGCAAAATGGATTTAAACTGCTGGATGACCCCTTAGCATTAAAAATAAAATAGCAAATATCAGAATATGTCATATGTTTAGGGTGATTATGTGTCAAACATGTTTAGTTATATTTACATAGGTGTTTTTAGTGTTATGATATAAAGTGTGCATCATGTGTTGACTATAAAAATTAAACCTTGTTCATGGGGTGTATGTGAGTGGGTGTGTATGTAGGTAACCCACTGGAGTGCAATAGAAACCTATTGGATGAAGCAGAAGCACAAATAGGTATGTGGAGTGTGAATTAAAGCCACAGAAGACTGGATTTAAAGATGGGACAAAATGAGCACTGAATCACATAGATTGTATGTGAATTTGACTTTCTTACATTTTGATTACAGGGTGTAAATCTCAACAAATGCTATAAGATAACATCAATTAGGGGATATTCCATGAACATAACTTTTCAGATTTCCTCTGGCCCCTCAGGAAAGAGAAGCTTGACACTTGGCTATTGTCATTAATCTCATGAGGAAGATTATCTTGTAAGGTTGAAGGATGGGCCAAATGCAGTCTTGTTTAGCTTTTTGGACCACAGTCATGTTACTGTAAAGTTACAGAATAATTACTTAAATGGTTGAAACATTGCTTTTGGCAAAACCTGTCACATATCTAATATTCAAATTCTCCTTTTTATTTTCTTGCTATATCACCAGTGCATATTATATTATTAGCCTCAAGTTATATAATAGTGACTAGACAACACATAGACATATTTCATTTTTTACATTGATTTTTAGAAAGAGAGAGGAGGGGGGAGAGAGAAAGGGACATCATTTTGTTGTTTATGCATTTATAAGTTGCTTCTTGCATGTGCCCTGACCAGGGATCAAACCTGCAACCTTTGCAAATTGGGACAACATACTCTAACCAACTGAGCTACCTGACCAGGGCCCGGCACATTTTGATTACACTATTTTTAATCTGCCATGTCAAAAGTTCTAGAAGCATGGTAAGCTTGGCTATGATCCACCTCAGAGACTAACCCCTAGCTTGAACTAAAATCTTGTAACTATTGTCTTTTTATTATTCTAGTCAGCAAAGCTTAGACTTTGGAAATGTACTGCTGAGGATATTGTACTCTGTGGATTGTCTAGGAATGGAGGGAGTTGGATTATAACAGCCCTCTCTGGATAAGGAAGGACAGTACTTGAAACTGTGGGGGTCCCTGAAGTACAAGACCTGAGGCAAGTCCTTGTTTGCCCACATTTGAGGACAGTATTGGTATATCTCAGCCTACATTAGTTACAAGTCTGAGTTCAAGCAAAGGGGTCTTTGCAACAAATATGTTGTATAAGAAGCTTAAAATAGCTTTCCTGGTAATATTTGCTTACTTGTTTGTTTTGTTGATTAGATTCCACTTATAGGTAAGATGCTATGGTATTTGTCTTTCCCCATCTGGCTTATAGCATAATGCTCTCCAGTTCCATCCATGCTGTCGAGCAGGGTAGGAGTTCCTTCTTTCTTTCTGCTGTGTAGTATTTCATTGTGTAAGTGTACTACAGTTTTTTGATCTACTCATTTACTGATGAAATAAAGAACAAACTGACAGTAACCAGAGGGGAGGAGGAAGAGGTTAATGGGAAGAAAAAGGAAAAAAGTAATCAAGGAACATGTGTGAAGGACACGTGGACGAAGGCAAAGGAGGTAGGATCAAAGGTGGGAGGTGGGGATGGATAGGGTGGAGGGGAGTGGTGGGCGCAAAATGGAGACAACTGTGCTTGAACAATAATGAAAAAAAAGAAGAAAAAATATAAATACTTGTAAACAATAGCTTTCCAGAAGTAGGGAGCCATAGATATACAATGACAAAATGGGAAAATATGATACAAAATTATCAAAAGAGATACTAAAAACTGGTTGTGCAATAATAAACTTTTTGCCATATCAAAGTAGAGGTACTGTTGTGTTATATTTGAGTTCCCTGCATATTCATTTGTTGAAGCCCTAACTCCCAAGAAAATGATACTTGGAAGCCTGGTCTTTGGGATGTAATTAGTTTTAGATGAACTTTATGATGGTGAGGCACTGATGATGGGATGAATGCCCTTATAATAAGAGATGTGTTCTCTCTTCTCTCCCCCAACCCTGCCTCCTATGTAAGGATGGAGTAAGAAGTTACCATTGCAAGTCAGAAAAAGGGCCCTCATGAAGAACTGAATCTGCTTGATTTTTGACTTCCCAGTGTCCAGAACTGTGAGAAATAATGCCTGTTGTTTAAGCCACCCTATCTATGGTATTTGGTTTTAGTAGTCTAAGCTGGCTGAGACACCTGTGTTCTCGGATCTTGTCAGACCAAAGGATGTATGTGAGAGAGCTGTAGTAAATTTGTTTTACATCCCATTTAAGAGGTGTCCTTGAGGGTTAAGGTGACCTCGGCATAAAGAAACGGGCATAGAAAACAGTTATTAAAGGGCTACAGAAAGAAATAGCAAGCTGGAGTAGTGATACAACCATCTACATGTGGAGGACCCCCCAACGACATGAAAACGCTGAAGAAATTACCGAAGTGCCCACAAAAGAATCAGCTCTGTGCACTGGTCATGTCAGAGATCCCTAACACTAGGATGTCCAAATAATCTCAGCCAAGTCAAAACTCACCAGCTCTTCTGACTTTGCCCACCCACTCCTGTCATGTCTCGAGAGTCTGGAACTGTAGTGGCAAGATGGGGAGGAGAGAAACTCTAGTTGGGGAAAGAGAAAAAGAAAAAGCTAACTACATTCTCTTTTTCTCCCTGCAGGCTTTCCTACCTGCTGTGAACCTAAGCACTACGAGGATTTGAGTGCCAACTTTAAAGCACTTTTTCAGATTTTTCTATTAGGTGGGAGAGGGTTTTTTCATTGCTAAACTGAAGGTGTGCTTTATTTTTTGAAATAACCAGAGAATTGTTTGCAGGGGTAGTAAGCAATTAAGAACTAGTTCTCCAATGGTAAGAGCTATGGTTTTTAGTGTTTGTCCACCATGACTGATTTCAGCCTCCAATAGGACATCACAATGTGCAGAGTTAGGAAGAAACATGTGCATCCAACTCTGGTCACTGAGCAGATTCAGCACAACACTCACTGTGTTAACTAAAAGTGACCCGAAAAGCTTTATGACCTGCCCAAGATTTCATCCCAGGTCAGGGAAATCTCTAGCCCCAAGACTGAATTTAAACATAGTGGAAAAACAAAATGAAATTACCTTGTAATTTCTCCCTAACCACAGTTGTTCAATATAATAACTCAACATTGGAAAAAGGAGAATTAGTTTACCAGAGTATCTTAAGATATTTTTGAGCTTGAAGATTTTAGAGCTAAGCAGTTTAAAAGACAATAACGAGTATTTTCTCTTCTCAATCTGTTAGAGAGCTGGAGTGTGAGCTGAACAAGCATGGGCCCGACTTGAAGAAATGGGGTGAAGGAGCATTATGCCCAGGAATTGTGCATGGCATTGGTTTGGCCGGTGCTCAGTGACTCCGGCATCATTCTGCAGCCATTCTGTAGCACCTGGAACAGTGTTAGAGAAGAGGAATAGACACTATGTGGTATCTATGAGGCTTATATTGCATACATTCAAAATGACCCCTGGGGATTTCTAGAATTTGTTAGGAAAAATTTTAAGAAATGTTTTATATTTTATAACCGCTAATAAAATAAATACTATGATGATGATGATGACAATGATGACCCTGATTTGGCCTGGGAAATGTGGCTTTTCTTGTTTATTCTTTTATATCTAGTCCTGACTTCTTACTGGGAGTGGCCTTTTAAAATTATTGTTTTTAGCACAGAGATAGCTGTTTACATATTTTTATCTTTGGGTTTTGGGGCATACATCAAATGTTTGACTGTGGTGATGGTGATGACCAGACCAAATAGCAGAAGGGGAGGAATCTTTCCAGGTGGGAAAACAGATTGCCTGTTCTCCTTTAGAAGTTTGTATGCTCAGGGATGAATTTTTCCCCTTGCATAGCTAATAAAAGCTATAATTTGCATTACAAACTCCCTGTTACATGAGTTTTTAAGGGGTTGACCATCTTGACCTTTAAATTATAATGTCTTTTCCTAAATCACAATTATATTCTTAATCTTTGTCTTACTAATGGAAATTTTCTGATAGATTGAGTTTTAATTCTTCACTATTTCATTAATTTCAACTTGTATACCATATAATAATAGAATCTTTAGAACAGCAATTTGCCAACTGCAAAGGTTATCAAATGCTAATGAGGGCTTTTAAATAGCTGTTAACTCATTATAAGGCTTTTCAAGGTTTCATATGGTCTTTATTATTTATCTATATTTTACACATTCTTTAATAGTATTCCTCAAGATAATTTTAAGTGGCCTTAGAAAAAATGAACATATTTGCTGGTCTTCTCTATGTCCAGCATGCTCACATGGCTATTTTATTTATGCTTTTCAATAAGCCTTGTAGGATGTTCCTATTCCTCTCTAGTAAAGGGAAACGAGCACAAAAAAATGCTAAGTGACATATTCAGGGTCAATGGTGGAACAAGAATGGTGATTCAAGTTTTCTGTGTCCAAATTTTGTGTTCTTTTCTCTACAGAACTCAAAGAGTTAGCACAGATGTTCCTGTAAAGACAAAGTAAATGGAAAAAAAGCTGCCACTGAATAGCCATGGAAGGATTTTCCCCCATTAAATGCCATCATTGACTTTCCTCGTTACTACTATCATATTTCACTTTTCTTCATCATTTTACCCACTTCTTTACTCTTCCAATCAGAGATAACTCATATTCTTCATTTCTTTTATTTTTCCAATTTGTTATATTTCTTTATATATTAGAATTATGTAGGAATCATTTAATTATCCTTCTGGATAATTTGATCTACAATGTCCAAATTTACTTATTATAATTTTATCTCCACTAGGTTTCATAGAATTTTAATTTAAACATAATGAAAATACCAGGTTTAGATTTTTTTTTTTGAAACTGGTATAAACTGTATCCCCCACCTGGGATACAAATATGATCATGTCTTATTTTTCCAATTAATTGCTCAAGATGCTCCTTCTGCCCTTCAGCAGAACATTTGGTATCTTAGTGAGACCTCCAGTGCATTCCTCCCTAAATCGCCCAAGGATTCAGAGGCTTACTGAATTCTTAGGGGTTGAGCCTGTTTGTAAATGGAAGGTAAAATGAGAACTAAAGCCTCATTCGGCCATTGAATCTGCCTCTGCCTCAGGGTTGTTGTAAACTATCCACAGATCAGATGCATTTTTGTCCACTGCTGAGGATTGACCCTGCTTATCCAGAGCTTGGATCTTGTACATTGTGGCACTTAAATGACAGTTCCTTAAATGGACTTTCTCAAGCTCAGTCATTGCTACATGACTGGACCATAATGTGAAGGGGGCTGGGTGGGGATGAGCTTACACCTTTGGTTGCCTGTCCTGTTAGAATCTGCCTTCCCTATGAAAGTCCAGATGAAGCACTGCCCAAGTTGTCAGTCCAGACATTTCTTTCTCACCTCTGATGCCCTTGGTACTCTTTCCTGCCACTGATATTGATAGGAGAGTTTCTATGAATAAATGTGGTATAAAACCTTAAAATATTATTAATAAAAATTATTTTTCATGATGTTTATTAAAAGAGCTAGTTATTTCTCATTAATCAATAGAGTTTTATAGAGCATATTTGAAAATTATATTTTTAATTCCTAGGTTCACTCTTTGGAGCAAGGTTTTGCATTTGCCTATAATTACCATCCATCATTCAGAGAATAGAAAAAATTTAGGGTCATGAAAGTTTCCTCTAAATTTGCTGTGGTACAATGATCATGTCTTTTAGCCCATTTAAGCTTACGACCCTTATTTGTAAAATGAAGGGATTGGATTAGTATAGCACAATCTAGCTTAAGTGTCCTTTCATAGTTTCTAAACCCCTTCTATGGTAATATATAATCTCCCTTAAGTTTTTAAAAACTATCTCATCATCTTATGTGTTATACAATAAATAAATAATTTTAAATAAAAATCAACATATTATTACAGATTGTATTTTTAGTAGTGTAACCAAAGTTTAATATAACCAAAAGTTCTGGTTTCCTCAGGATAGGCCTGGATTTTGTATATTATCCTAGTGATTATTAGTAGCTCCTTCCACTCTCAAATCTGTTTCAGTGTAGATGATAAATTACAGTTACCTTATTTTATTGTTTAAATATAATCTTAATAATAGTTGTGTAAAGATCATTTTAACTTTTCCTAATTTAACAAGTAACATCCTCTATTCAATTTTTAAACATTATGTAACTAAAAACATTATTGAGGGATCAGAAATATAAAATTATATCTATCAAGTTTAGTTGGGGACTAATTGTACTTTAAAATGCAGATATAAACTTACCTACATGTGGTAACATAAAAACTGATTTTTTATAAGATAGAACTTACATTTTGCTGATAAATACATGAAGTGTTTTATTTACATAACCATGTTTTTGTTCCTAAAAGATGAATTGAGGGAAAGAATTTATGTTATTTGTCAGCTTTTGTTCTCAAATAGATCATCTGGATAATCTTTAATCCCATAAACAAAAAATAAAAAACAAACAAACTCTACATTAATGGTAAAACGTTTTCCATTTAACACTGGTTTTGGTAGAACTACGGACATCTTGATATGCTGTATAAATATTTTGGTCAGTCAAATACAACTTGTTTATATGGTAAAGAAAATCTTAAGGAAATGTATAGAATTATCTTTCTTATGTTCCATGTGAATTTGCATTTCAACATTAGTGTTCTTTAGCTTCCTATCTTTAACCAATGATAACTACCATGGATAGAAATTAAGCAACAAATAAGAACAAAAACACTTTAAGACCGCATAGTGGTTAAAATCATCTGTGGCTGGTGTTCAGATGATGGTACACAGGGTAAGGTCTGACTCATGACCCATGATGTGTGCTCACTCAACATTCTCCCAAAGACAGTAGGCTTGTTCTCACTGCTTGCTGGTGGCCCTCCAGGCACCAGGACAACCACAACCACTGGCTCAGATGCTGATTGCTCTGGAATCCATCTCCAGCTGCTCTTTACTGCTGCAGTGCCTCTGTGAGAGTATCACTCCGGGGACAGTTTTCAACTGTGGTTGTTGCGGCCAATGCCACCTTGGCCTTGGGAAAATATGTACTACCTCATTGGACCCGTGTTAACTCTTAACTTCCTGTAGTAAGCAGGAAGTACAATTTCATCATTTTACAAATTTTGAGCCTTTTAAGGAATGTTCAGGTATAAAATAAGGGAAGTACAGTTGGATAGAACATCTTAAAATTACTGCCTATGTTCTAGATTCTTTTTGGAGTTCCTCATTGGGCAGGTCCTTGCTCCTAGTAGCCTGGAACAATTTACTCCCTACCCGATTGCAGAACTACTGTATGGTAATCAGGCATGTTCTGTTGTCCACTGTAACCCCATACCTAACATAATGCTGCTATGGATTAGATACTCAATAAATAGCTATGAATGGACGGGTAATTGAATGAGCATATGAATGAATGAAGCCTTACCTTTTCTTATACAAGAAAGGGATGAAAAAAAGAGATAGGAAAAATCATGGTGACTGAAGATGAAGGGATAAAGGAAGCAAACCTTTCTTTACTTTGGTCACTACATTTTTCTTAAAATAGTCAAAGCCAAAATAATAACTGAGTATGCTGTTTTGGGGTGGCATTATCTTACCATCTGTGAAAGCTCGCTGCTGTGTGCCAGTTGCATCTGGTTTTATTTGTTTTCTGTCATGGGCCTCTTTATGAGAGGCTTTGTCATAAAAGAACATTTTCCAAGGTATTACTATGTAGAACAGTGTAACAAGTACTTGTACTTGGTGATACTCAGTGGGCACACTCATTGAAGCCCCAGTGTAGATATTACATGAAAGTTATACGTAAAGTATTTCTATTTACCTGGGATATCTTAACCATTAGAATGAATACAGGATAGAAAGCTGGAGGCCTAGGATTTGGTTTTGTTGGTACCATTACCTATGTAGCCAACATTAGGACTCTAAACTTTATATACTTAATTGCATTTAAGTACATGTTTCATCTTTGAAATGGACTGATGATGCCTTTTCTCACATCTTACATTGTATGAGGATATAAAGAAATGGCATATATGACAATACTGTAAGCTACTCTACAAAACACAGATGGGAAGAAGCGTGATAGGAAGGGTGGTTCAGGAGTTAAGAGACCTGAAGCTAGTTCTATTTATACTATTAATTATCCACTTTTCCTCTATTGCCCTCTTATCAAACAAAATAAAGCATAAAATAAGAAGGTCAGGCAGACTATTATTTTGAGGTTTTCTTAGCCTTATAGCCTATCACTTGAAATGAGTATTCTATACCTTATCTCATTAAGTTTCTGAAAGAATTCTGTTGATGTTTAACTCATCCTTCTGGTTCACAGCTGTTGTTCAATGCCTCTTGCAGGCAGTATTGTCTTTTCCTCTTTTTCCATTTCAGCTATTTGCTTATTGGTCCAGAGGTACATCTTCTACTTTGATATATCCACACATTGTCTTAGAATCAAACATTGAAAATCTACATAGGGACCAGTACTTGCTAAAAGCTCTTTGTGTTTCCCTCCACAGCTTTCCAATATGGTTTTAGTACTTATATTATGTAAACCTCAGCAGGTGTTTTGTTTCCAGAAATGTTTTCTCTTATTTCTTGGCTTTTAAACTGATGTTCAGAACCCCTATCCCCCAGTGCTCAGCCTGAAGGAAAGACAGTGTTCTGTTCCCCTATTAATGCTAAACAATAAAGGTCAGTTCTAATTAAACAGTCTGGAATATTTGAAATGAACAGTGAATATTAGCATCTTTCAAAGCTAGGCCACCTGCCTTTAGGCAATTTGTGGCTTTCTATTCTTGTAAAATACAAGGGACAGACTCCTGAGAAGACAAAAAAGAATTTAGAGAGTAGGGATGAAACGTGATTCCTTTTCAAGAGGATAAAAATCACTCCATTTGAGTACCTGCTTAGTTTCATTGCTATATTTGAACTTCCAAGGAGAGTAATGTGGAGCAGCTTGTTCACAATTGCACCTTCCGTTGTTAGTTTATTAAATGGCTCTTTGTGCGTGTGTGCAGTTTTCATTCAGACCGTTAATCACTATGTAGAATATTTGTTCTTAGTTTCCTACAAATTGGTAAGTATAGCTATAGGGAAATCTATCTGGAAATTCTATTTTCTCATAGGTTTGGCAGTTTTCTTTAATTAGTCCTTGTAGTATCTTAGGTTTCACTAATTTGTGTTTAGCCAGGTAGGAAAAATTTTGGCAGCGATAAAAACATTCTGCACCCAAATCAGAGAAAGCCATGACTCACATGTTCAAGTAAACCTCTCCAAACACACGCAGTGAGAAATTGACTTCAAAGCAGGGTATAAGCCCTAAAGTGGGACTCAAACATAGGAACAAAAGTTAGTATTAGAGAATAAAAACTCAGTGGATATGATTTTGCTTGCTGCTTTTACACTGCTATTACAGGCCAAAACAAAGGCAGAAGTAATGCTCTGAGTTGATGAAAACAGATGCCAGAAGCAACTATGACCAAGTTATGGTTAGAGAAACAGACTGAGAAATAGTTTTGCAAAGTTTCTAGAAGGGCTTGTGCAAGCTGCACCCAATCAGGGACAATACAAGATCTATGGGAGGACTCAGTGATAAAAACAGCACTCATATAGACTTAAGTATTTACAAAGAGCTATGGGGTTGAAAGGCTCTGAACCCTTTAGGTGAATAAGTTCTTACAAGAAGGCAGTATATCTTCAGGGTGAAGAATCTGGACTCCAGAGTCAGACAGACCTGGCTGATATCAGATCTTCAGTAAGATACCTATTTTGTGCCCCAATTTTCTCATTTGTAAAATGGAATAATAATAATGTCTTTCTCAAAGAGTTGTTCTGAGGATAAAATGTGATGGTGCTTGTCAGGTACATAGTAAGTATCCAATAGTATCTGTCAGTGAACGGGGTCTGTGATTGCTGTTGTTAACAAGTTGGACCTTGGTGTAGACTCTACCTAGTTCTAAAGCATTTGGTCCCGACTGAGCATATACAAATACTGTAATCTCTTATAGCCTTGAAGTGGCTCAGAAATGGCCTTTATTTTTTTTTTCAGAAGAATTTCAAGATTGTAGATGATACTTTCTAACATAGTTTTAACAATATTTCCCTTTCCACTTGCCATTTGATAATGTGACCTTGCCGCTACTCCCATCAAGAGGTGGGCTCTATGCTTTCTCCCCTTCTCTCTGCATGGGGCTGTGACTGTTTCAACCCATAGAGTATGGTATAAAGGACATTATGTGACTTCAGAGACTAAATCAGAATACAGCTTTCACCTGGTTGGCTGGGACGCTCATTCAGGGTGTCCTACACGATTCCCCTGAGGCTGACATGCTGTGAAGAAGTCAAGCACATGGAAAACCACAAATAGATACTTTGTTTGACAGTCCTAATTTTTGAGTTATTCCAACCTAAACACCAGGCATGTGATTCCACACATCTTCCAAAGATTCCAGCCCCTGCCATGGAGTTTCTCCCAGCCTTAGAGTCTTCCTAGCTGAGATCATCATCGTTGTGGAGCAGAGAGAGGCCAGCCCCACTGGGCTTTTTCCAAAATCCTGACCAATAGAATTTTTGTGTGTAATACAAAATGGTTTTAAGCCACTAATTTGGGGGGTAATTTGTTCCACAGTAAAGATAACTGGGATAGCAATGCTTCCAAATTTGGCCAGTTCCTCCATCTATGGTATGGACTTTCCAACTATTCTCAATCTATTAATCTTCATGTGCATCTTTATGAAAGACACTATGCTAGGGCAGGAACAAGCCAGTATAGTAAAACATAAAATACACATAAGGATAAAGGATGTTATAGGAATCATATGATAAGACCTGAGTAACACTGAGTAACTCAGACATGGTCATAGTGTAATTTCAAAAGAACAAGCTTTCACTTTGGCCTGAGGCAATCTGGGAAAGCTTCATGGTAAAGAAGAGTCTTGAACAGGGTCTTGAAGAATAGGTGGGAATTGGCTAAATAGAAAAAGGGGAAAAGAGAATTCCTGGCAAAAATGTGAAAAAAATAAGATTTTGTGAAAAATATGGTTCATGCATTGTATCTTAAAATTAATGTTAGAGTAGTGTGGCTCTCATTTGTAAGATTATAAAGAGAGATACTTGTAGTTATGTTCCTAATCCTAAGAGAATTTAGTGAGCATTTTATGGAGGTGGAATTAACCATAAATATATCAGTGATATCTTCGGTTAATTTTTACAAGATTGAGGAACAAACTCTGCTTTCTGTAAAAACATAATTTACAACTTTACAAGAATACATTGTATTTTCTACACATTTCAACAAATATACCTTTTAACGGACATATGGTCTCAAAGTTATACATCAATAGTCTTTAGAACTGATCAATTAAATTATATAATCTTATAAAGCAGTTCTTTATCCTTTGTAGGGAACATATATATAACACTTAAATTTTGATGACAAAATATAGAATACATATGGACATAACTGAAATTTTATGATAACATATACATATATTCACTAAATGTTTTCTTTTCATTTTTTAAACAAAAGGGAATGGCTAACCCACATCTGTGCATTCTCAAGGCACCCATGACAACTACTCATTAATAACATTAAGATGTATGGATTCTGTGTTATCAATAATTTAAAATTTTTCAGATTTATATTTTCTAGAATCTGCTTAAACATAATTTGTGGCTGGGGTACATCACTTTTTAAGTAGCAAATTCTCCTGCTGAACAGCTCAACTTCCTACTCTTGCTTGCATTGAGGTCAGCTGATCTCCCTTAAATTTTTCCTTTTGGTCTTAGTCCTACCCTGTAGAGCAATGCACAGTCACGGGACTCCCTGTCCTACATAATAATCATTTAGTTGCTGGAAGGCAGCCCCCATACAATCTCTGCGCTTTCTCTTTTCTTGGCTAACAATCCCATGTTGTCTCACGTGACCATCTTCCAGACCCTTCTTTATCCTGATGGTTGTCTTCTGAATCATTTTCAGAATGTCTTTCTTAAAATGTTGCCCAGATTTAATCTAATCTTCTAGCTGTTGGGAAAAATCATTTGATATGCAGACAGTACAGTACATTTTTAGCTTGCTCTGAGTCTAACCACTGGGGAATTTTTTTTTTAATGCTGAGAAAAGTGTTTAATGGAAATTAATTTGATGGTGTAAAAACATACATCAACTTGGATTCTGTGAGAACATCCCAACATTTATTGGAAATCCTTAATTCAAAAGGGTCTTTGAAATGTTGTCATCATCCCAGATTTTAGGTAGATTTTGTAGGGAAATTTTTTGGCTGAAATGAATCACGTAGCTCCTCCTTGATATAGAGCTTCTTCCTTCAAGGAACCTAGAGTCTTGATTAGTAGTTTATGGTATAGGGTATACCCAGCTCTGCCAATTGACAGACAGGCCAAGATATGCCTGCACTATTATCTTTCACTCTTCCAATATTATAGCCATTAGCCACATGTAGCCCTTTAAATTTGAAGTCAAATTAATTAAGACAAAATTTTAAAAATTCAGTTTCTCAATTCCACTAGTCACATTTAAGTGCTCAATAATCACATGTCACTAGTGACTATTATAATGGACAGCACAGTACAGGTTATTTCCTTCATTGCAGAAAATTCTGTTGGACAATGCTGCCCTTGTACTCATGCCATCTAGGTAAAAATGTGGAATATGTGAGAATTTTGAATATTTAAAAAAGATATAATAGATATGGGCATAGATATTTAAAGAATTAACTATTGTGTTATTTTATATGATATCCAGTCCAGTGTTTTATAAGAGAAGCCTAGAGATTAAGAATTTAGGCTTTGGAGACACATTGTCTGGATTCAGATCCTGCTTCACCATTTCTTAGCTGTGTGACCTTGGACAAATTTTTTAACCCAGGCCCTAGTTTCCTTAACTCTTCAATAGGTTTAGTGAATTTCTTAATGTGGTTGTTAAGCTCAAATTAGATAATGCTTATAAAAATACTTAGCACAATATCTGACATATATAAGCTGTCAACATAAACATAAGGCGTCATTGCTATTATTGGAATTATTGCTATTATTATTATATGGAAATGTAATTTTTAGCCTCGCAGTACTAATCATAGAATATGTGTATGAACACTATGTAACACTTTATTAAATGAATTGGACTTGGTAGGAAGCAAACAGAAGGCAACCTCATCCTTTCCTATTCATATTCCTTTAACCCCCTTCTTCTGAACCATTCTTCCCTTGGGTAAAATAGAGGCCAATGCCATAGCTTTTCATGTCACATAAATATCATTTCTAGGTAATTAAACAGTCCCATCCAGTTCAATCCATACGCTTTAATCTCTCATCTCATTCATCCCATCTCAGTTCTGGCTAAAACTCTGAATTGGAAATGGGGGTTTGGGTGGTCTCTTTTCCTCTTTTCCCCAGTTCCAGTATTCCTTCTTCATTTAGTAGACTGCCCCTGGATTTGTATGATTGGAGAGGTGGAGGATGGATGAGAAAAACACAAAGACTGGTGCTGCCTAGTATGGCTCAGGTGGCTGGTCATTGTCCCACAAAGCAAAATATCACCAGTTCAATTCCCGGTCAGGGCATATGCCTAGGTTATGGGTTTGGTCATGTATGAGAGGCAACTGATCAGTGTTTCTCTCTTATATTGATGTTTCTCTCCCTCTGTTTCTGTCTTCCCTCCCCTCTCTCTAAAATAAATAAATAAACAAACAAACAAACAAACAAATAAAACCTTAAAAAATAGAAATAAAGAGACTGAAAAGGTCTTCCCTAGCTCTTTTGGCTCCCGACTATTGCCACCATGGCAGAGATACAGTACTGGCTCAAGGTGAGATTTCTTGAGTTATTAGGAGTGCCCCACCTACACTTGTCCATCTGTAGGTCTCTGACACAGGTGATGCACAGTTTTCCCCTCAGCTGCTGACTTGAGGGCTCCATGCTCCTCAGTTTCCCCCTGTGGGTGTTACTGCAGCTTCCAGGTGAGCTTTGCTATGGAATTCATATTTGGTTCTTAGAATAAATACACTTTTGTCCCATCAGTGGTGGGAGTGCAATTGCTTTCTCCATAGTTCTTTTTTCTCATTCTGCTCTCAGGGTCAAGATTTTATGTTTAAATTTTTTCAGGCAGAGCCATATACAACAGCCTACATTGCCCAACTTCTAGGAGACACAGATGTAGTTCTCCATGTGGGTCTCTGAAGACCCCCTCATTTGGTTTGGTTGGTGGCAAGTAGAAGCACCTCATACCTCTATACCACTGCATGCGTGTTGTATGGGGGGGGGACGTACAGCCCACTGATGAGTCTCTCTAAGGAAATCCTCACAGCATACATTCTTAAAGTAGAGATGATGAACCAGACTCACCTTTGAGTGTGTCAGGGTTCACACACCGAGTTTACAGTGTCTCAGCCCTGAGTCAATGATCTCTACTCAACTGGTTTTGACCTTATTATGCTCAGCATTAGGGCCTCTGTTAAAGTTCTAAGACCATGGGAAAATCGATTTAACATTATGTTACAATCGTTTTCGTGGAGGTTGAAAGATTGAAAAGTGGACAAAGTAGGTGCAGTCAATTGTCAGAGATGCAGGAGTCATCACTTTGTGCTCAGGAAACAGCTGTTGACTAGTACTTCACTGTATTTAGACGAGAACAAGAACACAACAGTACATTTGAAGAGGGTCATAATATGGCATTGTGATAAATGGAAGGTGACGGGGTTTCTCAGTGAACTGAAGACCTTTTCATGTTTATAGCTTTTTTCTGTGGCAACCTGTCTTTTCATTTTTATTTTCAGAACTGGTCAGGACATTCGCCCGTGTTTCACTGATCATGCTTGGTAGTGAAAGAAAGGTTGATACAGTGAGAAAGAAATGTTCATACAGTGAAAAAAAATGTCCTGTTCTATTTTTGGCCATAACATGGTTTACAGATTTAGTAGTTCTGTTACACTGTACTTTTCCCGTGTCTGCCCATGGGGGAGATGTCTGCCCCACTGCCCCTGATTAACCATTCTTTTGTGTCCCAGAGATACAGCCTGGAAGTTAGGTGATCCTCCAAATTAGCGATCCTTCTGTTCACATGTAAGACTGACACCTGATTCTTATCTGTTTTCCTATTCCCTTTCTAACTGGCTAAAGACAAAATTGTGTATTAAGATAGAGGAATCTATTTATAATTGTTTGAAAATCAAATAAAGAGATGGGCAGTATACAATACTAGTAATGAGAAAGTAAGCCCAGGATACTCCCATAAGCATGTGGAAGCAATTTTGGCATCCCCCTCCCAATACAGATACTAGCTTTCCTTGTACCTATGGATATAACTGCTTTAACTATGAGGCAAGGGACAGCCCAGGATGGCTGTGAATGTGGCCCAACACACAATCATAAATTTACTTAAAACCTTTTTTTTTGTTCATCAGTATTTGTTAGTGTTTGTGTATACAATGTGTTGCCCAAGACAACTCTTCCTTTACCAGTGTGGCCCAGAGACACCAAAAGGTTGGATATCCCTGGTCAGATGACTCATTTTAGTGATGTTACCTCCTTGGTATACTACCCAAAGCTGTTGACTTATGCCAAAAGTCACCAATAAAGTTTTATTTCTTTAAACTTTGTTTAAAAAACAGGTTCTCAAGGTCTCAATTTCCTCATCTTTTAATCTGATCATATCAGAAGAGATGATTTAGAAAAGTTGTTTTAATTCTGAAGTTTGTTTTTTAAGCACAGTATTTCAAGATGTAATATTTTTTAAGCATAGTATTTCAAGCTGTAATCAGTTTAAAGCATGCATTTCATACACATTTGTTATTGAAATAATGAATTTGTATCTTAACACAAATAAATTTTAGACTCCTTGTTAAAAATTAGGCTTTCTTATGGAGAGGGGAAAGATTCTGCAAATGTACTGGTACTACATGGGACTTAGAGGCTAAAACTAGGAAAGACAAGTTTTACCCGGTTCAGTTCTCCTAGGGCTATGCCTACTGATGGATTTTGGAAAAGTTTTACTCAGTAATCAGCTACGTGAAAGACAAGAATATACCTGAGGAAAATCATTGAATTTTTGAATTTATTTGTGTATTAATTGACTTTAATATATGTTAGCCTCATTTCTCTTTGGTCAGACTCAATACCTGGATCATATATATTTAGTGGCATAATTTAGCCTGAATAAAAGGGAACAGGAAATATGAAGAGAAACATCTATTGGATGCTTAATATGCACTATGCTACATGGTTTGTATGCACCTTTTCATTTAATCCTCACAATAACTTTATCAGATAGACACTGTTATTAAACCCCTTTTATTGATACAGAGATGGGCTCAGAGAAGTAATGCAACCTGCCCAAAGTCACACACCTAGAGCCAATATTATGAAATTAGATGGTCTGACTCTAAAACCAGTAGCTTAGCCTATACTCTAAAGAAAAAAGCAGGGTGTACAACTGAAACTAATATAATATTAAACAGTCATAAAATTAAAATAAAAAGTCATTTATCTTCAAGAAATGGCAGGCAATATTTATAGTTCCAAGAACAGCTTAGATAAGTTTTGACTGCCAGAGCTCCATGAGGCTTCCGAACAACACTAACCTTTAAAATTTGGGAGGCCTATTGGGAAGCAGCTCCCAGAGATGACCTAGGGTATCCCTGGTAACATCAACCTGAGTTAAATCTTGGCTCTATTGCTCAAATGCAGCCAAATCTAGGCAGCTTTCAGTGTTTATTCCTAAACTTACAAACACAAACAGTCCTCCATGGGGTTGTGATGATTAGCAGAGCTGATACATATAATCAGCAGCCTGTCAAGCACTGTGAAAACATGTAGTTTCAATAGTAGATACAAAGAGACAGAGTAGGATAGGTAGCTTGCTTCAAGTGAAGAAGTTGTTACATTTTTCCTTTTTAGTACAGTGACTCATCTATTTTGTTTATCTGGACACAAGAATTATCACCTCCTTCATCAAATTATATGCTTAATAAATATATGTAAATTTATTAAGAGATTGAACAAAGGCCATGGGCTGGTATTGGAAAAACCTAAGACCTGATCTTCTCTAGCAATTCAATAAATATAACTTGACAGATTATTTTGGATAAAACACTATGATAGGTACTAGGTTTAGAGGTGGCCACTGCATCTTTAGACTTTCTGTAGAAGAAATAGTATGGAACATGTCTTTTCCAGAGCTGGGATTCCTAGACCTCAATCCCAAAAAGTTACTTGGTCCTGCATTTGTATATCTATCCACCCAGTTTACACTCAGCTCCATAAGCGCACAGCAATATTATTTCACAGTGTACTTTCAGTTGTCTATAGATAGAGCCCCCTTGATTCTGGAGAAGAGCAGGCTCAGGACCTTCTCTAGTGACCTTAAATGCTGGTCATCCAAAAACAGGTCTCATTTTTCCAATCTCAGAAAATGCTTCATACCTAGTTAAAGAAAACAGCTAAAATTTTTTAGCTATTTGTGTTACCTGAGAGATGGATTTTGAAGTAACCAAGTACTAAAAGTATTCCTAAATCTTCATTTTGGAAAATCAGTAACATAATATTTTACAAGTACAGACTGATAGTATAATAATGATAGTAATATTAAGTCAGAGATATTTTAATATATATAGACTGAATAAACAATGACAGCAAATTTCCACTAATTTGCATAAAATTAATATAGTAACTAAATTAAATCAATGCTAGCTTCTACTTATACAGTTATATTACTTTGATGTAAATTATTCTATGCCCTTTGAATATAGTTTGCTTTTTTAAATAGGTAAACATTTACTTTGCATCTTTCCACTTTTTTGTTTAAAATGACATTTTTTCATAAGAAAAAAGATACACTGTAACCTAATTTTCAAATTAGTTTGTTAAAATCCTTGAGGTTTTTCTCTACTTAATACTCATAATGGGGTTAAAATGTGCTTTAAAAATCATCTCATTACCTCTTATGAAAATAAGATCTAATTTTTATCCATGTTTTTGGGGCAGCTGGTTCAACTAAGCTTATTAACTGCACAGTTATTAATAATTATGAAGATTACTGCCAGGGCTCAGTAATGCACTCCCACAATCCTCCACGCCCTATGGCTGAACTTCAACAGGGGGCACTTATGCTGCATAGGCTCTGTGTCAGAGCCCTAGGATTTCATCATTCAAAAGACACTCAATTCTTATACTAAATTGACATGAAACCATTTAGAGCCTACTGGGACAGTAACTGGTTGTTGTGTGTCTTCACTGTACTGATTCCTAAATCTCTACAAACTTTGTATGTCATCATCTTCTGGGGCTTTCCTGACCAAATATATCATTTGTGCAGAGTAATGTCAGGGGTTTGGTAGCCATGGACATTCAGAAGCAACTAATTTGTACTTGACTCTTGACTACCAGTACCTATGAATTATTACAATTTGCAACCTAACCTAGAATGTGAAAGATACACTTGAGCTTTTAAAATAAAAACTAGCCACACAGGTTTTCTAGAGAGATAATTTAGGACCCACTTACTAACATCTCAGAGATGAATCCAACCATCTGCTGAATAGGCTGGTCAGCCTATTTGTGTTTTCTTGGCTTTTGCCTCATTATGTTTCTTCTGATGTGCAAAATAAGCAGTAATAGCATACTATTGCTCTCAATCTTTTCATACCCTTAGGAGTGGACACTTTCATTCATTCATTCATTGTTTTTGCAAGCATGCAGTTACAAGGTTTTTTGACATTTGAGTAAAAGTAAATGCTACAGCAAAAGTTATATGTTAATAATTTTCCAACATCTAACTATTTAATATTCTGGCTATGTTTTCCATGGTTGAATGAGCTTGTGTAAGAGTATTATATTATTTTTAAAGATCTTCATGTAATGGTGTAAAAAATTTTTTTCTTCTAGGATGAGTTAATCTTTCAGGGCCTAATTTAACAGAGCTTAATTCTAAGAGTGGAATTTTGTGATGCTTATCCTTTATTACTAAGAAAGGCATTATTGCATAATAATTAGAAATGTGAACCACACAGTATTCCACCTGAGTTTGGATCTCGGGCTTACCACTTAATAATGATATGTCATTAATCAAATAAGAAAAATAATAGTACTTACCTCCCAGAATTCCTTAATTCTACAAACACTTATTGAATGTTGTCTATGTGCCAGAAAGTTTGCTAAGCACCCAGAATACAAAAGTTAACACTATATGTTTCTTGTTTCCTAGAATTTATAATCTTGTATAGAAATGTTGACTACTGATGACCAGTCCCCTCAACTTTATTCTAAATTTAGTAGTAAATGTAGATTTGCTGAATTAGATTCTTGTCTTAGATAAATTAACATGCTTAGAATGAATATAAACATACAATCTTATTATGCAATGAATTAGGTAGAATAATGTATAGAAACTTAAGAAGGGTAGATTATAGATGAACATGGGGGGTAAAAGAGTAGATAAACCATAAGAAGGGATTTGTGTGGGCCCTGGCCAGCTGATTCAGTTGGCTGGATCATTGTCCCATGCACCTAAAGGTTGTGGTTTGATTCCCAGTCAGAGCACATATGGGTTCATTCCCTGTTTGGGACACATATGGGCAACAACCAATTGAAGTTTCTCTTTCACATCAATCTCTCTCTCTCTCTTTCTCTCTTTCTCTCTCTCCACTCTTCCTCTATCTCTCAAATCAGTAAAAATACATGTGGGTGAGGATTAACAAGAGAATAAAGAAGGGATTTACATGGAATATTGAGAGAATTTTTAATTTAATAGACAGGGAAATTATAAGAAAGCATTTAAGAGAATTGTGGTCTATGCTATCATGGCAGAAATGAAAAGCAAATATTTTTTGATCTTGACAGAATGAAGTTAAAAGAAAATTGCAGTAATCAAGATCACAGAGAGTCTGAAAGTAAATCTCTTTACTTTAAGCAGTGCATTTAAAAACAAAGAAACAGAAATATGTGTTTAAAGAAGAAAGAAATTATAAAAGTAAAATTTTCATGGAATAATCTGCTTGATAAATTGAAAAAATTAAAGAACATTAATGATTTTTTAAAAATCCATATAGCTCCTTGGGTTACTGTCCATCTCAAATTTAATAGCTTCTCTCTACTCCTTTCCTAAACCTAGTCCCCACCAAATATGTTAAATGATATAAAGCTGGTCTCTGAACTATTCAGACATAGTATCTTTTTATTAAGTATATTCAAAATTTACAGAGACATAAATTGTAACTTTAAAATTTGAATAATAGTCTTTAAAGGAACATATTATTAAAAAGAATTCCAGTGTCAATTGTATTATGAAGTAATTTCAAGTGAATCATGGAACTTACTATTTAAACATACTCTCAAGCGAATTATTTGAAAATTTAAAATATTTTAAGTGAATAGATTTAAAATAATTTTAAGTGAATAAATTTGTTTTATATATTCAAGATTTAGAGGACTAAACCACTAAATTCTTTTGAACGTTGGCTGGAGAATTATAAATGTAAATTACAAATGCTGTGTTTGAAGAGCCTTTCTTTTCTAGAAGCACTCTGCCTCTCTTGCATCCATGGAGCTGTTCTGAATGGGAAAGAGCCAAGAAATTTTTCAAACCCCCGGGTTACTTCAAAACCCCCCTCTCCCTGTATTGTGCACAACAGGCAGCCCTCACGAATTAGACTGCCTCCCTAGAAGGAAATGACTGCAGACTCCCAGACACCAATTACAAACCCGGGTTAAGAGTGTGGCCTCTGCTGAACCCCATTAATTCTCCAGGCTGCTCAAACATCATCAGTGAAAAAATGAAATCGTGATGCTGAATTGTAAACCGTTTTTAGCTGGGAAAGCGGGGGATGGTAATGTGATTGTTTGTCAGCTTGCTCTCCCAGGACAGCACAGCATGACCCATGCAGTGTGGTTGGACAGATACAGTGCAAAATTGAGAGAGACAAGGTCAAAATCTCTATTTGTTAATATTTTGAAAGCCTGGGGAATACTTGGCTATGTGTTGTTTGAGGCATTTAAATAGATATCGACATATAATTACAAAGGATTCCAATTAACCTTTACTATTAAAGGTGAGCAACGTGATAAGCTTATATTATCCTCTAAAATAACATATGGAAGACTATAAAATGAGCCATGTGCTGCTGGGTGAGAAGAAAGATTTTGAAACACTAGAGAACCTCTACAAAGAATTTTGTAGCTAGCAGAGATTCTGAAGAGAAAGCCCCCTGAGAAGATGAATTTCAAGATGTTCTGGGATGGATTGTCAAAGTGATTCTATTCTGGTATTGTATACAAGTGAAAATGGTCTGTTCAAGTGCTACTTCACCTATCTTCAGTGAAATCACAAGCAAGAGCTATGTACAAAACACACACAAATGCACATTTTGCAGCCTCATGGCCTACCTCTAACCCTAAACCTTTGCCATATTCTAAAGAGTAAATTAAAATATTTAAAGTAAGTGAAATTTTTGGGAAAAAATATAGCTGGAAGACTTTTTTTTTCTACACTGGAAACAAATGAAGACATTGACCAAAATAATCCATACATAGCATACAGATGGTATTAATTTCTCAATTTCAATGATACTCAGAGCTTCCTCAAACTGTATTATAAAATGCACTGAGCCATTCATTTCAGAGAATCTCAGTGGAAAGTAATATTGAATGAACTGGGACATGATAAAAACACACGTTTTTACCTTTGGCGCACTATTTAAAAGTATTAGCTTGGAATGAGGAAGGTTTCATAAATGAAATTGGAACAGTTTTGGGTTTGGAAATGGAGTTTGAATAAATGTTCAAAAAAGTATACTATTAGCTCTTCCCCCAGTGTTAAAGGCACTTTTCAATTCTGTTTACCTACACGGTCCCTGTACCCTGAAAGTGTCCTATTTGGCAGCCAAGAGGAGTTGTTTATTGTGTGTTGTCCACAACCCATAATTATCACCACCATGTATTTGTCTGTATGTAGTCCATGGTCTATCTCCGCGTGCCAAACCTGCTGTTTAACATCCAGTTCACAGTTCCTTCCGCTATGAGTGATGGATCATCTATCACTACTTCTGGTGGCTTAGTACTTTCTACCTTGTTTAATAGTTGTTTGTAAACACACTTTACCTACATGCACAAGGCTTCTTGAGAGTAAAGTCCTTCCCTGAATGACTTTTCCAGGCTTCATAGTAACTATGACAACAGTAATAACAGAGTCCTAATGAATATTTATTAAATGAATGCTTGAATTATAAATGATAATATTTGCTACCAAAAATATTTGGAAGAGATTGCAAATGTTTCATTTGTCCCTCGCTGAATTAGTTATTTGTTTATGTGTAACAGATTACCACAAAACTTAGTAGCTTAAAACAATGCACAATTTTATCTCAGTTTCTGTGGGTCAGGAATCCTGGCTTGACTAGGGATGGCTATTGGACTGAGGGCCTCAGTTCCTTGTCTCTTGGCTAGAAAGACTCCTCTGGTTGTTTGCCATATGGCTTCTCCAACATAAAAACTTTTTCATCAAAGTATGCAAGCCAAGAAGGCAATATGGAAAATCTGCTAGCAAAACAGAAATCTCAATCTTATGTAACTTAATTATGGAAGTGACATCCCTGTCATTTTTGCTATCGTCTATTGGCTAGATGTAAGTCACTGATCCCATTCATATTCAAGTGGAGCAGGTTACACAACTGTGTGAATACCAGAGGGTGGGGCTCACTGGGGGCCGTTGTAGAGGTTGCCTATCAGTTTTACTTAAAGGTTTTTGCATTGTTTGCCTTTTATCAGACTTCTGAGTTTACAAGGCTTATCAATTCTTTGAGGCCCAGAACAAATGTTACCTTCTGCTAAGATCTTCTTTGATTCCATATATCAAGGTTAATTTCTCCTTTCACTATGAATCCATAATCCTTTGTATCCTTTTTAATGGCTCATATTTCATTTTCAATTCACCAGGATAAATATGGCCAGTCACCTTTAGCTGCCATTAATTGTTTTCCTATAGAGAGCGGGAAAAACACACAAAATCAAGGTTAGCAGACTTATTTTATAAAGGCTATGTCTCTTGAAGGCAAATAGTACTATAGCTTGAGTGAAAAGATAATACATAATAAGGCATAGGTTCCAGAGAACCTACTAGAGCTTAGCAAATGTTGTCATTTAGCTGACAAATTTTAGAATTAAAAGCAATGACCCAGAAAACACATCTAATGCAGTGTCTGTGTTTAATCAATAGTTGATGTTCAATCAATAGTTGGGACGTTGAATCAATAGTTGATGATTTCCTATTAAATTTTCTTTTTCCCCTTCCCAACTTATCCCCTCATTCACTATTTGAAAATGCTGCTTGAATTATAATACCAGAAATTTAAAAATCATTTATTTAATCATTCAATAAGTTTGCAAAGAACTATTGAACATTTTCTAGGGCCAGGCATTATTCTAGACATTAGGGATATGACAGCAAGCAAACTGGAAAGGATATCTTTTCTTGTAGTGGGCCTTGCATTTTAGCAAAGGGGAGCAGATCATAACCAATTGTGGCAGATGGTGACAAGTACTCTGAAGAAAAATAAAGTATGAAAGAGGATAGAATGATGAAGAGGGTACTATTTTGTACAAGATAATAAAGTAACATTAGAGTATAGACCCAAAGGAAGTGAGGGATTAAACCATGTATTGTATATATCTGGTAGAAGAAACTTCAGGAGGAAGGAAGAAAGCAAAGGCCTTATAAGTGGGGGCATGACTGGTATTGGAGGAACAGCAAGAAAGCCAGCAGAGCTAGAATGGAGTAAACCAGGGGAAAATGGTAAGAGATGAAGTTAGAGAGCTAGCTGGGGGTAAGGAGTTAGATGGTGGAGCAGATCATGAATGACCCTGCAGCTCATAGGCAAGACTAAGGCTCTTAGTCTCAATAAGATGGGAGTCATTGGAGGACTCTCAGCAGAATAATATGGCCTGACAACTATTTCTAAAGGATCACTTTAGCTGTTATATATGAGAAGAATTTAGCTGTTATATATGAGAAGAATTTAGCTGTTATATATGAGAAGAGTTTCTTCTACCCCTGCCAGGATGGAAGGGGAGGGAACAGTATGTAGGCTACACTCCCAGTGAAATGTGATGCAATTTTGAAGTAGAACCAACAAGATTTGTTGATTGATTGGAGATGGAATATAAGAGAAAAGGAGTAGTAAAAGATGAACTCTAGACCTTTAGCCCAGTAACTATAAGAATGGTGTTTCCATTATCTGAGGGAAAGATGATGTTGGGAGGAGCTAGTTTAGCGGGGAGGAGGATCAGTAGTTTAGTTTTGGGCACACTAAGGTTGAGATCCCTACTGAACATTTAAATTGAGATATCCAGTGGAAAGTTGGCTTTATGGAGTTCAGGAGAGAGGTTGCATTCTGAAGATATAGATTTGGAAGTCATCAGCATGTGTATAGTATCTAAGAGACCAACCAAGGACTAAATACTAAATGTGGACAGAGAAGAGAAAAGGTCCCAGGGAGACAGGTTAGTGAGAAACCAGGAAAATTCCCTGGCAAGTGGGGTGAGGAAACTGAGACAAATGATTGAACAGCCTGCCAGAAGGGCTGAGCAATTAATAACCAACAGATAAATCACAAGACTGTCTTCCCTAACCAAAGATAAGAGCACACGGTTTAAACCTAACCTCTCTAACCAAAGATATCTAAGAGCAGATGTTTCAATCACCTTAGGGAGATAGATAACAACAACAACAACAACAACAACAAAAACACCAGTTAGAGCCAGACTAATCCAAGATAAAGGTAAAACTAACCAGAGAATGACTCCAAATTCCATTAAATGCCATTTTAATACTTCAGCATTCTAAACAATATACCCAGAAAGTGAATGAATATTCTGTTGAATATTGCCCTAAAATTCCCACCTGAGACACCATCCTCAGGACAAAGGATGCTAGTGCATGCTCTTTTTTGAGCACACCTGCACCCCCCTTTCCTCTGGCACATACATTGCTTCTTTCATTTTAAGCCCTAAGGGTCCAGATGAAACTTGCACCCAGGGGAGCAGTGGGCAGCTGCAGTTCATCCCGGGTTTACCCCCAATCCTGTCTTCAGGGACACTTCCTTTGTCTACTGTCCAAAGACTTAATAAACTTACTTTCACTTTCACCTGGACTCAGGTCTTGAAAATTTTCCTTTATAAGTCAAGAAGTTGGAGGTTACCTGACATGCAAAAGGTCCTGGACCATGCTGGGGCAGGGCCAGCACCCGGGGTGGAAGTGGTCCCATAACACTAGAGCCGTCCTGCCGTTCTCCAGCAACGAGAAGCCCTCGTTCACCTGGAATGGCGCATCCTTGCTCACTTATTCTTTGGCAGGGTTTCAAGCTTTTGGCTCTCCAGAAGAATAGGGCGCACTGCCTACTTAGTTTGCTGACAGGAGGCACTTTCTTCTGGGAGAGTGGAAACCAAAGTGTGGTGAGAAAAAGCCTGAGGTAAAACCCTTAGCGAAGAATAGTAAAGGGAAATTATGAAGGGTTGCTGTAAGAGTTGTGTGATGATCAGCCTCAGGGGCCAGCAGCCCCTACCAGATGGGCACCCATCAGCCTCTTAAGGGAAAGGGACCATCTTCCCAGTTGTATTCTTTCATCTACATTTTTTTTTACTGGAAGTATTTCCGAGAACTAAAAATTACAGACAGTAAAACAGTTAAAATAGTAATAAAACTTAGAATAAAAATAAGATAGAAGAGTTAAATAAAAACTAAATGGGACTGTAACTGGGTTAAACAAATCACTTCTTCTGCAGCAAGAAAACCATGAGCTAACAACAGCTAAGATAAAGTAAATTTTCAAATTAAAGGTCAGATAGAATTAAAAAACAACCCAAACAAGCTCAAGTGATAAAAAAGAAAGTAAACAATGATTTCAAAGCCCAAGAGGTCAACTAATCAGCACCAGCTGAACTAAATAAGCAGTAGCACAAGTTCTAAAGATCAACCCGAGGGAGTCTCTTAAGCTAAGCTCGAGAACCTGACACACGTTTCTCCTTCTTTGGCCTGGGTTCTGCGGAGTGGAGCAGGGGCCTTGATATTCCTCTCCATTCCTCTCCTCTCTAATTTCTGGCATATTTGGGGGGCTTCTGCAGCACAGAGATTCCCCACTCTACCATAGGAATGTGTCTCTGGGAGCCATCTCTCTTGGTTGTGACTTTACTGTCTGGATGTAACTGATGGAGTAGAGTTGAGTACCTGCCCCAAGTTGGACCAATCAATGTCTCTTTCCTAGAAATCTGGATTTGTAACCACAACCCACTCCATTAGGGCTGGCTTCTTTAAAAATAAGAATGATAATAATAGTAGTGATAAATAATATTTATTAGAGATTTATGACATTGATCTTTAAAAGTGTTTATTCAAATTTTTTAATAATCTTGTAAGGTAGTGCTATTATTAATGAGAAAACTGAGAGTTTAGAGAAGTTCAGTGACTTGTCCAATGTCACCCAGCCAGAATATCAGAATTAGGATTTAGACTCACCCCTGTCTGACTCTGAGCCCACGACCTTATCCTCCATGCCAGACGGCCACTTTAGAAGAGAGGAGATAGAAACCTGGGAACTGTGGGATGACCATCTTTGCCTATGTGAACAGAAAACAAAGAATGAATTGACACTAAAGTGCTTACAGGACCCAAAATGAGAGAGATTCCTGAGCTTCTCTTCAAGTCTAGGTTCTGTTCTACTACCACATGAAATAAGTCCCCACTGCTTCCTCATAATAAATTTTTCCCTTTTGGGGTTAAGTGATTTTAGTTGAATTCTGGAACCTGCAATCAAGAACCCTAACTAATAAATACAAGGACTTTTCTTTGATGTGGCAACAGAGGGCCTCAATGCTCCAGACATCCTAGTTTGCCTTGCTTCTCTCTCTTGCTTGGGGGGGCGGGGAAAGGCTTCTCTTGTTTGGCTTTCAGTCTCCTTTCTCTGCTACCTTCTTCCCAAAGTGTGGGTCCTTTGAGTATTGAGAGGAAGCAGTTTGCCCTCCAAAAATATGCCTATTGGTATATTATTTTAAGCTCGTTATTTTTAAGAAACAAAAGACAAAGAAAGAACCTTTGACCTTTCCCTAACTAAAGGCCTAAAAAATTTAGATAAAAGGTCTGCTCCAGGAAGGGAGCTATGATCATAGATAACTATGGTTTAATGTGAACTAAGTGTGATAGGGAGGAACCTAGAAAGGCCCTGTTCCATCAAAGTCTTCTCCTTGTCCCTGTTAATGATGGCCCAGCAAACCTTTACCAAACACTTGCTCTTCCATCTGCATGTGAATTGCCTTTCTGCCCTTTGAAGTCCCAAAATAAGCCCCCTAACTCCCCTTCTCCTTAGTTCAAGTTGGCATATAAGTCACAACCACCAAATCTATCCTCTCCTCAGGTCACATAGTCTTAAGGAACCCCTGTATGTACATTCATAATAAATTTGGTCAGTTTTTTCCAGTTACTCTGTCTCATGTTAACTTAATTATTAGTTCAGCCAGAAAAATTCAGAAAGGTAGAAGAAAATTATTTTTTTCCTTCCCCATAATACAAAGACAATAGGCTTGTCTTGTGCTCCTAAATCACTTTAGGTATTTTACAAATGCCAGTTCTTAATAAAATACTTGTTTAGGTAAGTTGATATGGCAATGTTGCTAAGAAAGAAGTAACAGGTCCAAATGGAATCATTTGTCCTGGCAAAAGCAAACCAAGCCTCAGCTGCAGTTTCAACCTCTCCCAGAAATGTGGCCCTTAAACCCCCAGTCTAAAATTTCCTGGTTATCAGTAGTGAGATAATCTGCATGATAAGACCAGTAAGGTTCCTTCTCCCAATAAAAAGATTTACTGGCCTAAAGCATTTTTTCCTTCCTTCTTTCTTTCTTTCTTTTTTTTTTTTTTTTTTGCTTAAAAAAACAGATCTTCAAGTTTACTTACTGAATTTTTATTCCTTAAGAATTTATATGTATTTCCCTATACAAATGTGACTTCTTCATAAAGTATGTACTTGGGAATGCTTTAAAAGTCTATCTTCCCAAAATTAAAAGGTCAAATGTTATATAATTCAATTTATATGAAATACTCAAAACAGGTAAATACATAGAGACAGAAAGCAGAAAGGTAGTTGCCAGAGACTGGGGCAAGGGGTGATTGTGAGTAACTGCTTAATAGACATAAGTTGTTTGGGGGAGGCGTGATGAAAATGTTCTCACACTACATTGAGGTGATGTCGTACAACACTGTAAATGTACTACATTCCCTGAATTGTTTGCTTATAATGACTAATTTTGTGTTATGTGAACTTTAACTCAACTGTAAAAAAATTAATAAAAAATCCTAAATTCTAGAAGAAATAAAAGGCTGTCTCATTCAGCTGGCAGCCATTTGAACTTGAAGTCATTGTGTTGAGGATGCTGGATCTGTTCAGGGCCCGATGGCCAGGGGCTATCTCACTGCTGTTGTGTCACGTTACAGTTCTTTCTGCTGAAAAGTAGGAGTCAGAACTCTCACCAGGGGAGCATGACTCGGCAAGATGTACTTTGTTTCATGCCCACACAATAATCTATGTGAATTATAGCCAAGCCTTGAAGAGAACAAGGCTTTTCTCTAGTCTGCTTTATAAGTGCTATTTTACATGGTGTCTTGAGAAGTTCTGTGGAGTCACTACTTTATAATATCTCTAATGCCTAATCAGGAAGTACACCTGTTAGTTCCCTGAGTGGGAAAGGAACAGTACATGTTTTTGCCACCACTGTAAATCATCTGATGTGTAAAATGGGAAGGAGGTTGACCTCAAGGGAGAATCAGAAATGTTCTCAGTGCGGGAAAATTATAACCCTCTTTCTATTGGCCCTCCTAGGATAAAAACAGTCTGAAAGTTCTTCCTGGAACTTTAACAACAGTGCAGGAGTGGGTCTTTATCATCACAGATGAAGGAGCCAACAATGTAGATGACTACCTAATATCTTCTTATAAAACAAAGGTACTTGACTAAAAAGCCCCATTCATGGGTGTCTGTCTCTAAGAGGTCAATTTTTCACTCATTGAATTACAAAAGGAACCATTCATTTATTACTTTTTGAACCCAGCATGGAAAAAAGACTTTCCCTGATTTTTGGACCAAAATTCTCCTGAAGTTATTTCTTTATTAGTGTTCTTGGAAACTCCTTGTTTAAAAAGTTCAGGTGGCTTCTAATTCTTGGCCAAGCTCATATTTATCAAACAAAATAATCAGATAATCACAGACTTTTAGAACTAGAAAGCATGCAACTTCCTCCTTTTCAAGGAAGGATCCAGAAAATGAGATTCAGAGAGATTGACAGGCCTTTACTGGGGCAGAAGAAACCTAATGGCCAGAAATGTCTACTCCTTGATGCCACAATGTCCCCATCAGATCATAGAGCTCAGTTCTTTGGGGTTCTTGGGATTAGATATTTTGCTTGTTTTAATTGGGAGAAAATAAAGATATTGAGGGGCTTAAAGCCCTCTTTACTCCTTTAAAACAACAAGTGTTTTATATTACTACAATTCAATGATATATTTCATAGGGTCATAGACCCATGGCACTTTCAAATCTTTGAAGGCTGTGCCCTGTCCAACCCTTTTTCTGGCACATGACTTCTTGAATGCCATTTCTTCTAGGAGGACATGGCCTCTGCTCCAACATCTGGAATGACTGGAAACACCACTTCATGAAGCAGCACATGCCATTTATATATGTTTGTAATTGTATTCTCTTTTACCATATATACAGAGCTGGGATCGCAGCATATATGCATGTATTTCACAGTCTGCTTTCTTTTGCAATTGACATGACACACATATTTTTCATATTTATACAAAGTCTTCATTATGGTCATTGTAAATGGCCTCATATTCTCTACAATTTCCATAATCAAAATGTATATAACCAAGCTTTAATTCTTTAATAAGTAGAATTCAGTCCTATTTTGGTTTGGGAAATTTGATTATTAGACCATAAATAGTTCAAGAATTAACTTTTACTCCTTGGCTTTAACTGTATCTTCTAGAACAGCACCGAGTAAATCTAATCCTTCTTACATGAGATAGTTCTTTCTGGTGTTTTTTAAATGCTATCATGTTTCCTCTTAAAATGTGTCTTTTCCAGAGTAAACATCCTGAGCTCTTTCAATCCTTTCAGACAAGTTGTGGTTTCCAGACCCTTCATAAGATTGTTCTCCTCTGGATAAGCTCCAGTTTGTCAATGTTCTTTGTAAAGTGTGGTGCTGGAATTAATTACTGTAATAACAACAGTGATAATAACCACCATTTATTAAGTGGGCACAATGTTCCAGGAACTGGGCTAGAGGCTTAGCTCATTTAATCCTCACAAACCCTCTAATATATGTGTTATTATTCTTATTTTTTTAAGATGAGGAAACCAGTTTTAATTCGTTAACTAACTTTTCCAAGGTCACACTGATAGGAAGTGGCAAAGCTAGAATTAAAACATGCTTTGTGTTCTGAACCGCTTTGTAATACTCCAGAATTTTCCAATCGTGAAAAATCTAGAGCCTGGATATTAAACTTTTGTAATGACACTCTAACACCGCATTATTTTGTTTGGTGATTTCATGTTCATGGAAATGACAAAGGTCAGTTCTTCTAGGAGGTAAAAACACCAATTCCTTTGTTTACCAAATATGTATTGAGTGCTTATTCTCTGAGAGGCACTATTTTAGATGGTGATAATACAGATATAAGCAAGGTAAACAAATGTCCTTCTTTCATGGAGCTGACATTTTGTTGGGGGCATAAATGCCCCCCCCACATCTAATTCATAATGTAGAATTAGGCATTCTATGAGTAAGCAAACAAATACATATGGTAATTCCAGATAGTGATAAGTGGTGTAAAAAGACAAAGTAGTGTTCTAGAAAGTGCCTATGTTGGGGAACAGAGGAGAGACAATCAATATACAAGTTGGTGATTTGGGGAGGCTTCTTGGAGGAGGTGATATCTGGCCTTCGATCTTAATGGTGGGAAGGAACCAGCCACAGGAAGATCTGAGGGAAGAACACCCAAGGCTCAGGGAACAGCAAGGGCAAACATTCTGGCACCAGCATAAGCTTAGTGAGTTTAAAAAACATACAAAGACCCATGCAGCTAAAAGCAGAGCAAGAGATGGAAGAATGGAGGGGGATGTCTTCAGAGATACAGGTAGGCATAGATCACCTAAGGCCCTGTAGTCCATACAAAGAATTTTGGATTTTTTCTAAATGTATTGGGAAACTTAAGCTGGGTTGTATACAAAGAGGTGGACTGATCTAATTAACCTCTTGATAAGATCATATCACTATTGTGTGAACATAGAATATAAGGGGCAGGAATGAAAGCAAGGAGATGAGTCAGCGGCAGGTTCTTACAGTGGTCCTGGTAAAAAATGATGGTGGTTCCAATCAGGTGGTAGCTGATTCAATTATAACTCAGATCAGTGGAGAGAGAAATGAACGAGTTCACAAGAAATGGAGGAAGGGCATATGATAATCCCTGGTAAATTGAGTGGTGTCTCTGTGGTAAGAGACAGAGAGATATTTAACTCTTAGATTTGGAGGTTGGTGAAAGTGCCATACATACTATGTGCTAAGTATAGTATTACAGGTGTATAGAGATATACCATATAAAGACCTCTATACGTTGTACGTTATACAGGCCATTTATATCTATTAACTATTTTATTTCTCACCAGAGTCCTGTGATGTAGCTAGTATTTCTGACAACAAAACTCAGATTTATAAAGGCTAAATCACTTGCCTCAGGTCATGAAGGTGGTGAATCATGAAGCCAAGATTTGGTCTCAGGTGTGCCTGGCATCTGAAGCAGTACACTTTCTCCTGGGCTACTGTGCCCTCCAGGGCTCCGCTCAAGATCACAGCTGCCCACAGGGTGAGAGGGAATTGAAGAATTTCACAGCCGAACATCCATGGAGTCACATGTGAGGACATGTTCTATTATCAAGAGTCTTCATGTTGCCAGACCTCCTTCTGGTTTCTTTAAGGGTTACATTTCAGTTTTGTAACCTTCTGTTTGAGGGATGTAGGCACATTGGGTGGAGTCAGAAGTAAATGAAATGATTAAGCATATGGAGAAATTGACTTCTGGGAACTGATGAAAAGATTGCAGCTTAGCTCAGTGATGACTAAAGAGGATATCAGCCTATAAATATTTCAGGGGTGGAAACATCAGGAAGAGGGTTTTTTTTTCCCCCTCAGAAAGTAGAGGAACTACATGAAGGAACAGGAATAAAATAGAGTTCTTGAATTTGCTCTTAACATTATAATGTTGGTAGCTTATCATAACTTTGTGTCTAAATAATATTCTCATCTCAAAGGAATGAGTCATGATTGAATCAAAAACAATTACCCATGTAGAAAGGCATCCAAATCTATAGAATATATTTTTCCATCAATTTATTTTTTTACTTGATAAATATTTATTAGAATTCTACTTTGTAATAGGAGGATTTTGAGCCAAAATACTGGTGTCTATTTTGTCTTTGTTTTCTTTGAGAGTTTTTGTTTGTTTGTTTTTTGCTGGCTTACACTTCTTTTCTTCAATAGCATAGGATTTCTTTTATTACCATGTTTAAATGTTACAGGATGAAGGAAAGTTCTTTTAATACAGCATTTTTGGCTAATTAAACTTTTTTTCTCCTAATTACAGTTGACATATACTATGTTAGTTTCAGGTGTAGAAAATAGCAACTGGACATTTATATAACTTACCAAGTGATCACCCTGATATGGTGTCCATTTTGAGTATTTTTATTTTACAATGAAACCATTTTATTAATGGTATGACTATTGTCATGAGGGTTCCTCCACAATAATTGTCTATAATCAGATTTACTCACACACTAAAACATATTAGCTATTCTGGTGTTCTGCAGTCTTCAAAGAGTCTGGGGAGCAAGGGTGATGCTGGTACCATGGATCCCCGTTAGCCTGAATAATGCCTCACTGTAAAGAGTGGGGGAGGCTTAAATTTCAAACATAGGCCGGCCATTTCCTTGCATTTGCCACAATATACGTTTGTCTGCACATTTGTTAGTGAAATGAGAGAACACGGCTGCTTGATAGCACAGGGACAACTGTCTGACACATCAGATGCATTATCTGCCTGTATACAGTGTGAAAATTATATCTATCGGGATGCAAAGTTGGAGAGCCAGCTTGTCAATGACATCTGGGCTTCTTACAAAAAAGCTAAAGCTGCTAAAGGAAAGGCTTCGTGAAAAGTGCACACCTGTCCTTATCTGACATGTTTGAAGTACCACAGTATTTTTCTGATATATCTGGCCCAACGCCCTCACTTCTCTAGCATGGTTGGGAGACCAGTCCGCAGCCTAAATGTTAAAGAGAAATCTAAACGAATGTGTCATCTTAATGGGTTTGGAATAAACTCCCAAATGGCACTCCTCCCTAGGAGTGTTGTTTATAAAAGTTACACCTGCAAAAATGGAACTGAGTCCAGTGAGGAAGGACATAACATTGGGTCTGAATATGTGAAAAATGAGTGGGGTGTTGCCTTCATCCCTGGAGGCTCTGGGAAGTCTAGTTTGTAAGTGAGCATTGTTTCCTGTGCACCATTGTCTCCTGTGCACCATCTTTGAGTGGAAAATGAGTCGCACACTCATGGAAAGAATGGTACTATCTTCTTTTGTCTAGCTCTGTATGCTTTTGTGGTTACTGAATTTGTCTTAATGCCAATCCTGATTGTTTCCATTTTTAAGGTAAGTTATTAGAATTTATTTTTAAGCTGGAACAGGATTCACTTAAATATATTGTCTTTGATTCATAATTTGATTCACAGCCAGTATATACAATTATAGAAAATGTCTATGGGGGAAAAAACCTTCTAGGTTCATATAGCCATCTAGAAGCACAGGTTGGATTCCAAGTGTTTCAACCAACTAGTTTGCTTTGAAAATAGTGTTACATGTAATGTGTTGAGTGTCTACTCTGTATCAACTACTGTGCTACATGTGTTTTTTTTTAGATTTTTTTCTAATGCATGTAACATGCCTAAAATTCAGTTATCAGTAGTCCTTTTTTTATAGCAAAGATGAAAAAAGGGTCAGAAAGGCTAAGTAACTTGCTGGAAGTCACAGAGCTGATCAGTGAATGAACTTGGATTCATACCCATTTCTGTCTAACCTCAGGGTCTGGGTGTCCTCTATTATGACACCCTGCATCTTTGGAAAGTTCATTTGATGACAAGTTTATCTTAATTCCTATTAGAAAGAGGAAAGTCATAAAATAAAAAGATCAACAATAATTTCTTCTCATTTTCATAGGAAATTTATTTTTGTAGATTAGAAAATGTTTCTGGTCTTTTCTGGATGTGCACAGAAGCTTGGGTGAACTTGGAATAAGCCCCGTGATTCAGGGATCTTTGGCTGTAGTCTTGGTTTATCTCAAGGTCATGGTCTTGACCTTGAAACTCCAAGGTCCCAGATAGTTATACACATCCGGTGGCATGCACATAAGAATTCTTGCCCCATTCCTGTTTTCGTGGAGAGGTGGAGGAATAGGATATAAATCAGATTCAGATGTAAGTTTGCCTGAGAAATTTCAGATTGATGGAAAGAAGTGGAAGAGACACCAGAGCAGAAAAGTTAATGAAAAAAGAACCCTATCAAAAGGACACAATCTGAATAGTGTCAGAGGAAGCTGTGTTATCTAAAATTACTCTTGGGCTATCTGTAATTATAAACTGTTATTTCAGAAAATCCTGCAGAATTGGTAGCATGTTAGGGGCAGAAACTAATAGTGATACGGGTTCAGCTATTAATGGTAGTTTCAGACACGTTTCTCTTATTTCTTGTTGACAACTGGAGGAAGGCACACCTCTGAGGAGCTTACCATTTAAGTTCCAGGTTTTTACTACCTATGTTTTAGGCTTAATTAACTTCATTAGCTCTGTTTCCATATTCACACATGAGACAATGTGGCACCACTGAGTGTGGGACAAATGCCAGTTTGTTGAATTGTTGAATGGCATCTCCATCTCTAGTCTGAGGTATCATACAGTTCTGATTTGGTTTGTTATGTACCTTGACTTGGATTCTAGATGTTTTTCTTATAGAATGTCAACCATCCACCCCACACCCCTGCCAAAAAAATCCCCTTTGACATTCAAGGTGAATTTTTCAAAGATCACGTAATAACCTATGCCTGATGCATGGATAACTACCGATTTGGCCTACTTCCGCCTCCCCTGTGTTCCTCCAGGTGCAAATCAGAGAGAACTTCCCTCTACTTGTCTTGCTATTTTTACAACTTGGCATTCACTTCCTCTAGCCACCATATCTGACTGAGGAGCAGATGCCCGGCTGGCTCAGCAAGCTGGTGCAACGGGTAGAATCTCTGCTCACCAGAAAATGAATTCCTTTCCGTAACTGTCAAACAGGGGAAAGGGCAGGGTCGTGCTCAGCCAGTCCTAGCGCATGCCTACCCTGCTGGTCACACCTTCCTTGTGGATGACAAGGCTAATTCTCTTCCTCATCTTCTACATCTACATTTCCTTCAAAGGCATTTCTGAAGAAAGACACCTGTGTCACCTTGATCAGCTACTTCAGCCTTCTCTGACTGTTCACTTCTCATTGCTCTGACATGTTTAGCCATGTCCCACTCTCAATGAACAGCTACTTGATGACTTTCAAGGTTGTGTCAGTTATAACTCATTTTGTCAGTAGTATCAGAAAATGCAACTGAAACTGTCTTAAGCCATGATTTACTGGCTCACATAACTGGAAGTCCAGAAGTATGTAGGTGTCAGGGCTGATTTCATCCAGGGGCACAATTGCATCACCAGGGACCTGGTTTCTTTCCTTTTGTCTCACCTTCCATTGTATCAGCTTCCTGCTAAGGCTGCCTGCCGTGCTGTTGTGGCCCTGACCTGACTGTAGACAACTCCCACGTCTACATACTTTCACTTCCTGAAGAACAAATTACAATTTACTCCAAAGCTCTTTTACAGCAAACTCTCCCTGTTGTGTTGCTGACCCACACATGTATCTGGGGCCAGGGAATAGAAATACTCTGATTTTCTTAGGCCCCCAGAATATGTTCTTTCTTTGCAGTCAGGGTTGGAGTCAACATCCCCAAAGCTCAGGGCTGCCCCTGAGCCCCATCGACCCTCAATGACAAAAATATGGATAAGGAAGGGGCCTGGACTCTGGAGAGGCAACCTGAAAGTCGATTTTATTAGTCAAGTGCAATCATTTGCCTATCCTACCCTGTAAGTTCAAAACTCCATGTCCAGGATGAATTCCAACTCTGTCTAGATAAGATCTGTCTTTAAACTAAGTTTTGGTTTACTTGAAAGTGGTTTGATTTCTGTGACTGAACACTGATTCCCACATTGACATCTGCTCCCTGGTGACTCTTATGCCTCATCTGTGTATCTGTCACCTAGATTTCTCCATCATAGGACTCTGTTTACCTATATCACTTGGAGGTCTTAGGAACAGAGTTTAAAACACAAGATTCAGTTCTTGATTGAAAGAGACAAGATTTATAATGATACACTGTTTTTTGGGAATGTTAGAAATTACGAATGCGTTACAAATCACAGTGGCCTCAGAGGTGTGCTGGAGCTGTCCCATACTAGCTCATGAGAACTGATCATTAAATTTGCAAGAACTTTGTGAGCTCATTGCTAAACATAGCCTTTATTAAGAATTAAAGTATATAAAGTTAAAATTAAATGAATTGTTTAAAATAAAGTTAATAAATACTCCAACTCACCATTTCCAAATTATTTTACTATTATCTGTGTTCTTGGAACTATTTTCCATCTATTGTACATATTATACTATTTTATATCCATACTATACTATATACAGACTGTATTAGACTATACAATGATATACTAATGTGCAACTCTCCCTAACTCTGGATTCAATGACATCATGTTAGTACTTGAAATTGGCCAATGTGGGAATATTTATATGGTAGAAATTGGCAAACACTATAAATCAGAGTTTTTTAGTTATTAAAGTGTTACCAGCACACTACTGGCTGCCTTTGCAAATGTAAAACAAGACTGATAGCAGTATTTATATTATTAGCTTGGTGTGAAGTTACAATGATGTAATTTATGTAAAGAATCAAGCTCATAGTAAATCAGTTGATGAATCTTGACTATGACTACTGTCTCCTTCCCTACCTCATTAAAATGAGTACATTTAACATCATATGATCTATAAGCACTGACTCAGAGTGTGTGTTAGATGTATGAGGTAATACCACACTGTGGTGTTGGTATAGTTACAGGAAGACATAAACCCTGTGGGTATGGGACAGCATGACTTTGTCATCTGGCTGCTGTGTGACAAGTAGACCCCACCCTCCAGCCCACAGACTCTGGTCCTAGTGCTGAGGCAGGACAGTAAAAAGCTAGGAAAATTTCTTGTTAAGTGGAATGGGGAAACTGAGACAAAATAATTGAACAAGGTCAAACAATTTGAGAAATTTACAGCCAGCTAGTAAATCACAGTCTTATTTCCCCTAACCAAGGACACTTAGGAGCAAATGATATATACATTCCAGATCCGGCTGGGTCAGACCCGCCTCTGTCTCAGTCCCTGTTTGCTGACATTCTTTAAAGATGATACTGACCAGAGAATGACCCTGACCCCTCTATACACTCATTTTGAAGAATCAACATATTAAAGGACATACCTGGAAAACTAAAGACTATTCTATCAAGACCTTCTCTTGAGATCTCCCCTAGGATTCTCACCTTCAGAAGACAGACAAAAGCCCTCACAACATGGGATGTAGACACACACTCTTTGTAGAGTTCCCATGCCCTTCTATCAGGCACGTACTTAAAGAAAAGAACAAACTCCGGGGGCTCCCATGGGACTTGCAACCTGGGGAACAGAGGGCAGCAAAACCCTGAACCTGCTTCCAAGGCTCTTTTTCTCTGACTTTCAGTGAGCCAATAGCAGCCCTGCCTTGGCTCGCTTCTTTCCCATAACATTTCTAGGGAGCCAAAGCAGCCCCACCTAGGTCCTCTTCTGTTGCTTATTCTACTTTAAGCCCTTCCTTTGTTTCACTGTCCACAGCTTTAATAAACATAATCTCAAAATCACCTGGACTCATGTTTTGAAATCTTTCCTGCATGAAGTCACGAACCCACACACTACCAGCCAGCTGGAGGCAGACCCACTGGGACCTGGTTCCCTTTTGATAACAGTGCTACAGTAACGTCCTAAAGGGTTTGGCTGAACCTTCATCTGCTCCTACTTTCCTTCCCTCTTTTCTGCTCGCACCTTCCACTTCCCACATGAGCTCTACTGGTCTACGCCTTGGTCTTCAAAGGCCATTGAGGTACCACCTTGACGTAACTTTTTGTCTCTCATCTTACCTTTCTGATAGTCGATTGCTATCTCTCTGCAACCAGTGCGGTTGCTACTTTATATTATGCCACTACGCTGGGTCTCTGCCACTCCAACACTGTGCCTGCTTTTCATCTTTTCAATTCACCTTTCTCTGCTTCATTTTTCCCTCATGTCTTTCAAACCCCTGTTGATACCTCTTGGTTTTGGCACAAAACCGAAACCATTTTGAGAAGTTAATTGCCCTTTTCCTTGGCTTGGTAATTGATTTATTTGAAAACTATTTATTAACACCCTACTGTACACAGAGCACATGTACTTGATATAAATCCATATCCAAAAAGCACTTTGTATAAAGTTCTACATTAAAGTTACAAGTATAAGAGAAATAGGAGCTATATAGAAGAAAGAAAAAGGGTCACATATAATAAGGAGACGGGAAGAGGAAGGCATGAAAGGTCAATATCCCCTTAATTGTGGTTTTGTAAACTTTCTGAATGCCTGGCAGTGTTGATGGACAGATAACTGAAATTTTTGTTCATTTAATGCCTATGTGCCCTTAATTATTTTTTAATATTTTATCTCCCTGTGGTGTATTGTAATGTCATTTAGGTCAGAGGTATATTTATTCACCAAACCCCATCACACTCCTAATGAGAACCTCTGTATTTAAAGGTGGTTTGTGGATTAAAAAGTTCACAATAAATATCTGTTGCATGAAAGAATGAATAGTTAATCCAAGTATTCTAACTTGATTTGAAAATTATATAGCTTCTGTTGAGGAAAAAAATTAATTATATGTTTAGAGAGTCATAGAAACTAGAACCTTAAGAGCTGTTTTGTCTAATGGTACCTAAATCTGGGACCTGTATGCTGCAGTCAAGTGGGGGTGGACGCGGAGCAGGTTAACTGCAGACTGCAGTCCCCTCGCCTCCGCCCCAGACCAACTGGAAGAGAATCTGTGTGTTTTGTGAGAGTGTCGGTTGGGCTACCAAGTTCATACCCACAGATCAAATTTGACTTCATGACTCTAGCTGTCCCTCAAGTTTGCAGAGTCTCTCCTTTCTCCCCCCTCCTTTCTCCCCCCTCCTTTCTCCCCCCTCTGCCCCTCATTCTGTCTCTCAGTGCTAACCAAACCACTGAGCTGATGTTTGTTAAAGTGTGGGAGCATTTATCCCAGGATGTACTGGGAGTCATTCTGTAACAGGCACTACACTGGGAATAGAATGTAGCCTCATCATAATAAAAAAACAAAACAAAATGAATAAATATGATCCCTACCTTTGTGAACTATAGTCAGTTGGGCGACTTTTGCAACTAGCCCCCAATCATCCAGACAACACTCAGCAAGCCCAACCTTTTCTACCAAAAGGTGGATAGAATTCCAAAATCATTTGTTTTATCTAAACAGGGATAAATCATGCCTCTACCCGCCCCCCCAGAAGACGGAAACCTCTGTGATTCTGTTTATTTTAATAAAAGGTGTCCTTTCCAGTGTACCCACCTCACAGAGTTTCTGCAGTGATAAGACAAATACCTAAAATGCATGGCATATCACTTTCAGTTCTAAAATGACATAATTTGCCACATAATTCTCTCATAAATTACCCTAAAACAAGAAAAATAATAAACAAAAGCAGAAACTCCATATTCAGTGAAAGTAAAAGAGAGCTATGACCCTGAACCACAATGTATGACAACAGAAAGCAGAGGAAGAGCAATGACATAGTAGCTAATTCACTCTGCACATCTGAGAATGACCTCACAGTTGTCCCCTCAAGTGTGGCTCTGTATTTTATCTGCATCACTGAAGCTGCAGGGCCCATTCAAATGGTTTCTCTAAAATAAGAATGAGTCCATTCAGATGTAATTCTCTTGCTTATTTAGTAGCAACCAATCTTCAAGATATCTAAAAAAGTATTAGGGTATCTCAAAAGGCAAAGTCCCCATTTTGTCCAAATGCACTCAACAGCACCCACTGTAGAAACAGTGGTCCACAAGGTCATAACACATTCTTTGGTTTGTCTTTTGCTACGGGAATGAGGGGCTCTCTATCATCAAATGTGGCACCCACAGACCTTCCAGCTGTACATACTTCCCTTTTTGTTTGAGTAAAACAGAAGGGAAGCATGGCTCTGAAAACACCAAGATTCTGCCTTTTTCCTCCTTGGTACCATTGAGCATTGCTTGGAGCACAGATACTTACTTTTGTAGGACTTCTCACTGAGCCCATACCATGGTGGCAGAAGGGCAAAGCTGGCTTAGTCTATAGGACACTTGGGGATTTTCTTTATTAAGGAGTTTAATTGGTCTTTCCTAGGGTAGTACTGTTGCAGTCACCAGCCAGCAGTGACCACAAATGTTGTAGATGCTCACAAGTCACGAGAAAAAACATACACATGGACTATTGAGTCCTGTGGAGGAATAGGGATGGCATGGGTACTCTCAAGGAGAGGGTGCCTCCGAGTGGCCTGGCTACTCTCTCAAAGGAGAGCGCCCCGAGCTGCCGCCTCAATAGGCTTTTATTAGGCAGTATTGGGTAGGTGAACAGATACAGAATGTGGATTCATTGTCTAGCAGAAAAGATCAAAATAGGTAGATAATTTACATAGAATTCAAAAGTCTCACGCTGGGTTTTGGGGCTGGTATCACCTAACAGATACAGGATTAGTCTCGTTTCCTGCCAGACCCTACACATACAGGAGCATCCTAGCAAGCAGGTCTCACAGGATTTTACATATCATATGCCCCAGGTCCAATTTACCCCAGGTGTCCGCCGGCTCTAGTCTGAGCCTCACCGCCCCTGCTATTTCCGCAGGCCCTGAGTCCGGCGGAGGAGACAAAGGCAGCCAGGAGACTTGGATTTCTCACATCCAGAACTAGAACTCAGGCTATTTGCAAAGCCGAGGGGGCAGGGGTGATGTCGATCACTCCCTCACTTCCACAACCCCTTGAGTCTCTTCCCTGATGGCTAATTCCCACGTGATCGTGTCTGTCTTAGGTCCATTCTTTCCAGAGAATGGTTTCCCATCATTGACTATCCGACCAAGCTGAAGGGAATAGCAGAGCAGGCAGTGCTCATGTTCAGGGAAACAGGTTTTGTCTCCTTAGGCCTCCCAGTTCTCAGAGGTTTCTCACTCAGCTTTAGCCACGAGGGGTTATTGCTCCTAAACCAGGCAGGGCAGACACCACATAGTACCAGTCAGAACAAGATATTCTTACTACTACAAAATGAATATTAATACAGGAAGATGACTGGCAAGTGGTTCCACCCCGCACACTTCAACACAGTACTTTCCATAAAAAAATAAATAAAATGTGATGGATGACCAGATACTCAGAATAAGGAGAGTCACACAGTCAGCTCTTCTTTTCCTCTGTTCCTATATTAATAATGATAAAGCAAGTTGAGGAATGGTTTTTCCTCACAGAGTTCCCTCCTGCACAATAAGCCTTTACAGGAAATCCATTCTGACCTGTACTAAGCCTCAGACCACTCTCAGAGGGAGTTCCACAAGGGAACATTTGCAGAGTATTTGATAACTGTGTTGCTATAGTTTTCAGATATGTGGTGCTCATCCGGGGGAGAAAAATAGCCTTTGCATTCTGGGAGTTGACTGGCCTAATTATTCTATTTAGACTTTTCATCATGAGAAAACAATTTATTTCTTTCTCAACCCTGCTGATGGTTAATGGAACAAATGAGAAAAGAAGAGGCTGCAGGAAAGAAGCCAAATTAATTGCACTTGGGGTATAAGCTTCAGTTTTGGACTAATTAAGGTATAAGGCTTATTTTAAAGAGTGAAAATTCTGATTAAGGATGGTTTTTTAAAAAATGTAGCCCTGGCCAGGTAGCTCAGTTGGTTAGAACATCCCAATACACCAAGACTGCAGATTCAATCCCCGGTGAGGGCACATCCGAGAATCAACCAATGAATACATCAGTAAGCGGAACAACAAATCTCGCTCTCTTTAAAATCAATCAATAATTTTTTTAAAAAGAAATGTAACCTTACTTTCAAACATGAATAATTTTCACCCATGGTGGCTGGGAAGCAGGCTGAGGCCATGGCAGGCCTGCCCAGAGGGAGAGGAAAGGCTGTCTCCAAACCAGCATATTGTTTGCTGAAGCTGTTGCTGAAGGGCTTGTACAACTTTGCATCTTTACAAGGATAAAGCTTCTCTTTCCAAAAACAATAATATCAGTATGGACACTCCTTGTGGCAGCCTATAGTCAGCTTTCATTCATTTATTCATTTGACAAATATTTTGGGGGAACCTTCTTTGTGTTAGGCACAGTTCTTGGCCATGGGGATTCAACACTAAATCAAAGAGAGAGAAAAACATCCCATCTCTCATAAATCTTTGGAGAAACAGGCAATAGACAAGTAAATAACTACAATTTATATTATGTCAGATGTGTTGAGTGATTGAGTGGGAGGAGAGAAAGGAACTGAGTGGAGTATAAAAGGATGGGAAGGGTAGGGAAGGGCCAGGGTTGTAGTTGTAAATGAAGTGGTCCAGAGAGGCCTCTTTGAGAAGGTGACATCTGGGCAAAGACCTGAAGACAACCAGGAAGCAAGCATCCAGGAGATGACTATTTTGAGCAGAAAAAAGAGCCGGTGCAAGATCCTGAGGCATGAGCACATTGGGCAAATACTAAAAGCAGCAAAATAACTGGTGTGGATTGAGTAAGGGGGCAGGAAGAAGTAGGAGGTTTGATAGCTGAGGAAGTGGGTGGGTATGGGGAGCGGGGTTGGGTCCAGATTGCATAGGGCCTGCTAGGTGATTATAAAGATTTCATTGCTATCTTGGACCAGGGAGAGGTCTGCAGTAAGAAGGGGAGCTTATGAAACTTTGTAAATTAAAAATTATATTTGGTCAAAATGTCTAGTCATTGGGTAGTCTTAAGCATGCTGAGAAGGTCACTCCTCAAATAATAAACACCTAGAGCGTGGGCAGTGAGACATTCCCTGCCTGCCCGAAATTGCAGATTTTACTCCCAGTCAAAATCACTAGTCAAGCCCAGGCTGGTGTGACTCAGTGGATTGGGCACCGGACTGTGAACCAAAGGGTCTCAGGTTCAATTCCCAGTCAGGACACATGCCAGGGTTGCAAGCCAGGTCCCCAGCATGGGGTGTGCAAGAGGCAACCACACATTGATGTTTCTCTCCCTCTCTTTCTCCCTCCCTTCCCCTGTCTAAAAATAAATAAATATAATCTTTTAAAAAAATCACTGGTCAAGTAACCTATATTAACTGTGAAGGCAGTTGTCTCCTCATAGAGAAATATTGTTTAACTATGGAAATATTTAGGATTAGTATAAAATGTTTAAAATAACCATATGCTAATGTTGTTAAAGTAGGAATTTGTGTGCAATTAGTGTTTTATATATTTGAGGAAATATAGTATCTTAGAATGATGATCTTTTCATGTTGTGTGTGGATGTGTATGTTGATGATCTTTTCATTTAGTAATTGAATAATTGATTTTGGTGAATATTATTACTGTTATACACAGTATGAGAATATTAAAAGGACTCAAGTTTCATCATATTCATAAAGTTAATTTGATTTATCTGAACTACTTAAGTATTTGAAAGAGTTTGTCAATCAGACATTTTTAACTGAAAAGAAAGTCAAATATATTAAATTTATAAATGATGTTTACATTTAGAAGTGTTTAGGTTACCACATTTATAAGTGAGAACCAATCAGTATTATTCAAATCCCTTTAATGAATGGTTGTAAATACTTGCTAGATTTTTAAATAGAATAATAAGTAACATAAAATCTTAATAAAGAGGCATATTTTAGCATCTGTAACTTTAATGAAAGGATTTTAATAAAATATTCTGAAAACCTTTACTGCCCTTAAAACTACTCCTAACTGTACAAGAACGCTCACATTCATCAGTAGTTGTTTACCGGTTTCTAGGCTCCATCTCTTTGCCTCTTTCTTTCCATTGCTGATTTCTCCACTCACACCTCCATTTGCAGCACGTATTGTAATAAAATTACCTTTTAGAAAAGAAAAGATGTTCTGTGGGACCCCGGCAACTTCTGGGCTGTGCCCGGGAGGGGTGAGCAGCAGTGGGCACATTCTGCTTTCCTGCCACGCGGCAGCTTTCCTTTGGTGATAACTGTTCTGAAAAACTGGAATGGAGCCCAGGCAGAATTCATCTTCGAGATTACAAGTTATGTACGTCTCTTCTGGAACAATTACATTTCCATATTGTACTCTATTTCCTGAAATTCATCATTTTATAGCAAGATGTGTACCTTGTGTTCTAGCTTGTGTCAGATTAATGAGCTGTCAACTAAAAGATAATATTTATTCACCCGAGTTAATTAAATAATGATGTTGCTTGGGAGTAGTTCTTAAATAGTCTTGAAAATTACAATATAATCTACATTGTAGGTACTTTTTAAAGTAAGGCCACTACTGGTAATAATTTTTCTGTGTCCTTCTGGCTCTATAGCTATGTTTGGGTCAAATTTCAGAGCTTTTAGAATGGAAACAGGCTCCTGGAGGGAATTTGTTTTGTTTTATATACATATTTATTTCCAAATATATTAAGCAAGAGAAGAATTGTGAAAACATATAAAGATGAGTGTAATTATTGCCTGAAGTTATAAATTTAACTGTGATATTCATCTTGATATGTCACTATAGTTCCTTATACAATCCATCAATTTTTGAATTTTGATGTGTTGTAGGTTTTATGGCTTTTTGTTTTAGAGAGTGTGTATATGTGTGTGTGTCTCCTACCAGAAGCACATATTTTTGCTAATATTTGTAGAAGAAATGGTGGAAGTGACAGGAAGTGGAGAAAAGGCTACCTTAACGCATGTCAGGGAAATAAAACTCAGTAATCATCAAATAGTGTTAAGAACTGGTAAGAGATTTTTTTCAAGAGAAACAATGTTCAATAAAACTGATTACTTTTTGTAACTGAAGACAAAAATTTGACCTTTCATAAGCTTTGATTTAGGTTTTTTCAGGAGGGATTTCTGCTACCATCAACAATTTCACTTGGGGAAAGGGAATTTCTTCCTCACACAGCCCTTTTAACTTTGTTCCTGCTCCCAGTCTCCACCTCTCTCAGACCACTGTGAGTAGTCCTCTTTCATACTTCCAAGGAGACGTGTGCCTGTCTCTGTTCTGACACATATCTCTCTCTCTTTCTCTCTATCTATCTATCTATCTATCTATCTATCATCTACCTATCTATCATCTATCTATCATCTCTCTCATACTTATTAGGGGTAGTATATTTTCTATAAAAAATAAAAATTGGGCATATGACACAGATTAAAAATATTTTGGTGGATATAAAATAAAAACGGTAATCCCTGGCTGGTGTGGCTCAGTAGATTGAGTGCTGGCCTGCAAACCAAAGGATCACTGGTTCGATTCCCAGTCAGGGCACAAGCCTGGGTTGTAGAACAGGCCCCCAGTAGGTGGTACTTGAGGGACAACCACACATTAATGTTTCCTTCTATTTACCCCTCCTTTCTTCTCTCTCTAAAAATAAATAAATAAAATCTTTTAAAAAAATCCTTCAAGATAATAAAAAGAAAATAAAAACAGTAAAATGTAATGACATTAAAAGCATATGGAAGGAATGCAGCATTTTTGCTAATGATAATCTTAACTTGAAACACATACATTACATGCACACACACCCCTTAAAAAAGACATATTTATTATTAAATATTTTGTACCTGAGATAATTTCAGTTTGTTACTCAATTTTTATTCCAACCATTTATTTTTTTTTTTTACAGATTGGCCTCAATATAAAGAGAATAATGATTTTCAATTATCTTTTTGTTTAGATGTAGAGCTTCTTCCTTCCCGTTTGAAGAAAGTGGAGAGAATCAAGAACATAAACTATTTTAAAGTGTGCTCAATTGAAGGGTGCAAGTTTGGGAAAGAAATGTGAGAAGTAAGGGAAGTGGGGGCAGCAGGAAGCATTGCTGGAGGAATAGTGGCCTACGTACAAGTCCAGAAGTGACAGAGGCAGCTACAGGTATTGGAAACTGCAAGTCATTCTGATTGACAGGAAGACAGTATTTGAGGGCAGATGATGCTTCAGAGATGATGAGAAAAATTACAAAGAGCCTGATAAATCCCACTAGGAGCTTAGACTTTCTACAGATGGTACTAGGTAGTCATTAAAGGGTTAGACAGTGAAGAGGTATGACCAGAATCCATTTGAGAAGGAGTCTGTGGTTTCAGTGTGAAGGATTGATAGAGACACCGGCCCTCAGTGTCCATGTCATTATGGATGAAATGAGACATTCACATGGACTGCTAAGTCCGGTGGAGAAAAGGGACAGCATGGCTTTTCTCTCAAGGGGAGCAAAAGTTTTGGCCCTCGCTGTGACCGGCCTTTATTGGGTTTCTCAGCACATTACATGATGGTCCTCATTTACTATGCACAGGTTCACTTTAGGTGATTACCTTTTACAGAAAACAAAGGAGCCAATGCCACTAATCACATCACAGAAGAGGGATATTTGCAAATGAAAAGGCAAAAGTGGTTGAACTTGTTATACTCATCCTTGGAAGGTTTAGCATGGATTTTAGGAAGTTACTTTGCAGTAAGTGTCCTCAATTCAGGGTGAGGGAGTTTTTTTTTAGCAAGAGCAAGACTCAAAGCGGCCTAGGCACATTGCAGGCCTGATTCCCCCCGGGAGAACCTATCCATGGGTGTTGGTCCTGTGCATCTCTGAGTGGGAGCTGGGCCCACACCACGGGGAACGGTCTCTTACAAAGGATGTATTGAAGGGGGATGGATCAGGACATAGGAAGGCTAACTGGGAGGTTACCACAGATTATTTTTGTGCCGTCAGCCAGCTTCTCTATGGATTGAATGTCTGTGTCTCCCAACACCCTCAAATTCATAGGTTGAAACCTAATCCCTAATATGATATATTTGGGGGTAGGGCCATTTGAAAGTGGGTTAGATCATGAAGGCAAAGCCTTCATGAATGGAATTAGTTCCCTTATAAAGGAGGTCACAGAGAGCTCCTTTGTCTCATCTGCTACATGAGGACACACCGAGAAGACTGGTTGCATATGAACCAGGAAGAGGGCTCTCACCAGACACTGAATCTGCTGGCACCTTGATCTTGGACTCCTATCCTCCAGAACTGTGAGAAAAAATTTATCTTGGTCCTAAGCCACCCAGTCTATGGTGCCTTATTACAGCAGTCTGAAGGGAATAAGACAGACATCATCTTATTCACCAGGACTTGGGAAACACTACACCCACATTCTTTAATAGAAACATTACAGATTTGTTTCTATACCCCAGTACAGCTGAGACTTCTCTGAAAATTGCCTCAGCAAGGGCAGGGAATAACTCGTGACAGTCAGAAGGGGAGAGGAGGCCTTCTGACACTCAGCGGGGAGAAGAAGGTCATTCCTTGTGGTCATAAGCTAGTAAACTTCAAAGAGGTTGTTTGAAAAGGGTATTGATAGATTGCATTATGAAAGCACTACAGTACATACCAGTGAAACACTAAGATGTTTTGTTGATTTTCACATTCTTTCTCAAACTACTGAAAAGCAGCACTGTCTTATTATTGGAAGGGCTGACTTTTCTCATAAATCTCCAGAGCCTAGAACAATCCCTGGAATATGGTTGGTGCTCAAGCAACATTTGTTTATTTTTTATGTGCTAAGCACTGTTGTAAGGACACATTCTTATAACAACCCTATTCAGACACTTCAATTATCCTGATTTTAAAGATGAGGAAAAAAAGGCTAAAAAATCTTAAGATTCAAACTGAGATCTGACTACAAACCTCATTATTTTAATCACTCTTTTCTATTCATTTGTGGGATCTGTCAAGTAAGTGACAATATCCAACAGATAATTGAAAATAAGTGGCTAAATTTAAGAGAAAAATCTAGCACATGGATGTACACTTCAAAATTGTTGGCATTTAAACTGCTGTTGAAGGTAGAGTGGAGTAATATCATGTGTGCAGTGCTTTCAAACCTTTGGTCTAGAGTCGGAAGCAGAGTTTTTAATGGTGACCCACTCACACGCTGACGCATGTGCGTGTGTGTCTCCTGTGATAATACCTATCCCTATATACTGTGATATGTTGTATTATTTTCAATTCTATTTTTTCTATGCAGTTCCATTTCATTACAAATGCTACTTGCAGTCCGTTAGGCTGATTACACAATCCAACAATATGCCGTGCTCTGCAGTTGAAGACCGCTGCCTTTAGTAATCTGCAGTGAAGAAGCCAGCGACTAGCAACTTTCTGACCGTATCTGGCATGGAGATGTGCTCTCTGTGGCCAGCAGTTTCTGGTATGTAGATGTGTTGTGCTTGAGCAGTATTTTAAATATTGGAGATTTTAATTAAAAGTCTGGATTTTCATATTCTTTTGGAAAATAGGAGACTTTTGTTCATAGTCATATTACCTATTGGCAGACATTGACTGGAGCTGAGAAGCAGCTGTTTCCTTGGCAGCCACTCCTGCTATTTCCCTGATACTGAACATCAGCTGTCGTTTAAGATTGTGCATGCATTGTTTTTAGTTTCCTTGTTCTTACTCATTGATACAGTATTCCTTACTGTATTCCTTGTTCTTTCTCATTGAATACTGTATTCCTTACAAGCCACATTATTTTTCTCATATATGACCTGCTTCGTTTATTTATATTATCCTCAAATCCCTGTAAGCACTTGGGTTTGTAATCCACAGTGTAGAGTGTTCAAGGCAGAGAGCCAAGGATGGAAGCCTGGGCAATATTCACAGTAAAAGAAAGAGGAAAAGAGCCCTAGAAAGATACTAAAAAAGAATAATGGAGAATTAGGAGCAAATGCATAAGAATAAGAAGTAAGGACAACTAGGGTCAAGAGCACCCAGTTCAGGCTCTATGATCTTTTTAAAGTCAAAGGTATTTGTTGATTTAACTGGTAAAAACTGCCAAAGAAGATTCTGCTCTCTTTAGTTGATCCATCTTAGTCTGATCCCCACTGTCGGGAAGACACATAAATAAAGGATTTCATAGAGGGGTACCTGTTGGAACACGCTAGGATCTAGAGAAAAAAGATACTCGGTTCAATAGCCAGATACTATTTTGGTGGTGGTGTTTTTGAGGTTGAGCAAGAATGTGGCTCCCACGCATGTCTTGCTATTTAGAGGAAGGTTTGTGAGACAGAGGTGGTAACGGGAGTCTTGTCTCAGTGTGGATTGGAACTCCGCACTCCAGCATAACTTTAGCCATCCACTGGAGTGTCCAAATCACCTACCGTTCATGGGTCTAAGAAACTGGAGCAATTACTGAGGTCAGACACATGGCATGATATCCTTATTAAACTCTTTGAGTCCATCCTAGAGATGGCTTACTGTCATGGCACACCATTCGTGTGGGTATATAAGATGAGGCAAAGTCCTGGGAATCAGGCTTTGAAAGGATTTATATTACATAAGGAACTCATTTATAGCCAGTATTAACTGAGGGTACCCCCTATGATGCCTAGAATAACAGAACATTTGGAAAATATTGGAAGACTTAAATTTCTATTGCATCACAAAAGAATTAAAAGTTGCTTGAGACTTAACAATTGAATATTGCACTAGACAATTTGAAGGAGGGAAACAAAATAAGTTGTGCTATAATTTTCAAAAAATACTAAACCCTGACAGTGATCAGAGGGGAGGGGAGAGGGGATAATGGGGAAGAAGGGGAAGGGTCAAGTCAAGGAACATGTATAAAGGACCCATGGACAAAGACAACAGGGAAGGAATAAATGTGGGAGAGGATGTGGACAGGGCATCGGAGAGTAATGCAGGGGGAGGGGGACAACTCTAATTGAACAACAATAAATTTGTTTTAATACTAAACTTTTACTTTTAAAACAAAAATAATTTTAACAAGGATTTTCACCTTACCACTAATCTTTTTTTTAATAGTAAAGGAAGAAGAAACAGAAAGAGAAGCCAGGCTATCCTTGCCTAAATGTCAGTCTTGGAAACAGAGGAGTGTTTACTTTTCTTTTGTTCTTTCAAATCCCAGGGGAGTGAAGCAGGCTGGAGCTTCTCTTTGCTTTTTCATCTGCCAGGAAATAACACACAAAGGCAAGGCTGCTTGGAGCAAGGCAGAGACATTTGTCTGGTTTTTTTTTTCTATTCTCTGTTGAGCTGAGCTTTTAAAAATCTGCCCACTGTGCTTCTCTTGTGTTGTAAGCACCACGATTTGTGTTTATTCTCCATACAGGGTGGGGCAAAAGTAGGTTTACAGTTGTGAGTACATGAAACAGAGTTTGTTCTTCTATGGTTATTTATTAATTATTGTATTATTTTCCACACAAACAGCTACAAACCTATTTTGCCACACCCTGTATATCACATTTTCCATGTTTTACCATGTTAGCAAGTTAAAGTGAAAGTTCACAATGCAGAAGTCTGTATTTCTTTGATTAGTATTAAAGGTAGAGCTGCTAAAATACTCTAAGTGTAAATTTGCCTAGAATGAATATACACAAAACACTTCATATGTTTTGTAGCCAGCCATAGCAACAACTAATCAAATCTCTAAAACCTAAGATTTCACAATGAATAAAATATATATAACAATCATTGTAACGAGAAGTTTATTCCCTGCAGAAGTATTCTCAAGTACAGGACCATGTGGCCAGGTGATATGTAGGGCGAAAATGACTGAGCAGTACTTACTGGTCTAAAGAGAGTGACTTTCCTACCCCAAACTCATCAATCTAAATCCCTGTGCCCTTTGGGAGGGAGAGTAAGAGTATGCTCAGTTTAGCCAAAATCTCCCCATACGAAGTATGAGGACAAAAAAGGAGGATCCCTGAGAGGACATAGTTGATTTGGTCCAGCAGAGGTGCTTCTGTTCTGTCAGCTTGGCACCAGAGGATGAAGTGAGAGAATGAGGGCCATGCGTGTTTGGAGCACACGGACAAACACATGGTAGCTCTATGGCTGGGAGAGATATGCCCTCCAATTTCAATACAGTCTTGCTACTCATATAATTATAATTTTGATACTTAAAATGTATTTTGTGTAATTTCTTTTTTGAGGCAAACTCATGTATTGTCCAATATGATCCTCAGAAGAACTTGGTGAGGCAGTAACAGAGGAATATTGTAATTTTACTAATATTCTCATTTTATAATTAGAAACCAAGGCATAGAGACCTGCACATAGTCACTCAGTGGCTGGGGGGGCGGGTTGTGTAGCATCTGGATCTAGAGTTCAAATCTTCTGTGCAAGCTGTGAATGTGTGCTCACAAAGGTAGATCACATAGTTATGGACTCTACGCCTTGCAGTGGAGGTGTTAGCATTCACAGCTAGTTAGTTGTTGACAAAGAGAGGGAGCACATGGAGCTGGACATCTAATTAAACCAGATTAACTAGGAAGCTAGAGCTTCCAGGCACAACAGGGGGTAGTAGCATGGCCCCACCAAGCAGACTAACATCCCTCCGTTTCCCTGAGCAGGCAGGAAGAATTGCTTTTCCAATATCCCTGGAGAGAGTTGGCTCCTCCTCCTTACAGAGGAGCCAAATTACAGAGTTAACGGAAAGTGGAAGGACCAGTTAGAGAGGAAATTCTGAGGCATGCGCACTGGAAGCCAAGATAGTGCAGGAGGTGGGCCCAGCGAAATCCTGCGAAGAACCAGGAAAGGGATTGGTTAGTTTGAAAGGAAGCTTATCCCTTCCCAAACTCAAAAAGATATAATCAAAGCTTAACAAAGGCCCAAAGTTGGAGGTTTATTTGTTTGTGCGTTTGCTCTTTTGCATGCTCTCTCTGCGTTGCAGTTCTGCAGGCCTTGCAGCTGCATGGGCCACTGCGCAGGCCCAAGCGCAGCCTGGTTGCGGTCCTAGCAGTCTTGGAGGTGGACGTGCCGATGGGAAAAGGAAACACAGAGAAGTTCTGTATCTTTGAGCCCTGGTTCCCTTGGGCTTGGTGAGGACAAGTGCGGGCTTGCGGTCCCAGAAGCTGGACTTACTCTGTAGTGAGGCAGAGTTGAGCCATTGGTCGTGGATGAGATAATGGGCACCTAGAACCTTTCTTTGTTCTCTTTCCAATAAATCTTGCCACTGTTGCTCACATCTTCCTATGCATGGGTCACCGAAATGTTTTCCTTGTGACTCTGTGGAAGCACCCTATTTCTACTGGCAACAGAGCTATGTCTTTTCGTCAGCCTTTCAAAGCTACCTATGATACCTGAGATCATTAGGATTTTGTAGGGCTTTTAATATTTAATAAAGTTAATTATAACTAATCTCGAAATTGTGGTCAACTTCCTATAATTATGTATTGACTCAGGAAATATTTATTATGAGAAAAATTGAAAATGTTCAATATATAATTATCGAATAAATTGAAAGGTCTGCCACGGGCATAGCAAGATCACTGCCTTTCCAGGTCACGTCTCATCATAAAGTATAATAAGTAATGATTTGCTTTTCACATTTTATGATTTTGTGGTAACAAGACAGACCTACACAAAAGCCCCAAAGGCCAGAAACTATTTTTTTTCATAACTTACCCTTAACCAGGGTTGTAGATATGTGGCCAAGATAAGTTGCTCAAGGAAATGTATGCATGGAGAAAAAAGGAAGTAAAGAAGCAGGGGCATTGAGAGTTCAGTCTGCTGGTCAGAGAGCAACAACCCGCATCCAGTGGCAGCTGTGGAGGGGGCAGCAGTGGTAGGGTGTCCAGAGGCCACGACAAGCAGGGCTGAGGCAGCACTGTTCTGCTCAGACTGTTTCTTGGTGTCACTGTAGTTGCAATCTTGGCCCTCTAGTCTTTGTTCCTGGCTATTCTGTAAGTCTGTTTCTCCATTTCTCTTGGCTATTCTGTGAGCCACTTGATATCCTTCCAATAAACATCTCTCTTCTAAATTGGCTGGAGTCAGTTCCTGTTACTTGTAAATAAAAAATTCCAACTGGTGAACTGCACAGCTAAATTTATTTGCTCATGTAACAAATTCTGCAGGCTTGTTTGTGCTAGTCACTGTCCTAGAGGTTAAGGATACAATACTGAATATAATCAACAAGTTACTAGTCTTTATGGAGATGAAATTTTAATTAGGAGTAAAAAGACAATAAACAAGAAAATACTATCACCTCACACCTGTCAGAAAGGCCATCATAATCAACAAACAACAAATGCTGGCAAGGATGTGGAGAAAAGGGAGCCTTAGTGCACTGTTCATGGGAATGCAGACTGGTGCAGCCACTGTGGAAAACAGCATGGAATGTCCTCAAAAAATCAAAAAGGCAATTTCCTTTTGACCCAGCAATCCTACCTCTGGGAATGTATCCTAAGAATCCCCAAACACCAATTTAAAAGAAAATATGCACTCCTATGTTAGTTGCAGCATTACTTACAACAGCCAAGATTTGGAAACAGCCTAAGTGCCCATCAGTACATAAGTGGATCATAAATCTGCGGTATGTTTACACAATGGAATATTACTGGGCCATAAAAAAGAAGGCAATCTTACCTTGTGAGACAGCATGGATGAACCTAGATAGAATTATGCTATGTGAAATAAGCCAATCAGAGAAGGAAAAGTACCATATGATTTCACATATATGTGGAATCTAATGAACAAAATAAACAAGCAAAACAGAAATAGACTTATAGACACAGAAAACAGACTGATAGCTGTCAGAGGGGAAGGGGTTGGGGGCTGGGTGAAAAATGTAAAGGGATTAAGCAAAAAAAACAAAAAACAAACCTCATAGACAGACAACAGTATGGTGATTACCAGCGAGAAAGGGCAGTGGGGGAACATAGGAGATAGTAAAGTGGGTATAGATGATAATGGAAGGGGATTTGACTTGGGATGGTGAATACGCGTTATAATATACAGATGATGTAAAAAAAAGAAAATAAATAAATGAATGAAATAATGTCAGCTAGTGAAAAATGCCATGGGGGTGGAAAAAGTAGACCTACAAGAAAGTAACCAGAGAGCAGAGTTTCACTTTGGATTGGAGTTGGACAATCTCTCTGTAGAGATGATATTTGACCTGAGACCTGAGTGTAACAAAAGAAGGCAGACATGGGACAGTCTTTGGGCATGACCTTACAGGTGGAAGGAACAGCAGGATAAAGGCTTCTAAGGTGGAAACGGACTTCGTGTGTTTGAGCAACAGTAAAAAGGGTAGTTTGTGTAGAGGTGCGTGAGGAAGCTGGGAGTAGTGTAAGATGAAGCCAGACAGAAGCCAGAGCTTGTAGGCTACGGTAAAGGTTCAGATTTCACTCCAAGCACAATAGGCAGCCATCTGAGAATTTTAGGTAAGGAAGTGAGAGAAATTGTTTCACTGATGCTCTGTGGAGAATGGATCATAAAAAGGCAAGGGCGGAAGCCAGAACCGCTGGGTGCCTGGTGTAGGAGTGCAGGGGAGTTAGGACGGACACAAAGGATTTTTCCTTCAGAGCCTCTAAGTTGTCTCAGATGGAGAAGTTAGCAGAGACAAAGTGAAGGAAGCATCTGCCTCACGCTGCTTATCTTACACCTTGGAGAACAGTTTATATTAATCAAGGGCACCCCGAGCCAGGGCCATCATGTAAATGCTTGAATAAACACTTCCATTTCCAAGGAATTGAGAAGGTCAAGGCAGTTTCTTTGTTCAATTTTTATGTAATTTTCCATTCCATTCAGCTGAAAAGAACAGGCAGTCAAATAGCATTGTTCAATTCTTCAGCTTTGTGATAGAAAAATAGGACATAAATGCCCTCAAAACCAAAATTTATTTTCCTGACACTGAGATGTTTTCTTGGTTAATTCAAGATTTCATGACAAAGAATGGTTGCTTCAGATTGTAAAACTATAGACCAAAGTCACTGTACACACAGTTGCCTTAATCTAGAATATTTGTGTATAAATATATAGCACTGTTCTCTGTATATTTAAACAAGCCAGATATTTTAGAAGCACAGCGCCTGGTGTTCCCTCAAGTTCTTTATAATCAACTCAGTAAAATAATAAAAAACTTATCAACAGCAAATATTGATTACATATCACTATTTATTGATTCTATTAATACTTCTGTGAAACTATTCCTAGTTTTAGATAAAATAAGAACATATAAGAACAGTTTATAAGATAATTCAATGAAAAATGTTCTTATTTTGCCCTTTACAACAAAATGGGATTTTTTTGATCCTGTATAACATTCCTGATAGAGAACAAAATAGATAATTAAGGTATTATCTAGTAAATAATTTGATCCATTTTAATTGTCTCCATGTACAACTGGTTTGACTTTTAAATGAAATAGTAAGATCAAATAATTGCCAATTCAATTAACATAAGTTTTAGTCCTCTTTGAATGAATTATTTCCTCCTTAATTAATTATGCCTGTATTTTTATATTCGTTTGTGCCAAATATCATTTTAAAGTCACCTTATAAGGATAGGGCCTTATGGAATTAAATTTGAATTGAAAATAATGAAAATACTGGCAACATCAAATCTCAGAGATGAAAGGTAAGATTCAGGTATTAGTAAGGGAACAGGATCTAACTTTTATGGAAAACCTACTCTATATTAAATACAGTGCTAGGCACATTTAGTATATAAGCTCATCTATTTCAGAAAGAGCCCTTCAAGAAAGAGTTTGTAGCTAATAAATAAGGAAGCTCCATATATGTCACATCTGATGAGTAGCTGAACCAAAACTAACCCCAAATATTTTGTGTTTTCTATATATACTCGGCTGTGTTTGTATATTATTACATTATTATCTTTTCTCTATGTCACTAAATACCTTTTAAAATCTAGTATTCATATGGTGCAAACCATTCTTTTGAATGGATACACTAGACTCACTAGAGTATACTGAATCATTCTTATAGATGAATACCATAATTTTAATAAACTTTTTTCTTTTTAATCATAGTGTAAAAGAAACCCTACTTGCCCACATTTCTGATTATTTACTAAAAAATAGATTCCTGTAAGTAGAATCACTGTATTAAAAATACACATTTTTAAAAGGCTTTTGATTTCCTGGTTGCTGTCTCCAGAAAAGTTGTAACAATTTGTTCTCTTACCAGTCTGCATCCACAAAAAAAAACCCCACACCCACAAGATTTTGAGAAGCAAATTTGAGAAGCAAAAATGGCATCAAATTATGGCTTTAATTTGAATGGTAGCTTACCAGTGCAATTGGATCATTTTTAATATGTTCGTTTATCATTTGCATTTCTCCTGTAGCTTGCTACACTTACTTCCTGCTATATCCTTTAGCTTTTTCTTGTTAGTTTCGGTTCAAGAATGTTTGTTCCTTTCTTTTTTTATTTTCTTGAGGGGTTTTTGTAAGATTGCTATGATGCGTTTCCAGATGTTTGCTAGAACTCACTTATAAATCCATTTCAGTTAATTTATACGTTGTGGGTAGATTTTAAAATGTTGATTCATATTGTTTAATGGTTATAATACAGAGAAGGTATATGCTTTTGAGTTAGTTTTCATGAGTTGTCATAGTTTTCTGGAGATATATCAATTTGATCTAGGGTTTACACTTCATCGGCATAAAGTTGATTTTTAAGATTTCTTGGGAAATTAAATAATATTTCTATTTTGTTTGGCTCTAAGTTTTGCTTAGAATTTTTTGAATAAACATTATTTTTTTGGTAGTTGTTTTGTCTTAGGTAGTTAAACTTATAAATTTTTTTAACTACCTAAAAATGTTCTTATCAAATTTCTTTTAAGTTTGTCCTCTGATATAAGATTATATTTTTTATTATCATACGTTATTTTTATTGTATCTTTTCCATTACCATTTATCTCCCCACACTCTCTTTTATCTCCCCTATCCCCTTCCCCCCTCTGCCCCTGCCTGCCCTCTTACTGACTCTTCTCAGTGTCAGCCCTCTGGGTGTGTACCCCTGTGGTGTCTCTTTGTGTGTCTCAATTTCTTCCTCTTGTAAGGACACCAGTGAGATTGATTGATTAGGGCTCACCCTAACTTGCCTCATTTTAACTTAATCAGCTTTTTAGAGGTCCTGTCTCCAAATACAACAACTTCTGAGGTACTGGGGTTAGGGCTTTAACATAGGAATATGCAGGTGAGGGAGAAGGAATACAGCCCATCTTTCAGGGACTGGGTCCTGAGGACTTGTGGATTATCACTCTGTAGGCTTCCCAGAAAAGTTCCCAAAGAGGTTCGAACTTGGGCATTACATGGAAAGGCTAGGGGGGGGGACCCCTCCGCCAACACACACACCATAATTTCAGCATTCTTAGTTATTTTACTCAAAACCTCGATGTCTTGTGTTTTTATTTATTCTAAAATGGACTGATAATGAAATAAAGCTTTTTGCTGCAGTTATCTGTTGATTTCTGTATAGATTTGAAATAATTTCTCTTTATTTCTAATAGTATAATGCTATATTAATAAACTCTTAGACATATGAGATGACTAATTTCAATTCGGAGATTAGAGAATGTGTTGTGAAGTGCGAAAACTTATCTTTTGATCCAGCGATGATATAAGTAAAAGAAATTCCCTTTGAACTTTGATTCATGGTCTTCTCATATCTTTACTCTTCACTGCTCTTGCCAACTTTCAAACTTTCATTGCATTCTTTTTCTAAGGAGTTTTAGTGAACATCTTGCAGGCAGAGTCAGACATGCCTGGTCTACTTCTTTGTTTAGCTGCAAATTCACTTTATCTGACACCTATCACAGTGACCTATGCCGTCTGGATATACGGTGATGGTCTATCTTGCTACCCATCACCATGTCATCACCCGAAGTTTTCGCTGTAACTATCTTCTCCTTTTTCCCCTGACTCAGAGGATGACTAGGACTAAATCCTCTAGCTATGTTCATTTTGCTGCTCCCTTCTACCTCCCAGGGCGCTAGTCTTCACTAGCAGGGGTGTCCAACCTTTTGGTGTCTCCGGGCCACATAGGAAGAAGAATTGTCTTGAGTTACATATTAAATACACAAACACTGATGAAAACTGATGAGCAAAAAACAAGTTTTAAGTAAATTTATGATTTTGTGTTGGGCCCCATTCATAGCCATCCTGGGCCACAAGCTGCCCGCAGGCTGTGGGTTGGACACCAACGACAGGCTTAGGATTTTTAGGAAGTGCCAGTGAACATATTTTTGGGGAACAGAAAAAAATACTAGAACTACTAATTATATCTACTTTTATCTCACATTAGATTGTAGCTTATGGTCTATAATAATATTCTATACTGTATAATGTATACTTACACAGTACAGGTATAATTTATCAATAAGTAAACACACATGTAAATGCTTTAGTGAATGAACGGAAGTCTTCAGGGTATGCCACAGATCTAATGAGTTGTGTCAGGGAGTTTATCAGCAAATGGTCTCAGATTAATACCTGTGGCTGTTGACAAGGATACGATTGTGCTCTGGTTCGAGAATGGAGAAGATTTTTTGCATCATAATAAATTTGGCAACATCTGGAGATATACTGGCATTTAGTGGGTAGAGGCGAAGGATGCTGCTATACATCCTATAACATACACAGGGTAGGTAGCCTTACAACCAGAACTCTCCGGCTCAAACTGTCAACCATGCTGACTTTGAGAAACGCCTGAGGCAGATGAAGAGCTGGGTGGCCATCACAATCCACACTTCTTCTCATTCAATGGGGAGATGTGGAGTTGGGAGGGTTCCTGATAGTGTCCTGCCTGGGCTGATCATCAGATACGGGCTGCCTCCAGAAGGGGACCTGGACTTATGGATGCTTGTTTCTAAAAGCTATACAAATACCTACAAGATGTATTCTTTTACATATTGCTTTTTTTAGTTTGCTCAACATATATTTGTGACATTCATGTTACTGTTGCATGTAGCTGTGGTTAATTTCTTTTTATTGCTGTATACTATTCCATGATGTGATTATATCCATTCCATGACAGATGACCATTTGAGATGTTTCTAATTTTTGCCAACTACACATAATGCTGCTGTAAACTTGATATATACTCATATGTCTATGCCTTCACATGTGCATGTATTTAACTGTATGTATCTAGCAGTAGAAGTGCTGAGTCATTGGGTTTGCATATTTTTAATGTTAGTAGAATATGGCATAGTTTTCCAAAGTGATTGTTCCAATTTATACTGCCACTTGCAGTGCATGAGTGTTTCTATTTTTCCATGTCCTTGTGAACACTTGGTACTATCAATCTTTTTAATGTTATCATTTTGATGGGTTTATAGTGGTCCCACATGTGATCTTAATTGCATTTTTCTGATGACTGATGAGGTCAGCATGTGTTTATGGGTCATTTGGATATCCTATTTTGTGAAGGCCTGTTTAAGTCTCTTGCCCATATCTCTATTGGGTTGCCTATTCTCTTTTTAAATTGATTTATAGAGTTCTCATTGTTCTACACCTAATCCCTTTATGAGTTACATGTTTTACAAATATCTTCCCCAATTTGCATGTTCTTCAAGTCTTTTGATGAAGTTACTAATTTTAATTTAATCCAAATTTTTTATTTATTTTTACATGGTTAGTGTTTTTCATTTTCTGTTTAACAAATAATCTAGATCATGAAAATATTCTTCTATATTCTCCTTTAGCAGCTTTGTTGTTTTGTCTGTCATATTTAGATCTTTAGTTTACTTGAAATCAATTTTTGTGTTTAGTGAGAAACAGAAAGTTAAGATTCTATTTTGTTTCTATAGAATGTCCTATTCTATAGAATAGATGTCCTATTTGCCCTGGCTGGTGTGGCTCAGTGAATTGAGTGCCAGCCTGTGAACCAAAAAAGGTCGCTGGTTCAATTCCCAGTCAGGGCTCCTGCCTGGGTTGCAGGCTGGGTCTCCTGTAGGGGGAGTGTGAGAGGCAACCACACATTGATGTTTCTCTCCCTCTTTTTCTCCCCCTTTCCCCTCTCTCTAAAAATAAATAAATAGAATCTTTTAAAAATGGATGTTCAATTTATCTGGAATCAATTTATTCAAAATATTGAACTTTCCTTACAGTTCTTTATGCCTACTCTGTGGAATATGGTGTCCATAAATTCAAGGCTCTTTTTCTTTTCTAGTATGTTTTATTAGTATATTTGTTCATGTTTTTTCCCCTGTAATTATTGTAGCTTTTAAATAAGTCTTGATATGCAGTATGACAAATCATCTGACCTTGTTTTCTTCTCTAAGTATGTATTGATAGTTTTGGCCTATGACGATTTTCATTAAAATTTTTAAATCAGCTTGTCAAATTTCACAAAAAGTCTTTATTGGAAAAAGCAGATATCCTTGTGATGTTGAAGCTTGCGGTCATACACAAGTGAATCCCTCTACCTATTTAATTTTTAATTTTTCACAATAATATTTTCTAGTTTTTTACAAGAAAGTCTTGCACATCTTATTACAAGACAATTGGTATATTTATTTTTTAATGTTACCATGAAAAAATTATTTTTTCTTTTTATTGCTGATACATAGAAATGCAGCTATTTTTTGGTTCACAGGCTGGTGCACAATCCACTGAACCACACCAGCCAGGGCCCAGAAATGAGGTTATTTTTTATAGTGACCTTATATTCAACAACTTTATTAAACTTATTTATTAATTCTAAATAATTTATAAATATTTTGGATTTTTATATATGTAGTTATATCTGCAAATAATACAATTTTATTTTTTTCAATTTCACAGATCATATATTTTATTTTTTGATATAAAAATTATTTTTCTTGTATTATAGTAAACTCATCAGAACTTCCAGAGCTGTTGAATAACATTGGTGACAGGAGGAAACTGTGTCTCATGCACTATCTATCTTAAAGCGAAACTCTGAGAGAATCACCATTGAATATATTTTACTATATTTGTGTATGCATGTGTTTGTGAAACTTATTTTAGTTTCAAAAAGTTCCCTTTTATTCCTTGTTTTCTAAGAGTTTTATTGGAAATACATTTGGCATTTTTAAAATGTTTATTTTTCCAACAACTATTGAGTAAGTTGTTTTTTATCTTATTCTGTTAATGTGAGAATTATACAGATTGACTTTTTGAAATGTTCCAATGTTTTAAATATACAGAGGAGTTCAAAAATGTTACAATGAACCATATTTTGTTACACTTGCTTGTTTTATTAGATACATTCATGTGTTATTCATCCATCAATCAATCTTGTCTATCTATTAACTTCGAAGTAACTTTCAGATATGTAAACTTCCTCCTAAAGACTTCACTTCGCATATCAACAGCTAGAGTTTAATGCTTTTGTACAGTTTTCTTCGGTTCTACATACAAGTAAATATACAAATCTTAAATATGACATTTGATGAGCTTTGAAAAATGTATTCACTTGAGTAACCCCAAGTCTTATGAAGATAAAAATTAATGTAATCTCAGAAAGTTGGCTTATATCACTGAGACATCAATCTGCACCCCTACACTTCCAGAAGGAACACCATAGATTAACTTTTCTAACATAGATTATTTTTAAATCTTCCAGAACTTCATATAAATGAAGTCACATACTATGTACTCTTGTTTAAGGTTTTTTTCATTCATCATAATTTTGAAATTTGAACACACTATTGCTTATGTCAATAGTTTTTGTTGCTTTTTATTGCTAAGTAATATCCCATGAATATGTTAAATTATGTTTATCCATTCTCCTTTTGATGGACACCTGTGTTGTTTCCAGTTCTACAGTATTATGGATGCTGTTACAAACCTTCTTAGACAAGTCTTTATGTAGACATATCTTTTTATTTCTTTTGGGTAGATGCCTAAGAGTGATATTGCTAGGTTACAGAGTGGGTACATGTTGATTTTATAAGAACTGCCAGATAATTTTTAATGGTTATGACATTTACATTCCCACCAACATGTATGACGGTTCCAGCTGCTCTACACTCTCGTCAACATTTGCTGTTTATCAGTTTTTTAAATTTTTTGCCATTCTAATGGTCATATGATAACATTTCATTGTGGCTTTAATTTGCATTTCTCTAATGAATAATTATGTTGATAACATTATCTTGTGTTAATCAACCATTTATATATCTTATTTTAATGCATTGTCTGTCCAAATATTTTGTCTATTTTTTAAATTGGTTGTATGTCTTTATTACTGAAATGATTTTTTAATATATCTTAGGTGCCTGTTTTGAAAATATTTTCTCCTAGTCCATAGGTTGTCTTTTCACTTCTTAATAGTGGTTTCTATTTTGATAAACAGTGGTTTTGGCACAGTATAATTTACCAGTTTTATTTAGTTGATATGACATTCTGTGGCCCATTTGTATTATCTTCTAAAAGCTTTATGATTTTAGGTTTTACATTTAGTTTTTATGGTATGCCCTAAATTGTTATCTGTGTATGTATGTAATAAGAAATGAAGTTCAGTATTTTCTATGTGGATAACCAGTTGTTGTAGCACCATTTGGTGAAACTTTTTATTATTCAGTGAGTTCCTTTAACATTTAATGTAATTATTGACATGGTTGGATTTAGATCTATCACTTTATTTGTTGTTTTATGTATGTCCCCTTTGTTTTCCTCTAGCTTATTTGAATAATTTTTAGAATTCCATTTTAATTTACTTATTAACTTTTAAAGCTATTACCTCTTTGCATTAATTTTTATTGGCTGCTTATAGGAATTGAAGTATATATATTTAATTTTTCACAGCATATGTATAAAGTAAATATTGTCCTGTTTCACACTACACAGCAATGTTGTAACAATAAGATATATTTCCATGTGTCCCTACCCCACTCAATCCTTTATGCTATAGTTTCCACATGTGCTACATATTACATATTTTTTTAAAAAAACCCATAAGACAATGTTTTTATTTTTAGTTAAATTGTCACATATTTTAAATGGAATAAAGAAGCAAACGATATTTTCTCTCACATTTACTTATGTGGCCATTCAGTCACTCAGTCCTTTCAAGTCTGTGTTTTTAAATGTGTCTTATAACATTATTTTCCTCTTTATTTTATTGTCATATTTGTTCCTACAGTACCTCATGGCTAAGTGATGCCACCTAACTCATTACATTTCCTTCAGACTCCCTGTTCTCAGTCTTCTCTCCCAGACAGTGTAATGAGGAAAGGGTGGCAGTGAGGGGTCTCTAAGCTCTTCGAGGTTAAGGATGAGTCACCATGTAAAACCTAACTCAGTAAATTGCCTGAAAGTAAAGCCTCTCAGACAGTTTTATACTCTGTGCATTGCCTTGTATTGGACTTTGAACAAAGAAAGCACTCAATGAATATTTATTAGATCATTGGATGAACAAAGAAACTCTTTTTTTTTATGTTATGCACAGTGAAGGAGAACCTGTGTTGCTGAAACAAAGTTATCACTCTGAAAACCAATAATGAAAACCAACAAGAGATTCAGTTATATGTTATTGCTTCTCAGTGGAAATAAACAAGTAACAAACAAACACTCGTTTCACTTTGTGCATAAAATAAAGAATAATTATAGCCAGTTAGGAGAATCCTGTTGAAGCTTCCAGAAATCTATCACCTATCATATCATATAGGTGTCATAACATCATGTGTCATATCTTATCAGTTAATCAATCACAAGGCAGAAGAATTTCGGCATGGAGAGCTAAAAGTTCTTTTATATTCATTACACTAAATCCATCACCTAGCATTATTGCCACAAGCACGGTGTCAGCTCATGAAAGTTTCCAAGTACCTGTTCTATTTTCTAAAAGATGCAAAGGGAGATGCTAAATGGTATTTTCTTCTGTTCCCTTTTCTGTTTTCTTTTTGTGGAAGCAGGGACATTTTATGCTCATTCAGCTAAATAAACTGCTGAATTTATAAACTGAGAGGAGACTCCTTGAAACAACAGGCAGGAGGAGGTCTCAGAGTGACTCAACAGCTGGATTTCGACAACTATGGCCTGTTTGGAAAAATGAGCTATGGGGAGCTGAGGAGAAAAGGAGAACAGTTTAATTAAAACTGGCTCAGGATGAAAACCTTAATGAATTGCAGTCCTGGAGCAGAGCAGATCTTGAGACTCAAAATTCCTGAGGGAACTGTCAGTAATAAAGATGCAATTATCTGAACTGATTGCTCATGAGGCTCAACGTGTTTTCGATAGTGCCACGTGTTGTTTCCCAGGGTGGAATATTTGGCAGAGAAATAACCTGGCAGTGTGTGCTGAAAATAGTTGCTTTGTAATTACATTGCTGCTTTCTGTAAATCTGATAATGAGGTAATATCTGATATGCAAAAATTAATCATATATTCAGAGAGCCCTATGTTAAATGTCACATGAGTAAAATTTTCTCTCCTTAGATAAAACCTAGTCACAAAAACCTCTGAGAAACTGAGTTCAAAAAAGCCAATTATAGATAAAAGAAACCAGATCTGCCTTCAAGTCTACAGTGTCATTCTTACTAGATCAGAGCGGAAACTAGTCTGCTGAAAGGACACAGCCTCGTGCTGCCCCTGAAGTGTCCTGAATGAATGTGAGGGGTCTGCATCTTTGGGAACTCCTGCAGGAGTCCAGTGTGTTCATACTATTGTTAATTAACAATAGTATGTCCTGTGCTAGTTTGTATTTGCTTCTGTAAAAATAATGTGCAGACTAAGCATCATAATGATAAAAGCTTATTCTTTTACAACTTTATAGGTCAGAGTCTAAAATAGGTTCACAGGGTTTCATGACCTCTGAAGGTATTAGGAGAGAATCCATTTTCTTCTCCATTCCAGTCTTTAGAGGTGTCTGTGCTCCTTGGCTCACAGGAGGAAAGTCCCTTGCTTCGTCTTCCTTGCTGCTTCCTTCCCTGCTTCCACAGAAAGAAACCAGCAGTGTAGCACCTTCTTTCTTCTCAAACTTCTGCTTCCATTCGCATACCTCTCTTACTCTGATGCTTCTAGCTCCCTGTTATAAGAACCTTTATAGTTACATTGGGCCAAGGATCACTTCCCCACGTTAAGATGCTTGACTTATGGTACATTTACACAATGGAATTCTATATAGCAGAAAGAAAGAAGGAGCTTATACCCTTTGCGACAGCATGGATGGAACTGGAGAGCCTTATGCTGAGTGAAATAAGTCAGACGGTGAGGGACAAATACCATATGATCTCACCTTTAACTGGAACATAATCAACAAAAGAAAAAAGCAAATGAAATATAACCACAGTCATTGAAAATAAGAACAATCTAACAATAGCCAGAGGGGAGGGGGGAGGGGACAGAAGGAAGAAGGTTTTCAGGAACTACTATAAAGGACACATGGACAAAAACAAGGGGGAGGGTGGAAGCAAGAAAGGGAGATGGGTTTAGAGGGGGTGGGGCTGAGGGGGAGGAGAAAATACAACTGTATTTGAACAACAATAAAATAACTTAAAAAAAGAAAAGATCCTTGACTTAATCACACCTGCAAGCTCTCTTTAGCAGAAAAGGTATTATATTCACAGATAACATATTTATAGGCTCTGGGATAGGATGGGGACACCTTTGAGGGACCATTATTCAGTCTCCTATACCTCCTAAAAACATTTGCAGTAAAAATCGGTGACCTTTAGGTCCCAACGTACAGACTTGCAGTATTTTCTACCTTCTTAGTGTTGTGAAGGCTATGTTGGTATGTTGGGTATGACCCAATGGTATGTTGGCTTTGAGTTCCTACAGAGTGGCCTTAATAAAGTAAGGAGTTTATCTGTCTAGTACAACAGGAAGTCCAGGCACAGGCAGCCCATGGTTTCTCACTTTTCCCTCTTTTCCTGCTTTGCCATCCTCAAGGGTGACAAGCACCTCAGGTGTCCTCCCAGGTTTACAAGGAGGAAAGAGAAAAGCAGAAGAGGTAGCTCTAATAGACTTCTAACTTGTTCACTAGAACTGACTAGCAGTGCCCCCCGCGCCCTCCCACCCCAGCTTCAAGGGACCACTTTTTGATGTCGGCATTGGAGGAGAGCAAACAGAAAGGGAGTTGAGTCAGTAACCAAGGAGAACTCTAAATCTTCAAGTTCACCTCTTACCAATCAGTGATTGGATAAACCAGCTGCCTGGTATTTTTAAAAATATGTCCTCTTGCTCACCCAATTTTCCACCAGAGTCCCCTACTGGCAACTAAAAATAACACCAGTGTGTCTGCACATGCCCAAAATAACAAATATTTTAAAAATAAAATTATTTATACAGGCCTAAATGATAGTTATGACTATACTTTTTATCTGAGCAAATTAGCTGACTTTTTAAAAATTAAGTGGCTCAATCAACAGGCTACCTCAGAACTGTGTGAAATAGCCTATTATAACACACACCACCTTTCTAGGCACCACTCCTCCCCTGTAGCTTCAGGGCAACCATTCTGTTCAACACGTCCATGGTCACAGTCCACAGTGATAGGCTGGGTTGAAAAACCATCTTCTCTCTGGACCCCACTCCTTGGAGAGTTGATTCATTTAAGAATGGACAGCTGATGAAAACTAGCCAGTCTATTAATACGTTGCCTCAGAGTTTTGAAGCTGGAATGGGAGAGAGACAGTACCAGTCTCTCCCTGGATGGCTACGTTGTAACACAGAAGTCAGGGAGGCTGGGATCACCCCGTTTCATATGCTGTTGACTGGGGAGCAGAGAAGGCTAGTCCTCAGAGAAAACTGTGAGGTAGAAGAGCAGAAAGGAGCACAGACAAAACCCTGGTTCTAGATCATCCTTGGGGTGCCCCCACATTCCTGTGCTTGGTTTGGTTACTGGACGTTAGTTATTATGAGAATACTGGAGTTAGCTCAGTGTAGTGCTCTATTATTTACAACCAGAATATAACTCTATAAAAGTGTAGGATTATTACCAAGCCATAAAAAATTATGTCTGTAATAAGACTACTTGTGTTATAATAAAAGAAATTACTTTGATTCATTCAAAGGCAGAATTATAACTGCTGGACTATAATTAATCAAACTGTATAGTCTTATTTCTTCCCTAATTCCTAACACATCATACATATAGCAAAATATGATAGAGTATTTAAAATAGCAATAATAAAATTCAGGGCCTATGCATAAAATCTGGATGGGTGCCATACATCAAAAAGGAAATTTGAGTATTTTACAGAAATGAAATGTGTTAATTTCAGACCTTATTCCTCTGGGACAGACGAGAGAGGACTTCAGTGTAATACAGAAAGATTTATGGTCATGAAAGGTTTTGTTTGGGATCTGCTAAATTTAACAATTAAGAAAATGGCATATTTCCATTTCTCACACAAACCATCTCAATAAATATTTGAGATGAAAATAACTTTATCAATTTTACTTTTAATAGCTCATTTTAAGTTGCTGAAATCTGACAGTTCAGAAGGCAATTATATTTTATTTAAAATACAGTTACAATATAAAGCACTAAAGCCCGAGTCTGTACAGGTGAGAGGATGTACTGTATTACCCATTGCACTGCTAATTGATAAACTTGCCTCATGAAACTGTGAGCAGAGCCGTCTCAGACATCTTGTTAATGAGCCTCCATTGGGAATGCAGACGGGGTTTTGCTTCTAGCCCTTCTGCAGGCAAGTAAGGAAACGGGGCTGCCTGGGTTATAAATCCAGATGCAACCCTCACAAGAAGAGATCCTCATTTGTGCCATCTGTTCGGGCTGAGCTGGAAATGAAATATAAGATGTCATTCACACAGTCCCTGGAGGATTGTCACCAGATGATCTTCCTACAAATTTGCCTTCAACTTATCAAGGGCTGCTGTCATTTTTTCCACTGTTTGTCATCAAGTCAGCTGCCTTAGATTTCCCCATCAGTGACACGGACGACCAGCCCTTTCCTGGAAATGTGCTTCTCCAACACGGAACTTCCTGGACACATATGTTTTCAGAATTGTGTCTACCTTCTCAAATGCCTGTTTTCCATCCCTCTTTGCTATTATTTGAGTATTTTTGAAACTTTTATCTTTGACCATCTCTTCCTTAATCTCTATACTTTCTCCCTGGAAGAATACATCTACTCTTTCACTTTCCACTGACATCCTTGTGCAGATTCCCAATTCATCTCTTGAGTTTTATTTCTATTCTTTCATGAGCCAACTGACAAACTTCCAACTGGACTGACCCTTCAAATTTAATAAATCATAAACCTCACACATCTTTGAACTCCTGACTTCCCTTGTGCTATTAATGTTTGTCCTCCTGACTTCCCTAGTGCTATTAATGGCGTTGCTATCTTCACAGCCTCCCAGGTTTTATGGAAAGACGTGGTTTTTGACTTTGCTTTTCTTTATATTTCCATGTGGAGAACTGACACATTCTGTCTAGCCTTTCTTAGCAATTTTGTCCCTATTTGTTCCTTCCTTTTTATTCCAGTTTTTACTGCCGCAGCTTTGGTTCTTGTTAGCTGACATTTAGATTATGGTAATTTTTAAAAAAGATTTTATTTACCTTTTTTTCAGAGAAAGGGAGAGAGAAACAGAGCGAAAGAAACACCAATATGTGGTTGCCTCTCACATGCCCCCAACCAGGAACCAGGCCCACAACCCAGGCATGTGCCTTGCCTGGGAATTGAACCAATGACCCTTTGGTTCAGGGACCAGCACTCAATCCACTGAGCCACAACAGCCAGGGTTAGATGATGGTAATTTTTAGGTGGATGCTCACTGATGCCATGGAGGCTGAGGCTGAGGCTGAGGCTGAGGCTGAGGCTGAGGCTTCACCGCGATTACCTTGGCTCTCAGCTCCACCAATCAGCTGCTGAAGATGCAGCAAGGCTTTCCAAGTGCAAGAAATAAATCCCAGGAGCCTTTGAACATGGCACAACCCCTACTTACTTTATCGCAACACTTCAGAGGCCAGACTTAATGGGAAAATAACAGAAAGGACTTCTTGGTGTTGTTTGTATTTGGCAAGGCTACCTTGTTACTCGATCATGTCAGAATAAATGTCTTTCAATATAGGGGAGGAGCTTCTAGTGAAACCAAGACACCAGTTGCTTGACAGTATTCAGATGGGTTCCATTAGCACCCTTTAAGCCCAGAGTGTTCCTTCTAGCTGTCCTACGTACCTATGTTTTCTAATAATGCTAGTCAGACAGCTTTGGTGGATAGGAAATAATTGTTTATAAAATGAGCAGCCCGAGTACGGAAACTTCGCACTTTCATCTGCCTTTATACTTTGCATTCTCGTATAGAGTAGGAAGAACCTACCAAATAAAGTAGGCATTGACACATATTATGGGGAAAAAAGTCAATTTTGGAGTCTAGTCTAAGGTTATCACTGTGGCACATGCCCTTCTGAAATTAAACAGAGCCAAACAATTTCCACTATTAACTTTGTTTGCAGACTTTATCCTGTACTTTTCTGTCTGATAAACCTGTTTCTGTATATTCTCATTAATTCTGTGGTTTGTCTTGGAAAGGAGGTTAAGACAATTGCTGAATTAGCTTATGCATTTTTTTAATTAGGAAGAAGCACATTTACTAAGAACACACTAATTATATATTTATAGTGGTATGTGTGATGTAGATAGAAACTGTTTATTCCTAAACTTTATCTTTTTTATGCAATAGTAAAATCTCTTGTTTTAAAAAATTCTGGTTAAGACACAATTCCCCCATTCAAATGACTGTGCCTAATCATTTTAATATTTTTGAAAAGGATATTGTTCAACAATGTAAAACTTAGACTTAAAATCTTAGTTTTAAGAATTACTTTTTTATTGTGAAACACTTTTTATCATATCTGATTACTGCTAAGATCTGAGTGTGTCTTATAATCAAAGTCAAGTGAAGTTTTCCAGCCCACAGGGAGGAAGTTGATAAGTATCTGTCAGTGACTGGACAGAGACAAATTTACTATGTGTACAAGCTATTGATCATTCAATTGTCACCTCCATTAACAACTTTGTATCAGTAACATCACACTTGGGTCAATTTTATATTAAACTCAAATATCTGTCACTTAAAACTTTAAAAAATTAATATTATTCAATTTTTTAAAAAATTATTTTGTTATTCAATTACAGTTGTCTGCATTTACCCCCCACCACTCCCCCACAACCCCAGCCAAACCCACCTCCCTCCCTTACCTCCACCTTCCCCCTTGGTTTTGTCCATGTGTCCTATATAGTTGTTCCTGAAAACCCTTCCTCCCATTATCCCCTTCCATCTCCCCTCTGGTTACTGTCAAATTGTTCTTAATTTCAATGTCCTGAAAGAAAAATTAGTTTATATACAGATCATCTGTTCTGTCCTACCTGATATATTGAAAGGAAGTAGAAATTGCCAAGTTTGGGGGAATAGGTAGAAAATTTTCTAAGATAGTAAGGATTGGTGTACCCAACATAAGCATCTTGAAAATCTGGCATGATAGCGTTAAACATTCATCTATCGAAAGGTCTCAGTTGGCTTATAAGCAAGCTATTTAACTCCCAGTGGTACATCATTTAATTACAAGAAGCAAAACTACAAATTTCGCTACATAGAAGGTTCAAATGAATCCCCAGTACTATTTAGAATGTCTCAAGATCATGACGAAGCCTATGAAAAACAGTACATCACTGAGATGGTGCACATGATGGTCACAGGCCAAGAGTGGTTTAGAAAAACCATTATATTCTAAATGTGAAGCAGGTGTAGACCAATCTTAGTGAATGTGTGCTGGTGGACTGCTTGCATCAGACTTCACTGAGATGCTTACCTAGAGTTAATAACATCCCTGGGCTCTGCTGCTCATCCTCAGAGTCATCATATGTAGGACCAGGAGTATGCATTTTCACAAGACCCCACAATGATTCTGACATACCTTAACATTTGGAGGATACTCCTAGATACAGTTTAAGTGTAGTCCTTGGAATACAGTGGAATGGAAATATCTGTACTGTTTATGGTTAAGTAAGCTAAAAAGAAAACCTGTGAACATTTGATATAATGTTTTCTTATATAAAAAGGAAGATATTATGGTGAATCCTACAGTCAATGGTATTTTACAATGAAAGATGATATTATAATAACTACAAGCTTATAAGTCATATATTAAAAAGATGCATTTGAGTTAGTGTATGAGTGTTCCTGAAAAAAACTATATGGGCATGATCCATATACAGTGTCTAAGCTAAGTCACTCTTGTCCACAAGAACTTGAGGTCCATGCAGACTCTGGTGAGGACTGGAGAAACATCCTTCATTTGTTCACGGAAGTAGTCGAAGTCATCTAGGCTGAGACACAACATTTACATAGTGTGTAAGAAGTAACCCCATGGTGAAGAGAGCGTAGCACAGCTGTAAGTCCTGGTCAAGTGCCCAGCAGATGCTCTCAACCAGGGTGATCTTCCCTCCAGGAGACATTTTTGGTTGTCACACTGGAGTGGGGGAGAGGAAAGGTACTGGCAGTCAGAAATGCTACAAAACATCTTTTAATGCACAAGGTGGAGCCTGCAACAAGGAACTACCTGGCCCCCAATATTACTAGTGCCAAGATTGAAAAACACTGATTGGGGAATTAACCCTATGTAACCTCTGGATTTTTAGGTGATCCTGGACATAGAAAACACAGAATAAAATACCTATTTGTCTTCAACAACAAAACAAAGCTGTAATTTAAAAACATGAAAGAAGAGACCTGAAATCCTGATACTTATACCTGAAACATTCTTTTGCCTAATAGAGAAAGAAATTCAGAGACTGGCTAGTGAGATTAATAAAAAAAATGTAATTCTGAACATTGAAACGCATTAAAGAAAATGACTCAGGAGACAGAAGAGAAAATAAAGGATGAAGAGAGTGACGAAATGACAAGATGAGAGGGGATGGAAACCCACAGTGGAAATGGCCACAGTTGGAGTCAAAATAAAGGCATCAGTAGCTACCTCGCTTATGCTGAGTAACTTCTGTCCTAAGGGCTCAAAATAGGAATGAAAACAACAGCATAAATATCAGCTATTGTCATTTTCTATACTATTTAATTTGCCTGACAATAGCACTGTGAGATGGATACCAGTGTCTCCATTTGGATCCGGGAAAACCAAGGTGTAGGCATAAGAGTTAGACCTGACCAACTGGATTCCATGGTCTCTGCCAAGGAATCTGAATCTAGAGGGAAGGATGTGAAGCTGATCTGATGGTGGTGGAATGAGTCAAGAAGCCAGTGGTCTGGGGCCAGCAGTCACTGACGGTAATGCCAGCAGTGGGGATGAGGTAGTAGCAGTACCCAGCTCTGTGTGCTAAGCACATGCTCCAGTTGGAGCCTTGGTTTTGTTGTCTGATTGGTTGCTAGGACCCTTTGTTTGCTGTCAGCACTTTAAGTGGATGTTCCAGCATTTCCATCAGGAAAATAAAATCTTCATACCATTCCAACAAACCATCTTTATTTTAAATTAGCTAGGGTTGGTTTCAGTGGTTTGCAAGCAAGAAGCCTGATGGGTTTAGAGTTGGAAGGAGAAAAGAGAACTCTTTAGTTATTTAAATAGGAAATAAAGAATGACCTTTGAAACAAAGAACTTTATCCTACCTCCCCCATTTCCAGGACTTGCTCCTTTGACCATGAGGTGTTTTCACAACGGACAAGCAATGATTCTGTGGGGAAGGGGGGTGCATGGGGGAGAGGGATCTCGGCAGAAACCTGAACGATACTTATCACTGGCGCTCAATAGAGTTACATTTCCTTAAACTGAATTATTTGAACTTTGTCTTTTAAAACTTTATATGACTGGCCCCAGGGCATTCTTCCCCAAATTTTCTCATACCTGCTTTATTCCTGCCATTTTTTCTCAGCCCAAATGCCCTTTGCTCAGAGATCCCTTCTCCGACCGCGTGAAGTGGGTTCTCTCATGTTCCCCTCTTCCCACTCACTCCCTTTTATTTTCTCGATAGCACTTACCATCCCTAAATCTTTTTGATTATTTATTTGTTTACATGTTTATCTCCTCCTGCTTCATACCCCTGTGAGGTCTTTTTTGTCTTGTTCCGACTATATCCGCAGTGTCTGGAACAGCTCTGGCATGAAGGGAGTCTGTTTTGGTTGGATGAATCAGTGGATGAAGTCCAAGCTCCTCAGCTTGTCATATACTCTCGATACTTTCAAAATAAATGAAATGCACACATGCATACATTTTTTGTGTTCTTGCCATATGGAGATTAATGGGAAAGGGAAATGATTTATGTATTTAGTTGAATAACAATCTTAATTGTTCTAAAAGCAGCATTTTAAAAATTAAAGAGATGTATACTCTTACCATCTATGATTTCTCTCTTACTAATATCAACACTTTTGAAAGAAGTTATATTGTACAGAAAAGCTAACATATGACACGTGTCCCTCTATGTCACAATATTTTAATTTGATATAGTAAAATATCATCATGTAAGCAATATAAAATTTGTTTACTGAGCACATAGTAGGTATCGTGTACTGTATTAATTACTGGAGAACTAATTGAGAACAAGGTAAGTGCAGCCTGTGTCCAGAGGGAGCCTACAGTTTTTCTGGGGATCCAGATAAGGACACTGTTCAAAATCCATAGGATAAATGTGATGACAGATCTGTCTAGGTCTCCACAGGAACACACTGAGTAGGGCTTAGCCCAGGATAAGCTGCAGGGTGGGCAATGGGCAGCAAAGTCTAAGGTCAGATCTGTGTGGGTGAATGAGCTGAGCAGAAGGGGTTAGGGTTGAGGAGGGAGCATGAGGCAAAGGAATCGGCAGGTATGCAAAGGAGTCCCGTGAAGAGGTCAGGCCAGCACAATGCGCACTGACCACATCCCCCAGCACCAAGGTCAGTCAGCAGGTTCTGGGCCACCGGTGTCAGCAGCAGCCTGTCTCCTCCAGCTGAACTCCCCTCAGCATCACCCCAGCGTCCGCGTGCCTTTCCTGATCTTCCGGATGGGAGAAATTTCTCTCCCCTTTGTCCATCACTTGATTTACAGGCTGTCCAGATGACCATGCAGGTTGTGACTGCACAACCTACCCGAGCAATGTGGCAGCCCCGTGGAGGCAGATGTATTTATGAACACACCATGTCTTTCCCACCAGTCTTTCAGTGACTAGAGGACACAGCTCTCATTGGTTTTATTCAATTGTCTCTGTCAGTTTGAGTTTGGGATGTCAATGATCTATGAGTTTTGACAGAAAGATTAAGAAACGTATTTTGAAAAATCAGTGAGAACTTGTTGGATGTTTTCTTCTCCATGTTCAGATGTGATGGGAGTGGGCAGTTGACCCTCCATACACAGTGAAACTCGGCTCATTCACCCATTTTTTTAATTTTAAAAATTCACTTTATGTTGTCTCTTGACTTCAAACGATTCATAAGAACTAATCTGTTGATGCTACCATTAATTTTATCATTTTTGGTAATTCCTCAAAGTGTTTCCTTTCTATTAAGAAGTTGTGCTGGTACACATGTGGAACATCAAATTATCAGTACTATTTACTTTAAGAGATTCTGTATCACAGGAGCTACCCCATTGTTACTTCCTTTCTTTTCTTGTTTTAAACAGGGTAACAGTCATTTGAACTATACATCTGTTAACCAGAAGGCCAATTTACTTCAACTCTTAGCTGCTTCATAAGAGCTGTATTGAGAACCTCCATAGCTCACCGCCATCTGGTGTCATTAACCTCTGAAATTCCTTCAAGCGATCCGTGCTAAAGATTGTGCATGTGTGTAGATACATTTTCAGGAGAATTTTTTTGAAATGACTTTTAGCAACTCAGAAAAGTTTAATAAGTTAATTTGTATCCTCCATCCTTATTCTATTAAATTTCAGCTGGAACAGCAGATTATAGCTATTTTTGGAGGGCGTCTAGACACCACAGAATTCTGCTTTCCTCTTGTGGCTTTTTCACGCACATACGGTTTGGGTTTTTGAAAAGCAAAATGCTTTCTAATTCCATTCATCTATCTTAGTGGATTTGAGAAACTCCAGAAAATAATTCCCTGCATGTTATCACTTTGTGCTGCTAATTCCCTCACCTAGTTCATCTTCAGGTTGCCCCACTGAAGGTAACAGTTAAAACATAATGTAATCTAGCAGCAGCATCATATCAAGCCCCTAGATCTTATATTATGGGGGCTCGTGGCCCAGGAAATGGGAGGCAGCACAATTTAGCACTGATGGAAAGGAGGAAGAGGAAGTGAGCATTGCCAAATGGTCTCATTTAAAGCCCTGGATGTATAATAAAAATGTGTAGAAAAACATATATACCATATTGAAATCTTGACAATAAGCTACACTGTATTTACAATTTGCAATGGATTTTGTAACATACATCAAGTTAAAAATTTTGTCCCAAGCAGATACATTTTTAAAGATCACCATATTTCTTTTCCTACCAACTCAAAACTAAATGTGCTAAGTACATTCTAAAAAATGAGCTACTCAGATTGTAACAAATCCTCTCTATTTCAGCAGTTGCCTCCAAATTGAAACAGAATAGGTCTGTCATTGACCTTACCAAATTCAAAGAGGCAGCATCTTTGCCGGGGGTGGCAGTGGGGGACACTTACAATGAATTATCAAGATGTGCTCCTTCCTCAAGAAGGGTGAACTTCTCGTTCAAGGAAACAAACATCTAACAAAGGACAGAAACACCCAGATTTAGATGGAAGATGGCATCCTATCCATAAGGATGTAGAGACACAGCTTGACTACATTTGAAGCAGTAAAAGAAGTTACTGTATCTTCCATGTCTTTTCAAGAGTAGTGATTTTTTTCAAAATAAGTCCAAACCAGAACATTACAAGTGAATTCAATAGGAAAGTTCTTTGGATATTTCAAGGCCTCTTTATATACACTTAGCATTTCAGAAGTAAATGCTTCAAATTTTTGAACTTCTAAGTAGTTCTTCCATGATGCAAAAATATTTTCCCAAAATATTTTGAAAATAAACTTATTCAACAAATCTTTTTAAGTGTGTATGATGTGCCTGACACTGTTCTATGTGCTAGATATGATTATATATATATGTGTGTGTATATGTGTATACGCACACATATATGAAAAATGAGGCAAAGGGAAAACAAAGGTAATAAACTAAATGAGAACTTAAAACTAAAGATTACACACTTAAGGTTTTTTATAAAGCTATACAGCTGCCTTATACTACTATATGAGAGCAAAAGAAAAATGAGGTTAACACTGTCTTGGATTATCTGTTGATAACAGAGAAATATCTACCTGCTGTGCAATTCTATCTTCCCATGTGAATTGGGGGCAATGTCTTGCTAGGCTTCTCTGCAAGAGACACTGTCTTGAAGTTCCAATAAGATTAACATCCGAATGGCAAATGGTCCCAGGAACATGTAGTGCAGGCTCAGGGACTAAGTGTAAATGCCTTCGCCAGTGAAAATGTCTGTCCCCAAGGCATGTCAGGTAGTGATAGTAATACAATTTGCTTAAATAGGAAATTGAATTTTCATTTAAACACTTTTTGTTGTATGGGCAGAAACCTCTGGTATTAACTATCCAGATCATTCTGGGACACTTAGCCAACCTAAGTGAAATGAGGATTAAATTGTTCCCCAACCCACCCGGTGTCTGTTGCCCAGCATACTAAGGAATGAATAAATTTGCAGAATCCCAGAAAAGGTGGTGATACTGCATGATGGGCAAAAGAGAAATTGAAGCAGAAGGATGTAGCGAACATCACATATTTAGCTGGGGTTGGTCCTGATTTTGTTCTGAATTCCTATCCATCATTTAACAGTTCAGGGTAATACTGAATAAGTAGAGGGACCAAAATGCTAAATTTGGCCAGAAACACAGGGTTGTAAAAAGAGAGTAGTAGCTGGAAAAATAATTTGATATCTTAACAGAAGGGCTTTGCATAGTTTGTCAAGTTATTTGGACCTCATTTGTTTATTTACTCAATGAACATTTATTGAGCATCCACTGTGTGTCAGGAGCTGTTTCATGCAATGAGATTCAGTGTAAATAAGGTGGAGAAGGACTCACTCTTTTGTTTTACTGCAGGTGATAAGGAGAAAAATATCAAGAAACTATCAGAAGGTGGTAAGTGCTATGAAGAATACAATGGACAATGATAGAGACAGCAACATGGATGGGCTGCTTCTAGGTGGTCAGTGAAGACCCCTCTAAGAAGTAACATTAAGGCTGAAACAGATGACAAAGGGAAGTATCCTTGAGAAGTTCTCGGTGAAGAATTGCCCAAGGAGAGGAATAGGCCCTAAGGTAGGAATCAGTTCTGTGGCTGGAATATCTGGAACATAGTCATCAAGAAGGAAGAGCAGTAGGGGATGATGAGGTGGAGTGAGGTGAAGAGGGCCAGTCTGTAGAGCACCCTGTAGGTCATGTTTAGGAGTTTGTGTATTTCCCCAAGTGCAATGGAAGGTAATGGAATTAAAAAAATTTAATTGATTGATTTGGGAAAGACAGAGAGAGAAATTAATCTGTTGTTCCATTTATTTATGCATTTATTGGTTGATTCTTATATGTGTCCTGACTGGGGATCAGACCTGCAACCTTGGTGTATGGAGACAATGCTCTAACCAACTGAGCCACCCAGCCAGGGCCAGTAATGAAATGTTTTCATCAGGGATGTTTTGAGGTCTGACTGTTTTTGAAAAGTCCATTCCATTGGTCTTTTATGTGACAAGCAGATTAGAGATGGGCAAGGCTAGAAACAGGAAGAAGAGTTAAGTCATTGACAAGAAGACTATTTCAATCAGCTTAACAATAACCCACAACCTTCGGACCAACTGACTATTTCAGTAGTTGAGTGGTGTGCTGCCCCTTGGACTGGGAAGGTAACAGAGGAAGTAGAGTGGGGTAGACAGGTTTGGGGTGCATTTTGAAAGCAGATCTGATGGGGCATGATCATGAATAATACAGGGGAAAGAGAGGAATCCAGTAGGACTCCTGGGTTTTTATTATGCAGTTGGGAAGAGATGGAAACTACTGAATAAGTAGGTTGGAAGGGGAGTCCAGAGTTCTCCAGGTGATAGGGAACCATTAAAGTTTTGTTTATTTGTTTTCTGTGTGTGATTAGAGTTACACTTCAGGGAAACAATTAGGCATTTGTGAAATTATATGTGGAAGAATTAGGGATATGTGTTCTTTGTCTTAGTTCTGACATTAATCAACCATGTGACAGTAAAAGTTACTTAAGGTCTCTTTGGATTATAATCATTCGTAGTTGTTTATTAAAGTATCAGAAACTGAGCTAGAGTGGTGAATACCAAGATGAATGAGACATGTTCCCTAAAGAAGGAGCTTGCGTTGTTGTTGTTGGACCTGGAGTCAGAGCAAGAGCACACATCTAACTCTAATACTGCGTTTCAATAATCACAGCGGTGTTTCTGTTGCAAGACTCATGTGCTGTGGGACTTTCCAAACTGTGGTGGACAATTATGTCTGTCTGGATGGTTGTGGAAGGCAGGGGAAAGAGTTTGAGGAGATTCTTAGGCTGTAAAGGATTCATAGGAGAGGAGTGATTTAGTCATTGTTACAAAGTCTCCCCAAAGTACCTCCTTTGCATGCTTATTAGACATGGTCTTTATGCTCCCCACTATTTCTGCATACTTTTAAATTTTTCCCATTTTCTTCTCCATAGCCACTGACAGCTTTCTTTTTAAGGTATTCAGCTATTACTAGGAGTAGTTAATATTAAGCAAATTATCAACAGATGCCACACTCTCATGCATAGGGATGTTGAGTCACTTTGTGGGCAGAGGAAACGCTCTGAATGTCCGCAGGACATGGAGAGAAATTGAGTGCATCCGATGTGGAAACTACTGTACTTTCAGTCAAGCCAACTTCATTTCTTTCTGTGACTCGCCAGTTTGCATTTTAAAAAGCCTGAGGCTTTGCCATCACATGCCCTAAATTATTCCCCCCTCATCCAGGGTCTAGCACAGTAAAGAATGGGCTCTCGAGAAGGGTTATGCGTTTCATCGAGTCGGCGAATCCTGCTTGTTGCTGCTGCCGTTGTTTTTGTTAAATCAGGCTGCTGAAGCTAAGACAACTTGATGGATGCAAAAACTGGAGGCAGGGTGGGGAGAAGCAGTCACTCTTTGGCTTTTCTTATATTGATAACAGCTGTTGAGTAGTTTTCTTTATTTCTCAACACTTCAAGTTGTTATCCCTTTTGATGGCCACAGATTCCTCAGAGCATAACTAATTGAAAGCTGGCAGATGTCGATGTCTTTTTGGGCAAATGAGAAGGAGGAAGGAGGAAAACCGGAGGGAGCATATTCTAGGCCGAGGGGCTGCCATTAGCCACGAGGAACAGGTGACTGTGGGCCGTGTCCCTCGTTGCTCAAGGGAAGATGGTGTTTTTAATGGGGCTGTTTCTATTTACTGTAGATAGAAAGCTGCATGTTATTATTCATTATCCAACTCCATTTTCCATGTATCATATTCAGTCTTTTCCCCCAGAAAGCCTTTATTTTTCTGCTTAAATAGGAATCATAGATGAGCTAAGAATGGAAGTGCTCACCTGCAGAAAAAATATATATAAGAAATAGGAACTGTCCTATCTTGTCATCATCTTGCTTAGTCATCACGTTCCTGCTTTTATAAGTGACCCTGTCCTCTCTTTCCTTTTTCTTTTCATTCCTTAAGTTGGCACACTGAAATAATCATAATGTGTTTTCCTTATGAGATTTCAAGAAAAAGTTCAACTTTAAAAGTCTTAAAATATTTATAAGCATAAGGATTCTTTGTTCAATAGGGGAAAATTGGAAATACAGGTGAGCACGATATAGCATTGCTGAACTCACGGGGCAGTGTCTGTGTGTGGCACGCAGTGATAACTGCACCGCATGGGACAAGAATTATGTTTTCCTGTGTGCTGCAATGAACATAAAGTGTGTTCCAGATTCATTATGATTACAAAATGATGTTTTGTTTATCAAAATAAAATTTTTAAAAAGCTTTCTTTTAAGTAAGGAAATACAGTGGACAAAGATAGATGGAATCACTTATAATCTCACTTCTCAAAATAACTATTATGAATATATTGTAAATAAATTGCCTGTTCTTTCCAACATGTGCATACACATAGAAGCATTAAATTATACATGCCCATCTATAAACTGCTTTCTTTCTTAGCAATCAATCTATCCATTAATGTTTTTTACGTGTGATTGTGAAATCTCAAAACAAATTTGTAAATGTAAATTTTGACCTTGTCTCTAGAGGAGAGTTTCCTGGGGTGTCTTATATGAATTCTAAAAATAATCTTCTTGGCCATTTTTCTCTCTCTGAAGCACCAAGCTATTTTCCCCTTGATTGTTTTCTCATATTGCAATTAAGAGCAAAAGTGTGGCTATGTTCTCCTCCCCTCCCCCTTCCCACTGGCAGCACCTTTGCTGGTGGTAATGGGATCTAAATGTCCGGGAGAAAGTTCCTGATGCGTGATATTCAGATATCAGCGATAAGTGTGCCTTGTCCCTTGAATGTAATTGAAACTAATAGAAATGTTGAATTTTGTTCTCAATGCACCTGGTGTTTTGGTTTTTTTTAAATATCTTCTCATCAAAGCTCCCCTTTATCCTAGTACTTATTCATTCAATAAGCATATGGACTAGGAATTAGAGAGACAGTGAGGAAAAAAAAGCAGACGTGGTCCCTGGGCTCATGGAACCTCTGGTCTAGTAGAAAACAGGCATTAAGCTGGTAAACACACTGACAAATACACAGTTTTACTAGGAAGGAGGCTACAAATGTTCTACAGGAAAATAGCAGAGGGAGCACAGTTCATGCTGTAGACTCAGGTGGTTGCTGTCAGGAAGGGGGTCAGTGGGCAACAGGAAAACAGCAACCTGCATATCCAAAACCATCTTGTCTCGGAATCATTTTCAACCTGATACACTGGCCCAGTTCATAGATGTCACCTTCTAGACCTTAGAATGAGCTTTACCTCCACGACCTTCTGTCCTTTCTAAAAAGGATTCTTCTGGGCTGTTCCTTGGATCTCTAAATTTCTAGAATCCTATAATAAATTCAGCTTATAAACACAGTTTCAAGTCTATCCATTATTATACATTCCCATATAATGATGGTTAGAAATAGTTCTCAATAAAGAAGATATAATTATCCAGTCTAGATGATGTTTATAATTGAAGCAATGGCTTGAAGAAAAACCTATTAGAGTGCTAATACTACTCAGTGATATTCTGCGGTACAAAGATCACACAATAGCTTTCACAACTGTCTAAGAATAATGGATAGGAAAAAAGAGTTTTATTATTTTTTCTCAAAGAAGTTCATTTTTGTCCTTTGAATAATAGAGAGTTTTCACATGAGGGATCGAGAAAGACTGAAGGAAATAGAAGGAGGGACAGTGGGAGGGAGAGAGAGAAAGAAGAAATAATGGTTGTAGTATTTTAAGTACCAAGGCTCTTAGTGCTCCTCAGCTTTTCCTGGCTTAGTGACTTTAAATGAATGAGATACAGTTACACTTCAATAACTTTAATTTATAGAGCTAGGAAAATGTCTCTGGTTCCATCTTTTTGAGCTATTTCATTTTTCTTTGATGACAATTCTATATGCACAGACCTGGTGACCAGGGCTGCTTATAGGTAATGAGTTGTCTCATAATAGAAGTTTATGATAACCTTGACCTCAGAAAGTCTTCCTCATGCATGGGAGTCATTTATAAAAATATGTGAAGAAATTATAGATCGGCTATGTCTTAGCAGAATGGAAGCTGAAAGCACAACATTTTAAAACAACTCGTGGGCTTCTGGGCATGACTTTTGGGTGGAAGTGGAAAAATGCACACACAGTTCAGTGAGCTGTCACTGGGACTGCTGTAAATCAGAGCTGAGCTCAGGAGGGTCACAAAAAGTAGAAGCTGTTTCTCTGTTCACTTCTAAATCTGGGCTAGATTTTTACTTTGACTCTTCACAATCCTAAGTCACCACCTTACCTATAAAAAGTCTTAGAAAAGTATTTTGTCTCAAACTGCTTGGGTGTTAATTCTCTAGTTTTTCAAAAGATATTTCTTATACTTTAAGTTGCCTGAAGAGGCACTTGTAGTCTCACTGAATTTTGCTGTGTTGTTGAATTTTTAATAGGCTTTCCTAGCCGTGATGTTACAGTGACCAGTGAAGTGATAAGTTAGGAAAAGGAGAGCTGGGGAGGCAGATATATGAGAGAAAAGCATACGCTGACCTTGAAGCAGCCCCTCAGCTGTAGATGCTGTCATGGCTGATAGCCCTTCTGCGGGATCTAATGATGGAGACCCTACTGCTTCCAAAACCCTCCCATATCCTTGCTATAGCATCACTGTCTTCTGCCCATTACCAGAAAATATAACTGCTTATATTTAAGGCAAAATTCCATGTCTTTCAGTCTTTCAGCAACAAGAGAGATGATAGTGAGCCTTGCTGTGGAGATATGGTCATGCCAGGATATATAAAGAGTTGTTGAAAAGACTAAACATTCAAGCAAAATTTTGTCATTCATAAAAAATTTTCTTTTATTGTTCAATCAGTTGATAGTGTAGAAACCTGGAAGCTCTCCGTGAATGCAGTATGCCTAAATGGACTTAAAATTTACCATTTTGTTGATATAACTGTAAATGTATTTAATCAGAAATAGTAATACCATTCATGTATCAATCACTTATTCTCTACCACACACTATGTTCAGTGCCTTCTATGTGAATTTATTTAATCCTTACAAGCTTTTCTTTCAATCCTCACCCAAAGTTATGTTTATTGATTTTGAGAGAGAGATAAAGGAAGAGGGGAGAGAGAGAGAGAGAAACTTCAATATGAGTAAGAAACATCGATCAGTTACCTATTGTATAGGCCCTGACTGGGGATCGAACCCACAATCTAGGTATGTGCCCTGACTGGGAATATTGTAGAACTTGCCATCTTTTTGGTGCATGAGATGATGCTCCTACCAACTGAGCCACCTGGCCAGGGCAAAAACCTTTTGAGTGAGAAAGATGTTATTATTCTTGTATCACAGATAGAGAAGCTGAGATTTAGAAAGAAGAAATAACATGTTGAGTCTCATATCACTAGAAAGTAGTAGAGCCAGAATGTACACCCTGGTCTCTGCCTTAACATTAACTTCAACCTCAGAGTTAAGATTAAATGACAGATTTTGGGAAATCATTTGATTGTCTCCAAAAGGAAGATATTTCTGAAATAAAAATATGGCATAATTTTTTTTCTGGATAATTAAGGGAAAATATCCATACTAATTAATTTTCTGCCTGATGTGCATTTATTAAGGTAAATTCAGTGTGCAGCTCAGATTATGCCAGTTTTTTAACAAGCAAATATTGCAGGATTCTCACACTGAGAAAAATAAAGTCATTTGGAATGAGTAAAAATCCAGGTCACTTTAAAAATATCTCAGTACTTTTAGCTATTTTTAAGTTAAGGTATTTTTGTTCTGATGTAATGATATAAGTAGGACATATTTGATGCTCATAAGAGCTAAGAAATCTCACGATGGTTCAAGGAGAAAGCTTTCATTATTACTCCCATGTTGTGTACTAATGAACAGACACATTGAACTATGTCAGGAACGATTACAAAAGGACAGAAAATATTTATTGAGCACATAGTATGTGCCAAGCACTCATTTCTCATAGTAGCTCTGTGAAGTAGACACCCCCATGTTACAGATGATAAAGTTGAAACAGGTATATGACTTCCCCAAGGTCAAAGCAAAGTATCAGAGCCAGAACGGAAGCCTGGCCTCCATCTCTAAAATCATGTCACATTGTGGCATGGCCTTTCCTTTTATATGTGCTATTATATCTACATATTAAAAACACCATATGCCACCATTATGTTTAAATATTTATTTTCTGGAGTTGCTCTCCATGGTGACCAAAATTCATAATGCTAGCTTAAATTTCTTTGACTATCCAATCAGTTCAATAGCATTTTTCATTTTTATTTTAGCACATAATAATCATGATATTATACTTTTTCAGTTCATTCATTAAATTACTCAGTCAATAACTATTTATTCAGCATATTCTGTGAGTATTATCTATAACCCATTTTGCTAGGCATTTGGGGGAGTTACAAAGACTCTATGAGTACATTCTAGAGCCCACAACTTAAACGAGGGTCAGTGTAATGGAGTAAGGCTGACTCAGGCAACACAGGTAACTTGACTACAGTTCAGGTTAAGGTATTTCCCTAACAGAGTTGAGAATTAAGCACTGTAGGAGTCAAAAGAAGGGATTTATTTATATAGGGATAGAGATCAGGGAAGATCCAGGAAGGAAATGGAATTGAAGTGGAATTAAGACTGTCTCAAAGAATAAATATGTGCTATCAGAGATGTTACGTTCAGAAGGGACCTTACAGACATTGTACCAAATTCTCTCATCTCAAGATAACGCTCAGAACCGGGAAGGTTAATTGATTTCCCAAGGTCATCTGTAACTGCTGCTTCAGCTCCAAACCAAAATTACCTGCTTAGCACCTTTTTTTGCAAATAGTTTTGACAGATTGTCCTGAATTCAGTATTGGGTACCTTGTTCATATCTTAGATACTCTCAAGAGGCAAATAAAATAAAATAAAGTAAAATAAAATAAAATAAAATAAAATAAAATAAAATAGACCTTTAGTGATTAGAAAAATTCATGAAGGAAAAGTCCTGCTGACTAGGCAAATCTGAGGTGGAGTCTGACAAATTTGGTGCCAAATCAGGTTTGGAAGAGAAGAGGAAGTAGCAGATGGAGTTTTATGCCAATGATGACAGCAGGTGGAAATAGGTAATAGTGAACAGATGGGCTCCATAATGTAGAAAGACCACCAGCATCACATTTTCCCTTTGTTCCCACATAGTCATAAGATTCATTATAGTTCACTGCAAAAATCTTAACTAAGTACAAACTCTTACAAAGGTATCACGCTCGCTGTCATGAAGGGAAAATATAAAAACAAGGGTGTTGCTCTGCTCAAGCTCTGTGCTGAAGCCCAAGAAAAGTAGGAACTATAGAACAAGCACAAAAGGACAGCAGTGTGATCCAAAAAGAGGACAAATAAATGCTACAAAAGAAATACATGTAAAGCATTTTTGGAGAAGGTGACATGCAAGATGAGTGTAGTCTGTAGGGGTGAAGGGGCCAGAAAAGCAAAGGAAATGCTCAACATAAACAGAAGCTCGGGGGCAGGTAAATGCTGGAGAGGATTTGCTTAACTGCAGACGACATGACACAGTTATAGATGGCAAATAGGTGGCATGGGGAAGTCCCTAGTCGTCATTATGTGGCTGGGAAAAAGTCATTTAAACCTCTCTCAACTTCCATTTCTACATTTCTAGAGAGAGATGGTTTCCACAATCCCTTCTAGGTTTAGGAGTTAGTAATCTCTAATCTAGTAGCTTCTTAAATTTCTTTGATTAATATTTCCCAAAGTATGTACTCCCACTGGAAAGTAGATTTTAAGTGGTATATGTGTAATATTTATGTTAATAATTACATAATTTTATAGGATTTCCCTCTATTTAAAGCAAATGATACTGATTTCCATTTTTGTAGTGGTATAAGTTTTTCTTTAAAATTTTTGTGTAAGTAGAAAATGTATACCACGTTACAGAAAAAACCTTAAATATTTTAATTGATGTGTTACATTTCAATTCTTACAAGTGTTACAGTTCATGCCATGATATAGCTATGTTTGTCTTGCTATAAAATCCATTCACATACTCATTCATTTGTAAAATAAAGACTTATAGAGTGCCAACGGTGTGACTCACTCCAGGTCCTGTGGTGATACTTTGGTAAACAAAGCAAACAAAATCTTTGCCCTCACAGAGCTGACATTCTTGTGAGGCAAGATTAACAATAACAACAAATATGATAAATAAGTAACATTCATAGAGTGTTAGGAGATGTTATGTGCTGGAGAAAAAAGAGTAGAGTGGGGTAAGGGAGACCAAGAAAGCAAAAGGGTACGTATTGGGTGATATGGTCAGGCAGGCCCATTGAAAAGGTAACATTTTATCAAAAATTTCAAAGAGGTGAGGGAGTGAGCCCTATGAATATCTAGGGGGAGGAATAATGTTATGCTTTACTTAACACTGAGGACAATTAATGTTTCAAGAAAGTATACCCTAATGCTCTTATGGATCCCTGCACTGTGGTCACATCCACTAGAGCAGGAGCCCCCAACCACTAGCAGTCCTTGTTCTGTTAGGAACCGGGCCACACAGCGGGAGGTGAGCAGCAGGCAAGCAAGCGAAGCTTCATCTGTATTTACAGCCATTCCCTATCCTCCCATTACCTCCTGAGCTCTGCCTCCTGTCAGATCAGCAGAGCATCAGATTCTCACAGGAGCACAAACGCTACTGTGAATTACACATGCAAGGGATCTAGGTTGTGAGCTCCTTATGATAATCTAAATGCCTGATGATCTGAGGTAGAGCTGAGGTGGTGCTGGGGAGCGACTGCAATTACAGATTATTGTTAGCAGAGACATTTGACTGCACAGAGACCATGATTAGTCAATTGCTTACAGACTCATATTAAAACCATATCAGTGAGTAGCAAGTGACAATTAAGCTGCGTCTGGCAGCAGGCTTTATAGTGGCAAGTGAGTTGATGTACTTCAATTGTACAGCTGCATCTGGTGGCAGGCTTTAAGTCAGAATCTGACACTTATTTTAGTCTGTGCATGGCCCACCCATTATTTTATTTACCACTTAGTCTGTACCTCTTTCCCACCCTGCACTCTTGTCTCAGTCACAGTTTTGGTAAGCCCACGGGCTAACCCTAGCCATAATGAGTAAAAACAAATGTCACTGGTTCCCACGATTCTGCATTATGGTTAGTTGTATAATTATTTCATTGTATAGTACAATGCAATAATAATAGAAATAAAGTGCACAATAAGTGTAATGTACTTCAATCATTCCGAAAACATCCCACAGGTATGTGGAAAAATTGTTTTCCACTAAATCAGTTCCTAGTACCAAAAAGGATTGGGGCTGCTGCATTACAGTTCGTTTGTGGGGAGGAATGAGAGGAAATAGGAGGTATATTTTATGTGGAACTCAGTTTGAAGAGCTAGAGAGACATCCTATGGAGAAACTCAAGTTGGAAATGAGGGTGTGAGATTTGAAAGTGAATTTGGGTTTCAGGAAGTAGATTTTGGATCATTTCTGTAACTATAATATTTAAAATTGTGACATTGCCCAGGGAAAAGAGGTGAACAGAACCTGGAAACCCCTTTCTGTAAGGGACTGGTGGTGGGTGGAGGGATTCTGACAGAACTAACGTGTACTGAGTGCCCCTGTGAATCGGGCTCCTGGCTGACAGCAAGGCAGTTTGCATATATTACACACTGTTTACAGAGCAGGTAAACAGTGACTATGTCATAAACATATTTATCTTTCTAGCAGTTTTCCAGAAGAAGCTATCGCATAGTGGTACTTAAATATGTGGTTTCCAGAGCGAGAGACCTGAGTTCAAATATCCATAGTGTGGCTGTAGGCAACTTAATTAGCTCTCTTCCTCCTCTCAGCGAGCAGCCAGCCACATCTGCCTCCAGGGTTGTTATGAGGCTTCAATAAGACAAAGTATGTAAATGTGCATAGTAAGCCCTCCATGAGTAGTGCCCACTGTTTAAGTAAATAAAGAGATAACACAGTAGTTTGAAATAGTAACAAGAGAACAGATCTTATGGCTTTCTTTAACATACGGAAAATTTGAGCATTTTATTTTTTTAGGGAATTATTAGCAATGGAAGGAGAAAATTCAACTAAATAAGAACTTCTACAATTAAATGGATTTTTCTTATTTTTACAACTATTACACAATTTGAATAAGATCAGTTATATTTTGCTTTTTTAGCTCAGTGCTTCTTATACTCTTTTTAAAAAAAATTATAAATCTTTTTAATGTATACAATAGCTGTTCTCTGTAGAAAAATGCATATAAACCTGACAAAATATTTTGTCCCCAATGTGGAAATAAGCAAAAGGACAACTCTGCCATTTTAAAGTTTAGTAGAGCAGTTTGAAAAGGCTGACACCAGGGAATGGCGCTTTGTCCGATTTACTCTTCATTATTGATTAGGGACTAACCGTTATAAGTTACATCTTAACTTGCAGAAAACTGGTAAGATGCACATGATTTTTGTCCAGTTCAGGTGCAAATTATTTCTCTCCAAAAGAGAAGATAATCCCAGAGGTCATGTTCTGATTGTCATGCTGAACATTAAGCAGTTTTGAATCTAATTTAGCAAACTTTATTCCAGATTTCTTTTTTACTGACATTGATCTCTTGTACCTTTCTTTGAATTATCTTGGAGACCTTGCTGGTTTCCTCATTAAGAAGGTAAACAAATCTTTCCGTGCTTACTCTGTATTTGTTTGGAGGTATGTTTACAGCTTTTTAAAAATTATGCTTTGTCATATAATGTATCAGTTAGGGTTTAAGCACAACCAAATGTATATTATATATGTGTTTAAGAAAAAAATAGATATATACTGTAGATAGTTAATTATGAGGATTTGACCTTGAAGTACTGTGGCACCTGGTTAAGAGGCCTAAGTGAGGATGTCAAGTTTCTGTCTGGTGCTGGCACCTGAAGTCCACGGCAGCTGGGAAAAGAAGATGGATGTGAAGCACAGCAAGAAAAGACAGGCTGGACGAAGGAGAAGCTGGAGCCTTCCATCACAGAACTAAATAGGCATCTGGCCCAGGAGTCAGGGGAGCTAACGTGGTGGTGGTGGCGAGAGGAGCTGGCTGGGGCCCAGCTGCTGACGCAGCCAACAAGGTGAGCCTGCAAGTAACACTATGCCTGCGCTCCAACTGTGCTTGGGGTCCTATACCTGCCTTTCCAGCATTTAAAAAAAGATGAATCCTGTTCCCCTTCCACTTTTCCAATCTTGCACAACATGTCTCCTGATGCCCACACTGTCCTGTAAAGCGACAGAGAAGGAAGTGCTGAAAAATACACTTCCGACTTAGCCAGGCTGATACAATGCATATCCATCACACACTATCATGATGTTGGCGGGGAGAGGTTTCGCAGACCTCGGAAAGCCCACTGATGGATAGCCTAGGGATTATGAACCCTGAGTTGTTACAAACCTTTTTCCTAATTATACATGATAATAGGAATGGCATCAATGACTCAATTAAGAAAACATTTCATTCCATATTTAGGCTTATCAGTGTCATGGAGTTTTAACAGCTAGAAGAATCTGTATATTTGCTGCCTTTCTTATGTTCCCTTTACCTCACAGCAAACATTTTGAGAAGTTTTTCAGCCTTCCCTATGTCCTAGGAAAGTGTATTCTTGACAGTGCTTTTATTTTTTTTAGGGTATATTTTGTTTTCCAATTTTTGAAGCAAATGTACGTATTATTAGAGATTTACTATTTGTGCCACTAACTTCAGTCACAATTAATTATATGAAACAAATGAATATTGTTCTTTGACATCTAATGTTTCAGATATTCAAAGCCATAGAATTTTGTGAAGATACTGCTATTTATTTTGTATTTTTAAACTTTGAGAACACCGAGTACCCCTTCATTCCTACCCTAGCTTCTTGATTTGAATCAATAGGAATGCTTTTTTAAAATAATTTTTTATTTTTCAATTACAGTTGATGTACAATATTATACTAGTTTCAGTCATACAGCATAGTGATTAGACATATATATAACTTACAAAGTGATCACCCTAATATATCCAGTGCCCATCTGACATCATAAATATTTATTACAGTATTACTAACTATATTCCCTATGCTTTCCTTTACTCCCCCATGACTATTCTGTAACTACCAATTTGTACTTCTTAATATCTTCACTTTTTTCACCCATCCACCCAACTCCTTCTCATCTGTAATTGTCAAAATGTTCTCTGTGTCTATGAGTCTATTTCTGTTCCGTCTGTTCCTTTATTTTGGTTTTTAGATTCCACATATAAGTGACATCATATAGCATTTGTCTTTCTCTGTGTGATTTATTCACTTTGCATAATACCCTCTAGATCCATCCATGTTGTTGTAGATAACAAGATTTTATTCTTTCTTATGGCTGGGTAATATTCCATTGTATGTATATACTTCTTTATCCATTCATCCATTGATGAACATTTATGTTTTGTTCATATCTTGGCTGTTTTAAATAATGCGGCAATAGACATATGGATGCATATGTCTTTTTAATTTAGTGTTTTGGGTTTCTTTGGATCAATACCCAGAAGTAGAATTGCTGGGTCTTTCATTGTCTTTGTTTCAAAGATTATTTTGTCTGGTATAAGTATTGCTATGCCTGCCTTTTTTGTTAAAATATCTTTTCAATCTCTTTACTTTTAGTCTGTGTGTGTCTATTGATCTGAAATGAATCTCTTGTAGTCAGCGTATGGAAGAGCCTTGTTTTGTTATCCATTCAGCCACCATATGTGTTTTGATTGGATCATTTAACCCATTTGCATTTAAAGTAATTGTTGATAGATATGTACTTATTGCCATTTTATTATTCATATTTTTATTTCTTCTCCTTCTTCTTCTTCTCCTCCCCCCCTCCCCCTCCCCCTCCCCCTCCCCCTCCTCCTCCTCCTCCTCCTCAAATCAGACCCTATAATATTTCTAGTAATACTTGTTTTGGTAGTGATGAAGTACTTTAGCCTTTTATTATCTGGGAAGCTTTTTTATCTCTCCTTTGAGTCTAGATAATAGCTTTATTGGGTAATCTTGGTTGTAGGTCCTTACTTTCCATCACTTTGAATATTTATGCCAATCCCTTCTGAAATGTTTCTGTTGAAAAATCAGCTGACGGTATTATGGGGGCTTCCTTGTAGGTATCTACCTGCTTTCATCTTGTTGCTTTTAAAATTTTCTCTTTGTCTTTAATCTTTACTGTTTTAATTATGATATGTCTTGGTGTAGGCCTCTTTGGGTTCATCTTGTTTGAGATTCTTTGCATTTTCTGTATATGTATTTTCTTCACCAGGTTAAGGAAATTTTCCACCATTATTTTTTCAAATAGATTTCAATTTCCTGCTCTCTCTCTTCTCCTTCTGGCATCCCCATGATGTGAATGTTGGTACACTTGATATTATCCCAGAAGCACCTTAAACAATCCTCACTTTAAAACTTTTTTTCTTTATGCTCTTCTCATTGGGTATTTTCTTCTACCTTATCTTTCGATCAGTGATTTGAGTCTCTTCTTAATCTACTCTACTGTTGATTCCCTGTATGTATTTTTATTTCATTTATTGTATTCTTCACTTCTGACTAGTTCTTTTTCATATTTTCTATGTTTATTTTATGTCTCCTTGTCTTTGCTGAAGTTCCCACTAGTTCATCTACTCTTCCCCTAAGTTCATTGAGCATCCTTATAACCAGTGTTTTGAACTCTGCATCTAGTAGATTGCTTGTCTCCATTTTGTTTAGTTCTTTTTCTGGAGTTTTGTTCTGTTCCTTCATTTGGAACATGTTTTTTTGTCTCCTCATTTTGTCAGTCTCCCTGTGTTTGTTTCTATATATTAGGTGAAACTGCTACATCTCCCAGTCTTGGTAGAGCGGCCTTCTATAGTAGGTGTCTTGTAGGGCCCAATGTCTCAGCCTTTTTGTCATTCAAGCTGGGCATTACAGATGTACCTCCTCTGTGGATTGTATACCCTCCTTTTATAGTTGAGCTTTGATTGTTGTTGGCACGTCAATGGGAAGGATTTACCTCCAGGCCAATTGGCTATGAGGACTGGAAGAAGAGTCACTATGCAGGGGCTAAGCCCATGAGGCAGGACTTGCTTCAGCAAGGTTCTGGTCCTTGATGGGTCCACTAGTGTAGGTGGTTGAGTGGTGCTACAGTATGGTCTGAAGCTATTCACTGAAGCATCCCAGGAGGTGTAGGTCAAGGTCAGCCACCACTTGTACCCTGCCCAGAGCCACGTGGCATGAGCTAAAAAGTGATCTACAGATGGCTACTGCTGGTGCTGGGCTTGGAGGTACCCGAGAGAGGCCAAGCTGTGAACTGAGTCCACCTGTCGCTAGTGCTGGTCCTAGGATCACTTAGAAAAAAGGTATGGGCATGCTGAGGTCAGATGCTACTTGCTTGGGGTTTTTGGATGCTTGGGAGATTATAGGAAAGTCTACAGCATCAACTAAGATAGGACTTTTGTATGGGAAAACCACTGGAAGCAGCAAGGGTGAACCCACAAGTTGTGTGGGGCATGGCCACAGGAAATCATGAAGGTGAGGTGAACAGTGTTCCATGTTGTTGCAGACTCAGATATGGTGCCCACCTATGTCTTCAGGGGGAGACCTTGCCAAAGGAACAATGGTTGCTGCCAGCATTTCTGTCTGGGAAAAGCTGCTCCTCCAGCCCTCACACCAAAGCCAGATAATTCAGTTCCTCTCTACATTTTCCTGGCACCTTTTGAGCCACTGTCCCAGGGCTAGAGCATGTTAGTCCAAATAAGTCCACATGGTCCCTTTAAGAGGAACACCTGGGGCCCTGGTCAGTGTGGCTTAGCTGGTTGGGCATTGTCCTGCAAACCAAAAGTTTGCAGGTGTGATTCCCAATCAGGGCACATGCCTGGGTTGCAGGTTTGGGGCATGTACTAGAGGCAATTGATTGATGTTTGTCTCTCACGTCAATGTTTCTCTCCCTTTCTTTATCCCTTCATTCCCCTCTTTCTAGAAGCAAGAAAATAAAAATATTTAAGAAAATACCATAATTTGCTGTGTATAATGCACACCCATGCTTTTGACCCAAACTGTCAGGGAAAAATTTTTCATTTTAATTTTTTAATTCAATTATTTATTTATTTATATTTAGATACTTGTTTTTTGTATTATAAAGGAATTTTAGCATTTATTTTCAAACATATTATGGTATAAGAAATTTTATGTAACAAATAATTGCAAAATACAAGGACAGATACTACGTATTTCAGGTACTATCCACATATAACGTGCAACCTTATTTTTCCCCCCAAATTCAGGCAAAAAAGTATACATTATACATGGCAAAATATGGAATAATGAGGAACACCTGGAACTCCAGAAGCCCTCCATCTCACTCAGCCACAATCCCTGCTGGTTTTCACAGCCAGAAGTTGAGGGGACTTTTCTTTCTGGCACTGGAACCCTGGGCTGGGGAGCCTGGCTCCTCAGGGGGAACCTCAGCAGTGAGGTAGTCTTCTTCACTTTTATCTGCCACATGTGGTTGTGGGACCAGCCTATTCTGTGTCCTCATCCCTCCTACCAGTCTCAATGTGGCTTCTTCTTGTATCCTTAGTTGTAAGACTTCTAATCAGCTGTATTTTAGGTGGTTCTAAATGATGTTTGTTCTGTAGTTTAGTTGTAATTTTGATGTGGTTGTGGGAGGACGTGAGTACTCTATTTACCTACTCTGCCATCTTGACTGGACATTGGAAACATTTTAGATTGTCTTTGAGCTTTTGACCCGTCTCTAACTCCATAGAAAGGAAACAGCCCCTGCCCATCTGCTCACTGCCACAGGGGAAAGGTCTTCTATTACAGAGCTAGATAATAACCGCCATGATGCTGGGGATTTTTGTGTTCAGCTGTTTATTGCTATGGGAATTTGGACAATTTCCTTTCTGAGAACTATTTTCACAGAGAAATTGCTTAACAAAATTTCACTGAACGTTTACTTTTCCATTGTGAGATGGTTCTGAAAATCATGTCTTACAGTGGATACGATGTCACGTGTGTACATGTACATAAATAAAAACAAAATAAATCTTTATTTTCTCACCTATTTTCAGATTTTTACCTGAGATGTACAACTTCTTGGTATTATATTAAAAAAATTAACATAGGTGCAAAAATATAGCAATTGATGGAAATATGGCACCAGGGCAAAAATATTATTTTAGTTGTTTTAAGTATATTTATTCAATAACATGTCCATTGAGAAAATAATTTTTATAATATTTTTGGTTAGAAAGCAAACAATAGTGCTTATGATCTATACAGAAAAAAGAAAAGTTTCTTTTATGTGTGTTGTCTGTAAAATTATATTCATAATTGCTTTGTTTTTATATAAGCTGGCCTACTTTTAGTTATTCATCTTGTGAATTTATGTGTAGCATAGTGCCCAATAATAGGCCATACTCAATAAAATCTGTTGAATGAGAAAGGAATAAATGAATGAATACATATATTTATAGTGCTGTATTTGCCTGTTTCTATTTTCTAACATCAGTCAGCGTATTTACTCCTAAAGCATCTTCTCTAAACTGAGACAGAGCCTCGTTTCTACCCCAACACAGCACACTCTGCTGGTGCTGAGAGATGCAGTGCAAACAGTCCTTGTGGCCTGTCTGTAAGGTTCTGCAAATCATCTGGAGCCCAGAAGTTCTAGTCCCTATTAAATAGACCTCACTAACCATGGAAAGGTGAAATCATATTATTGCCATGACTGATGATAATATCCCCATCTGAAGCTCTTCATTGCCTAAACCTGAAGAACCATAAACCTCTATATTGACCAACAAAACCTTTTCATCTTAAAAACACCACAGAATGTCTGTTAATCTTCTATTCTTCTTTCTCACATTAAGTGAATTTACCACAATACACTAAATCCCTATGATTACTCTCACCATCTGCTTCTGCTCTACCCCCTCTGCGATACTTGCATGTGTCAAGATAATCTAAGACTTCTTGTAAAGGTCTATCTAGTAGATACAGACAGAATTACCATCTACAAAAATTGGGATGGAAGCACCACTTGCCTTATGTCAATTACCCTTCCTCTACCCCATCTTCTACCATGTCTTACTTTTATGCAGTAAAATTTCACCCTTAATTTGATATATGATTACCTCTTAAAAATGTGTATCTGGTAATGCCTCCAACACCTCCCATAAATTTAAGGGGCTTACCATTTCTTTTAAGGGAAATGCCAAAGTCAAATATGGTCTCCATGCCTTGCATGTTCTTGTCCCAGCCTGGGTCTCTGGACCTATGCTCTCTTGTCTCCCCATTGTCTCTGCTACTTATCCACACTTCCATCTGTGCTCTGCCATTCAGCCACACTAGCCAACTTTCAGTTCCTGGAAGGGATTATGCTCACTCACACAGGAGGAGAGCCTTTGAACATAATGTTCTCTCTCTCTCTCTCTCTCTCTCTCTTTCTCTTTCTGTCTCATTTTTAAAAATTTTGGTAAGATACACATAACCAACAATTCACCATCTTAACCATTTTAAATTAGACAACTCAGTGGCATTTTAGTGGATTCGCAGTGTTGTGTAACCATCAGCAGTATCAAGTTCCAGAGCATTTCACCACTCCATAAAGAAACCCCATATCTATGAAACAATTATTCTCATTCTCCCCTTCCTCCACACCCTGAAACCAATAATCTAATTTCTGTCTCTATGGATTTGTCATTAGGGATATTTCATATCAATGGAATTATACAATATGTGATCTTTTGTGTCTGACTTATTTCACTCAGCATATTGTTTTCCAGGTTAATTATTCCTTTTGTGGCTGAATAATATTCTTATGTGTGTTGAACATGCTGTTATTTCCCCCCGAATGAGTTCCTATCCTTCTTTCACTTAGTTGCCTTCTATTCAGCCATCAGCAGTCCACTCAATGATCATGCCCTCAGAGAACTTCTAGACTCCGACCTAGGTGAGGTCATATGTACTTTTAGGCCCAGGTTTTCCTTCTGCATAGCTCTTATCTCTGTCTATAATTAAACACACATTTGGCAGCTATTTGATTAATGGCCTTCTTCCCAGCTAGAATCTAAGATCCATGATACAAGGAATCACATCTGTATTTGTTCCATAATCTAATCTATACCAAGTGCCTATTACAGGGTCTTCTCCATAAATAAACTTTTGTGAAATAAATGTTGGGAAATTATTTTCCACCAAAAAGTATATAATTAGCATCTGCTTAGTGTTCTTTTATTCCCAATGACATTTTGAATCAGAATAGAAATAACATTGTCATGAAGAAATTCCATGGAGGAATCTCCCTGGCAGGAAATAAGGGTCAGGGTTTGTTCTGGGACAGGGATTCCTTTCTGCTCTTGACTCAGGACAACCAGTGCCTCCTCCACCTGCTAGTCCAGCTCTCTGAGTCACCATTCCATTCACTCTAAGTCTGTCCTGCTTCTATTTCATCTGAATCAGAAAACAGGCACATTTGGTTTCATTACCATCCCTATCTCATCACTAGAAAAGTAGTGCTCTGCTATAACTAATTACCACCCATCATCTTTCCTCTCCAATATTTATAACATAAGCCTGATTGAAATTTGATGGGTTTCTGCAATGTTTGCAACTGAAGGATGCACTTCTCTGTAAATGGGATTGTAATTATGTGTTGGAATGTAACCTTCATCACCTCAATGGCAGTGTCTCTTCCCAATCTTTTCCTCATATTTGTAATGGGCTTAAAAGCGGTATTTCATTTTCCATGCCTTACTTTAACTTATACACAAACTATATCCTTTGTGCAGGATGTTTACAGGCTACACAAGACCGTCCTCTCCTTGGGTAATTCCATCTGAAAACTGCTAGTCATTATCTTCTTAAAGTGACAGCAGTTTCTTCTCCAGTATTTATAGACAGATAACAATTAAATTAAGGCTCTGATATAGAAAGAGTACAAGTTAACACATTTACTTCATGGCAGCATTTTTGTTTAATGTTTGTATAATTACATGTGAGAAAAATTTTCTCCAAAATAATTTTATGCTGCAAATGAGCTGCTTGAAATTTATCTCAGTGCAGCATCAGGTTAAGGGACAGTTGTGCCACACAAACAGAATCAGTATTACTTTAGTTTTTTACTATTTGACTTTTTCTAAGTCAACCCAATGGACACTGGAATTTTTTTGTTGTACCAGGAGCAGCTAAAACCTGCAAATGATTCTTCTTTTCTCCAGATGGAGATGGGAGCTTAGATCTGGATAACGTTAACAGCTGCTCTCTGAAGGTTGAGCTGTGAACATATAATAGCTAAACACAAATGTATTTCAAAAAATCTAAAAAATAAAGATGGGTCCTTCGCCTAAAAGACTGTCAATAGTGTAATTAATTATGCTAATGTAGTAAATGAAAGATGAAGTATTTAGCCATTAAAATACTGGGAAAAGGAGAGCACCATAAATATTGGCAATTCATAACCAACTATTCAAGGCTGACTGAGATCTTGGCTCAGTAATAATCAAGACCAAGTTATTATTTGGCCCAAGTAGTCTATTCCTAATTGTTTGGATGGCTAGTAGAGTCTGATGTGGTATACTTTTTGCATAATGTACAAAATCTTGTTATTCTGATTATAATCTGGCATTTCCTAAAGCTTATCTATGGGAAGAAAATATGCTAGTTTGGTTCATTGATTGCGCAGTCAACTTAGGTGTCATATTTCCCATTTTATAAATTTAAAGATTATTTTGACTTTTATATGCTTCTTTGTGATATATGAGTGGGTGAGAAGGGTGTACTTTGGAATATAGACCGGATTAAATTTTTGAGTTTGCAAGATTGAGAGCTGGACCTTCAGCAGTGGTGAATTCACCAAGGCAAAAGCCAACCCATGGGTACTTTCTGTACCCGATGGTGGCCAGTCACTCTTCTGAAACAGCACCCCTCTCTCTTGCTATAGGTCTTCTTCCAATTTATTTATCTTCTCTTTCTCAGGCTTTTCTAAGGAGATGGAGAGACCTGATAAGGAAAAATAGTCTTGAAAGTTAAAGGGTCCCAAGTTGGAATATTTTTCTCGGTGACATTAAGTGACATTAGGCATTAGGCAAACGACAATTTTTCTTCATTTTAATTTCATCATATTTTTAAACTAGAAATGCTCTGTTGTGGTTTCTTTTGAATATTAAATTAAAACTGGTTTTAAAGTGCCAGCCTAATGTGACACTGACATATAGTAGCCCTCAATAATTCATCTGACCAGGTATCAGATTACACTTTTTTAAAAAAGTTGACAAATACATATATACTTTTTTCTGATTTGGAAAGGTATAATTATAGAATTGCACTCATGAAATCCAACTGATTAATTTTTTTCTGGGGAAAAGTGTATGGTCATTGGATGTCCCCTCTGGTCAGGACTTAGAAAATTAGGGGCTTTTTTGTGTGGATGGCACCACAGCTCAGACGAGCACAGAAACAGCCTCAGAGTATGGGTGTGTGCCAGGAATCTCCTGATACTCTGAGCATTTGGAAAAATATGCAGAAAAACAAGGAGAGTCACATGCCCACATTCAGTTCTAGAGTCTAACTTTTGGATAAGCATATGCCATCTATTTCATATGCTGGTCTCTTGTCTTAACATCCAGCCTTTCTAGTTCTGTTGCCTGAGTAACCAGTTACCAGATCAGCATGATCAACATCCTCCTGAGATATTTGTCTTTCAGGCCTTGACCAGTACACTATGGTTTATAAGTTTACTCTTAACATATAACCCCATGACTTTAAAGGATCACATTTTTCCATCTACTGTAATAGAATAAGCCATGAAAAGACTTATTTAAGGCTGCACATCAGAAAAGAAACTTTCATTTACTCAAAGTGTCCTTTCATGTGGGGACATACTTCTCCTTGAAGGTGGGGTGGTTTTACATGTTGATGTTGGAAGACTCCACAAGTGAGGACTGTGGCTTTCCTCATTATGAAAGATGTCAGCACAAACCAGTGGGCACTTTCCTAGCTAAATTGGCCTCACAGACAACTGTCTCCAGCCAAATGACCAATTTAAAGGTCAATGTAAATGCTAACATTATTAAGTAATAGCAGTTGAAAAAAAGACATGCAGCTACAGTGGAGTGTTGAAAACGGGGAAGTTATGTGCTTGTTCCTACACTTCTTCCCAGAAAATGTTCCTTGGGTTTCCTCCTTTTGACTGGGGCTTTATTATTTTTGCATTGTCTGGGGAAGGCAAAATTTGGATTTTTCAACACATCTTTGGAATTTTGGGTTTTAAATTCCATAATTGGGGCTCTAAGGGACTAGCAAGGAAGAACACCAGACTCCCTCATTGTTTTAATGGCTTCCCTGAGCTGCTGGGAAGTGGACTCATTATAGCTTCAAGTCTCTCTGTGGACTGTGCAGGTGTCTTTTGGAAGTTCAGGTGGACATTGAAGAAGTAATGTCTAAAGCACACCCCCAAGGAGAGCATGGGCTGCTCCACTGAGCACCTTCTGCACACACTTATGGTATTTCCACTAATGAAAACAGAACAGTGCAGCCCTGGCCAGGTGGCTCAGTTGGTTGGAGTGTCATCCTGTGCACCAAAAGATTGCGGGTTCAATTTCTGGTCAGGGAGCACACCTAGGTTGCAAATTCAATCCCTGATCAGGGTGCTTATGGGGGGCAACCCATAGATGTTTCTCTCTGTCTCTCTCTCTCTTCAAAACAAAACAAAACAAAACAAAACAAAACAAAAGCAGGGCAGTGTGTGTACCAAATCAAACCATGAAAACATGGACTGTGTCTACTGAATGTGAGCAAACATGCCATTCATGCCATATATACTGATGCTTAGCTAATGAAGACTTTTATTCAAACCCTCATACCCTCCAAGAGGTCTCTGGGACCTCACCTTCACTTCACATTGCTGCTATTTTGGTATTCAGTTTTAGTACTTCCCCATCTATTTGTGGAGTGATTCATTGTGTGTGTGTGTATATATGCTCATGAACATGTATGTGTATATATATGCATGTGTAGTATTCATGTATGTGTGTATGTATATATATTCATTTTTCTCTTTGGGGCATGTTCTCATGGATCTCTCAAACTGACTTCAACATCTTTGACATTATTTTCTCTCAAATCTTCCTTTCTGCTTGTCTCAGCATAGGACAAGGTCTCAGCATAGGACAAGGTCTCAGCATAGGACGAGGTCACTCACCCATCATGTTAGCCTTCATTCCCCACTCACTCTCCAGATTCCTTTCCTGACCACCTTGTCTGCTCCCCAAGGCAATATCACATCAAGTCCTTGAGAGCATTTATCGTTTATTTATATGACTAAGTTAACTTCTGATTTACTTGGTTTTTTTTTTGTCTCTTCCCACTAGAATAGAAGCCCCAGAAGGCAGGGATCTTCTCTGAGTCATACCCTGCTGTAACCCTAGAACAATGCTTGGAATGTGGTAGCCAGTCAATAAATGTTTATTAATGAAATAAATAAATCAGTAATTATCTTATTGATATTATCTCCATAATGTCTTTTTTAATCCCTGCTGCTGCTGCCCTAGTTAATCAGTACAGTTTCTCGTATTGTTGCCTAAAAGAGCCTCCTAGCTACTCTCCTTGCTTTCACTCTCAGCCTTCTTTGAATCATCATCTACTTTTGAGGCTGGGGCCTTTCTAAGCTGCAAATTGGCTCCTGTCTGTGGTCTGCTTAAAACTCCCATCACTCCCATCACTCCCATCACTCAACTGCTTTGCAAGTACTTATTACTGGGACCCCTTAAGGGTGGAGGAGAGAGTGGGTGTGGTGGTACAACCTTAAGTTACCCAATATAAGCACCAAATATCCTAGGAATCTCATCATTATCTTACAAATGTATGCAGATTTTGCATTCTACTCCTTTAGTAACACATATTTTGAATTACTCACACTAAGTAGAACCAAAGCTCCAGGAGACACTTATTCATCCTGTGGGCTAGGGATGTGGGCTACACCAGGATATCAAAGTCTGGAGAAATACAAAGGCAGATGAAGGTTAGATGAATTAATCTGGTGAACAAGGTCCTTCAACATCTGGTGCCTGACCCTCTCTCCCTCCTCACCTCTTTCCCGTCTCTCACACACACCTCCCCATAGCCCAGCTCCTCTCAATGCCACCTTCATGTACAAGATGGGGTTCCTTCCCCCTTTCTGTTCTCCCTCATGACCCTATGCATCATCTTTTTGTGCATTCTCAGCCCTTGACATTTATTTCTGTGTCTGAAGCACTAACTTGTAATCCCCTAAGGAAGGAAGATGTGCCTTATGCATCCTTACCCAAACCTGGCACAACACCTGTTATATCTCAGGTACCCAATAAACATCTGCACAATAAATCAGTGAATGAGTGAATGGATCATCAACTGTTTCAAGCAAATGCTCTTCTATGGCTGTAAGGACCCTTATATCTGAGAATAAGTGATATTTCATTTCAGCAGCCTCCTCCACATCTGTTACTCCTTTCTTCCCAATACAGACATGTGAAATGATAAATCCATTTAGAATTGGTTTGTTTGTCCAAGGAATGAAAACTACTATATTGCCCAGGACCAATGCTCCATTCCAAATTTACTAATAGACACATAAATTTCAAAGTTCTGTCTTCTCCCTTGGGAATTTGAAGGGAATTTTGAAAGCGCAAAAATTCCCTAGGTTTAACCAGTAATTGAAGAACAGATTTTTTATGACATTGTTTTGTTTTATTTTTTTGTTTTTTAAAAAATATTTTATTTATTTACTTTTAGAAAAGGGGGAAGGGAGAGAGAAAGAGAGGGAGAGAAACATTGATGTGAGAGAGAAACGTGGATCAGTTGCCTCTTGTACACGCCCCAAACCCACAACCCAGGCATGTGCCCTGGCTGGGAATTGAACCAGAGACTTTTTGTTCACAGGCTGGCACTCAATCCACTGAGCCACAACAGCCAGGGCTGCTTTGTTTTTAATCTAGAAGGTACCTAGGAATTGGATGTAATCTACAAGGATTTCAGAGGAAAGGTGAGCCTGTGTTTTAGAAGACACTGGACATGACTGTTCCATATGCATAGAGAATCGTAAATTGTCCACACACTTACCTGTTTCTAACATTTGCTATAAAATGTTGTCACTTGGACTGTAAAGTTTGATTAGTTAAAGTTTATTTGAATGATTTGATGAACCAAGTCTAATGTTCAATGTTTAAAACCAAAAAAAGCAAAATTTTGCCAGTGAAGTACAACTGGTAGGTCCCCTATGCCCTCAGACTGTTAGAATTATTTTTGTCAAAGCCAAATGGCTGCATTTCATGCAGTTTTCAGTCCAGTATGACAGATGCTGAAGAGCAAAGTTCTGCAGATGCAATCTTTTTACAGAGGAAAGTGATTTGCTCTTATTAAAAAGCCTGAATGGGGACCAGAGGGAGAACAAGGGGAAACAGGAAGCAATAGAATGGGATCTGGGTCCAAGACCATCCCTAGGTGTCTCATACACACAGCCAAGAATTGAAGTCAAGCAGATGTGAGTCCATCCTTTGAGACTGCACAGTCTGGGACCAACACTGGCTCAAATGCATGATTAAACACCACTTCATTCAACTATACAAATATTCAACAACAACTGAAATAGATTTCTTTATTGATAGAAATAAAATTTCAAGCATTATTAGTTAGTGTTACCTCAATAAATATAAAAATGCAAGCAAATAAAAATAATCTACCTCCTCCCACTGCAGTATAGAATATAAATCAAGATACCTTTTTTTATAAACAGCTAACAATGGATGCTTCCAGAACTATTCTTCCCTTCACTTGTTCAGAAGGTGTCTATTTTTATGAATGGGCTATGATTTTAGGGATATTTATCACATAAGATTCATTAGGTGGAGTGTTGTCTAATTTTGCTACAGTGTTTTCAGTCAATACAGACTAAAAAGGGGGGTTGTATATTTTAATCAATTAATGAAAATGGATTACTTCTCTCTGGTTTGGCAAATTCTGAAGCAGCCTATTTAGTGGCTGTTACACAGGCTGGTTCACAAGCATTTCCTCTTGGGATTGCAGGAAACAGCCACTAAGGAGAGTCAACTATATATTCAGCCACCACCATCCCTTTTCCAAATGTACAATGGAGACAGCACAGAGCCCTCAGAGTGTGACTTCTACCCAGTCACAGTGGAGCACCTCTGTTTTTAGGTTACATTTTCAGATAAGATTTTAAAAAATTCTATAGCTGAAAAGTTTTGGAAAACTACTTAATAAATAAATGGTAAGATAGGTAGGTAGATAGACAGTATACGTCAAACTTTGTACATAGTTCTATATGAAAACCACTGCTTTCAGCCATAAGACTTTCTGAATTTAAACTTTTTCTCTTTCACCAACACCCAAATATATTAAAAATCTTTCTTTCTACTTAAGAAGAAAGAATAATAAAAAAATAATGGCCCCTGGACTTCCAGTAAAGATAGTGATGTAGACAGATATGCCTCACCTCTTTACACAACCACATCAAAATACAACTAAATTTCAGGAAACCCATTACTCCGAACTGTCAGAAATTAAGTTGAATGAAGCCTGACAACTATGGAATTGAAGAAACCACATCCATCCAGACTGGTAAGAGGAACACAGACACCAAACGGGCTGGTCTCTCACCCATGTGTGGTGGATGAAAATTTGAGAGGGATATCTTGGGAGTGAGGAGTCCCAGACTCAAACTAGGCCCCACAACCAAGGGTCTCAGTGCCAGGAAGGTAAGTCCCCACAACTTTTGGCTGCAAAAACCAGTGGGGATTGAGTCAGTTGAAGAAACTTCTGGAGACCCAAGCAGTTCCTCTTAAAGAACCCACACAAGGACTCACCTACACAGACTCATTCGCTCTGAGCTCCAGCACCGGGGCAGTAGTGGTTTACAGGGAGAAACTGAAGTGTCTGGCATCAAGGTGAGCAGAGGCCATTGTACCTTCTCTAACCACACCCCCTCTCCCCCACACACACAGAACCAGCAAACTGGTGTCATATCTGAGATTCCATCAATCTGCCTAATACTGTTTGATCCACCTTGGAGATCCCCAGAGACTCTGCCTCACCCATATTGTAGGCCCACCCAAGCTCATGCTTCACAACTTCCTAAATCCTATCAAACAAGCAATAGCTGGCCTCAGTGAGCCTCAGGCACAGTACTAGCAGCAGCCAGCCTAGATTCACATCTTGGTTTGACCTGGAAATCTCCAAGCCTAGCACAAGTAGCAGTCATCTCAAATTGCTTTATAGCTCAGGCAGGGTGACCCCGGGAAAAACAAGTGTGGGAGCTGACCTTGGCTTGCACCACCCAGGAAACCCAAGGGCCAGCACACCCAGTGGACAGCTATAGACCATGTAAGAATTTCACCACCCTGCACCTCACAACTGATCCTCCATGGAGCAGGGAGGTTTGTGGTAAGTGGTCACAGCCAATTCTTGCAGCTGACTGGCCTGGGTAAATCCCTTCCATTGATTTACCAACAGGAACCAAGGCTCAACTACAAGAAGAGGACATACTCAACCCACACAAAAGCTACACCTTTAGTACCCAGCTTGGGAGGTAAGGGAGGCTTTGCCATTGGACCCTATAGGACACCTACAATTTTAGGCCACACCACTAAGACATGAAGTCAAAGCAGCTCTCCTTAATATATAGAAACAAACACAGGGAGACTGACAAAATGAGGAGACAAAGAAACATGGCCGAAATGAAAGAACAGATCAAAACTCCAGTAAAAGAGCTAAACAAAATGGAGATAAACAATTTACCAGATACAGAGTTCAAAACAGTGGTTATAAGGATGCTCAAGGAACTTAGTGAGGACCTCAACAGCATAAAAATGTCCAGTCAGAAATGAAGGATACACTAATTGAAATAAAGAGCAATTTACAGGGAAACAACAGTAAAGTGGATGAAGCCAGGAATCAAATCAATAATTTGGAACATAAGGAAGCAAAAAACAACCAAGAAGACAACAAGAAGAAATAAGAATCCCCCCAAAAAGAGGACAGTGTGGGCAGCCTTTAGGACAACTTCAAGAGATCCAACATTAGCATCATAGGACAAGTGCCAGAAGAAGAAGAGAAAGAGCAAGTAATTGGAAATCTATTTGAAAAACTAATAAAAGTAAAATTCCCTAATTTGGTGAAGTCCAGGAAGCACAGAGAGTCCCAAACAAGATGGATGCAAATAGGCCTACTCCAAGACACATCATAATTAAAATGCCAAAGGCTAAACATGAAGAGAGAATCTTAAAAGCAGCAAGAGAAAAACAGTTAGACCCACAGGGGAGGTCCCATGACTCTCAGTTGATTTCTCAAAAGAAACTTTGAGGCTAGAAGGGATTGGCTAGAAATATTCAAAGTCATGAAAAGCAGCAACCTACAGCCAAGATTGCTCTACTCAGCAAAGCTATCATTTAGAAATGAATGACAGATAAAGAGCTTACCAGACACACACACACACAAAACTAATGGAGTTCATCATCACCAAACCATTATTATATGAAATGTTAAAGGGACTTACTTAAGAAAAAGATCAAAACTACGAACAATAAAATGGCAAAAAAGACATATGTATCAACAATTGAATCTAAAAAACAAACTAAACAAACAAGAACAGAGACAATCATGGATACACAGAACATTTTGATGTTTGCCAGATGTAAGAGGGATGTGGGGAAATTGGTGAAGAAGTGAAGGGATTAAGAAGTACAAATAGGTAGTTACAGAATAGCCACAGGGATGTAAATTACAGTTAGGAAATGGAGTAGCCAAAGAACCTATATGTATGACTCATAGACATGAACAGTGGTGAGGGGATTACCTGAGGGAGTGAGGAGTTCTGGGTTGAGGTGGGCAAAGAGGGAAAAATCAGGACAACTGTAATAGCATAATCAATAAAATATATAATTAAAAAAATAATTGCACCTGAATACCAAGTGTTTAGTTTTACCTCTAAATAGGTGTTATGATTAAATTTACTAAGTATATGTACATTTCAGATGAATATGTGTATGTACATTAATATGTTTCAGATGAATTAGGCTAAAATTGTTTTGTGTCAATACAAGTGTTATTCACTAATTTATTTTGCATAGAAAGCTAAAACCTGTGACTCTGACATGTGAATTCATGGAAATTCAATGCCCATGAATCCAGGCTTGATGTGGCCTTTTCCAAGACTGAGGTTATTGACTAACACCAAGGCTGAGAATCCATTTTCCAAACGTTCTGATGGACACGCAAGAAAACACTACAGCAGAGAGCCCACAGCCCACTGAACAGCAGTGCCGTAAACACTGGACGGAGTAGAAACAATCAAGAGCTCTATTTCTCTGCTTTCTGGAGAGAATATAATCCCCTGCTTTCCACTGCAGTTTATTCATTTTACACGACTGTGAAGTGAAGTGCTCACAACATAAGATGCCCCCAAACTCCAGGGTTTGTACAGGAGTCAATGTCTGGCAGCTGGAGTAGACTCTGAGGTCACCTCTCCCTGGTGATCCTGTGTCCCCCTAGCCCCACACAACCCTGCAGGACCATCTGGGAGGCAAGGTGATCTTTCTCATTTGTAAAAGTTACAGCAAAGGTTATAAAACAGTTTAGTTCTTTAATTTTAAATGGGTGTTTACTTATATGTGTTTTCCATCTGTGGTTGGGAATCCGTGGATACGAAGGACTGATTATGGCTATATGGAGATTTTCGGCTGCACTGGGTAGGGTATCCCTAACCTCGGAGTTGCTCAAGGGTCAGCTGTGTACCTACTTGTATACTTATTCTGCTGTATATTTTTTTAAAAAAAATCAAATCCATTCCAGGAAGCATTTCAATTGACAAATGTTAAATGCTTTGAGTACAGATTTCATATTTATTCCCTAAACTATCCTTTACCCGAAATTCATTCCTTCCTCCATTCCTTTTCTTCTAGCTAAATGATCCAATGACTCCTACTATTTTACATTTTGCTGATAAGCAGTTTCTGTAATTAATAACCTTATCTTTCTGCATATGAGAAAAACAAATTTAATGCATTTTAATAAGGAGGTTGGAGGGCAAGGAGGTATTTTATTGCCATGTTGATTTTGATGAGACTAAAAATAACTCAGTCGGCTGGTGGACTGCATATGCTAAGTAGTATTCATGCTCACAGTTTTTGTTGCTCTTCATATTGGTACTTCAGTATTTTTATAGATATATTTCTGAGTAGTTATATAATGTAGAATTCTTTAACAAGAAAATCTCATTGAATAACATGGTGGTTTTAAAGACACTTTATTTTTCTATCTGATTTTAATCTTGTGTTTATAGTTCTCAGCTGATCAATCTACAAAGCTGAGAATCAGAAGATATGGTTCCAGCTCTCCCCAGAATTTGCTGTTGACTCAGGAAACACAGCCTGATTATTATTTTCTTATTTATAGATTAGGTAGGAGAAATTAGTGTGTGCCTGAGAGATCTCTAAAATCTCTTCCAGGTCCAGCATTCTACACTTGCAGCTAATTCATTTAAAAAAAAAACAAAAAAACAAAAGCCCTGCTTTTAAAAATTCCACTTTAAAGCTTTTAAAGTTAAAGATCCTTTGAAATGTGAATAACTGGGTCTCCAATTATCAGGGGCTAAATTTTTGTACCTCTGAATGAAGACCAAATAAAGCCATTCTTTTGCAATCAGTGAATTTATGAGATCATAATGGGTCCCTAACAGAGGTCTGTGAAGGGTTCAGAGTGGTTTCTCCCCTTACTTCCTATCCACGCATACAGTGAATCCTGAGACATTAGTGTATCTGTGATTTCATTCTACAAATGAAAACTGTTGGTGTTGAACAGAGTGGTTAGTTACCCTGAGCAGAACCATTCAGAATCACACAGCTAGGGAGGAGGGTTGGATAAAAGTTCTGATCTTCCAGACTCATTGTTTTTGTTGTAAATCTTGCTTTGGCAGGGTCCCCAAAACCATTCCCTTTAAGTCAAGGGCAGAAACTGAATGTATCAACACCCCATATTCACGGAGTGAATACTCCTCAGATGGGAAAGTGGATGGTTAATTGGGTGTCAAAGCATCTTTCCACTGGACTATAAGCTCTTAGAAGAAAGGTGCCCCATTTTATTGAACTGAGGTGGGGATAGTACCCTCCATTCCTCCGTCCTCACATCTGAGGTCTTTCTACTTTCACTGTATCCCTAATCTTCCATTTGTATTTATAAGTATACTCATTTATCCTTCAGGGCAGGGAAAATCTTTATAGTTTTTGTAACCTCCTACAGCACCCAGCACTGTGCCAGGCTCTCTGATACTTTCCAATTCTGAGACTCTGTGGGTACTCAATAACTACCTGATGGTTGGTGAGTCATCTTGGCTGACTCCTGGAACAATGAGAAGCTTGGATTTGGCACCCTTTGGTACACTCCTACTTTAGCTTCTCATTGTATTCCTCACCTTCCCTGCTTCCATCAGCCCCTTTTGAAAACTGACTCTCCAATTAATACCTCAGGGTCGAGGTCATCCTTTTTAAAAGCAGAGGTCAAGACCCAGGGACTGTGAGCTTTAATTATGGTTTAAGGAAACAATGCCTCCACTCTGGCAGCTTATCTAATTAGTAACAGTCTTACTGAAAGATTCTAGCAGGTAACTAAACGGGGGTTCTTGGCAAGGTTCTACAGCCTTTAAATCCATCTTCAAATAGTGTTAACCACTCCCCTCCCAGCTCTCATTCCTTTCTTCAAAGAGCCATGCTTAACCTTTGCATAGAGTTATACATGTTTTGAGACTGTGTTTTGAACCATTCATGTGTGACTACTATACTGATGAAGAGAAAAAAAAGGATGTTACTGAGATAAGTTGTTTATCACGGTAAATTCTAATGATCAAAACAGAACAACAGAAATTATTTTTCTGAACATCTGTTCATAGCTTCAATAAATATCCTCTCTTCAAGTGTTTATTATAAAAGGATTTCACCTACATTTATAAGGATGTCTTCTTTCACTTATTCTTTGGCAATTCTATTCAGAATGTTATTGGTATTTCTCTTTCCCTGTGCTCAGCAAGTTAAGACAGCATCTTATTGATTTCTGCATCATGTTAGAGCAAACATATTTATTACTTTTTCCTCCAAAGAAATACAATGTTTATGTGCTATGCATGTGGGTTAGGGGAAGTAACAATGAGGGGATTGTTCCAGCCCTTGGGACTGCCTAACCCCAGAGGTAAGGACTGTTGTTCTTCTAAGCACTGTCCTCTAGTGGAGAAAATAAATACCAGCACTCAGAACAAGCATTGCTATTCAACAGCTGGCACTTGGGGAATGTCTCTCACTATCCCACCCGTGCTTTTCCTGAGAGAAGTGACCCTTTTAACAGTGTATGTTAAAGGAACTCTAAACAAGAGAAATTCTGACAGCCCGTACACTTTTATCTCACAGTATTATGTCATCAGAAATCATTGAATAGATGGGAAAAGAGGGCCTATAGTACAGAACTGGTCCCATGGGCATCTTGGTAAAATGTAAAACAATAAAAAAGGCATGTCTTTATTTTTAAAAATTCGCACTTTAAAGGAAGCACTGTCATGCTGACAAACTTGCTGTTCTGAGACTAATTGCAGTTGGGGCTAGCACATAAATTTCATGAATTAACCCATGTGCAACCCAAGTCTGGCCAGCCCTCTAACAGGATAGCTCAGGATTTGTCTTTGAAAACTTCACTTTGAGGTCTGGTGACAATTCACGCTTTCCAGGTTATTATATCTTAATTTTACTTGGGGTAATGCCTGACTTTGAAATTATAGGTGACTATTCACAGGGTTTATTAGTTAAGGTTTTGGGGCACTAGACTCAGACAGATTTGGGTAAACCATTCATAGGTAGTTGAACTTTCTACACCTCAGTTTTCTCAAGTGTAAAATGGGGATCATAACAATGCCTTCCTCAAAAAACTGAATCATGAACATGTGATAATGCTAGAAAAATACTTAGCACCATGTCTGGCTCTTCACAAACATGAAATGAATGTCAGCTATTCCTTTAAATATCTTTTGAAGTTTTTTTGTTTTATTTTTTTTTTATTTTGACATCACCTCTAGAGAGCTCTTTACCCCCTGACTCAGCTCTAATCCCCCCATAGAGTGTTTGGGAGACTAAGTCATTACAGAGTTCATGTTCACCAGTTCCAGTCTTTGCTCAGTGTGCGTGCTCAGCTGGATTCATGCTTCTTCCTTTGTGTTGAATTTTTATGTTTGACACCTCTTTAGGGGACAGTTTTATATCAGGTGTCATTTCAGATCAAGAAGCCAAATTTCGTGACTGCTTACACACACTCAAGAGCACGAACACAGCCAAGCTGACTGTTTCCACTGTCAGTTCCCAAAATAGTGATCCGACTTCCATGCCCATGAAGCATAAACCACAATCTTGTAAAAGGGGTCCTCCTGGGAGGCTAAGCACGGGAGGTGATCTGTGAAATATTCATACTTTTCATTGCTTTCTAGATTATGTCTAACGCTCTGCGAGGTTAGAAAAGGATTTGCAGTGCATGTCTGCCAGAAACTGTTCCATCTTTTCATAAACCAGGCCATTTGCACGGCTGAGAATGTTTCTGCAAGATGACAATGGCTGGTGGGGGCTTCAGCATAGCCAAGCACTTGATACAACCCTCCCCGCTGCTTTCCTATGAAAGGTGCCCTGGAGTCTTCATTCGTGTCCAGCATCCTGTGAAAGATGTTGAAGCTGCCACCACCTGATCCCTGTGTTTCATTAGCGCCTGGCTCTGACCTGTCTGTTGACCCTTCCCTGCTCTTTCCCTCATAAATGAAGTTTAAATTTCCCTTGGGCCTAAAAAGGGGTGACAGTTGAGTTTAGAATGGGGGTCAAAAATCAACAGAGGAATCCAATTACTTTCTTGCAGAGGTAAGCCCAACAAAAATTCTCCAAAGACAGGCATACTGACCTGTACACAAGTTGGGGGAAATCCCAAAGGAAAACCAAAGGAAGGACACAATGAGGGAAACGACTTCCAAATCCCTCTCTCATAACTAACATCCTGGCACAATTTGAGAAATGTCAAAACATGCTATTGTACTTATTAGCACTCATGAGCTCCGAAGAGAGTAAGAAATGGGAGAACTGAAAGGCCTTCCTAATATTAAATGAATTTTTGTGAAAAAATTAAAATGTCTTCTGGCTAGGATACAACACACTCATGGACACTGAACTCATACTGCTGCATGTGTTTCCATTTTACAAACAAAATAAATATAGTCTATTACTTCCGGCTTTCCTCAAGCAAAGTGTTCTCCAGAGAGTCATTTTCCTTCTCAGACATTCATTATAGGCAGAGCTCTTACAGCACAAAAATCCACCTGAAGTCATGTACTCGGTATTGTTTTCTGTAGAGCAAAAGCAGTTATGAAGATTAACGAAGAGCTAGTTTTAAATAATCAAAATGAATCCTTCATTAGAAATCTCAAAAAAGAAAGAATAATAGTAGTGATTTTGACGATGTTTTTCCGGAGGGTGGTAAATTCATTGTTGACAGCGTAGTGAGATTTATTTCTTGTTAGTTTTATATCAGCATTGTTTTCCTCACACTGACAGCTTAGAATTAGTTGTACGTGCAACAGGTATTTTTTCACAGGAATATTGAGTGCTGAAAATAAAAGAAGATGATTTTGTTAGAGTGGATCAATAGGAAGAAGAAATGTCTCTTAGAGATAGATGCTTAGAGATAGTGTTTAGTTATTTAAGTATGGAATTCACCCAAATGCTTCTGGCCTATTGGGAAATATTAGACGTGAAAGAGAACAAAGTATATACATAAAGTCCAAAGTTCAAAGTTCAACAGATAGCGCTTTTCTACTTCATAAACTTCTATCATCTCACCGATGATAAAATGTATAAAAGATAAACTACAAATGTTTTTACCACATTCTGGTGCTTGGGGCCAGCCTTGTTAGTGGATCACACCCTGCCTGAGTGAGGGATTCAAGTACACAGGATGGTGCGGCAGGTGAGCCCAGGTAAGGTATGTGACATGGCTCTTTTTTTGAGCTGAGAGTTTAGGGCCATTTTCCAGCATCCTCTTACTGTGGCCTTTGTGATCTTATAATTAAGCGTGGAATTTTGGCAAATTTATGGAACCCCCATGTTTCATTTCTTTAACTTCCTTTGAGTCTTCATGAAACTTTTACTTCAAGACATTTTTAGTGGCTGAGCCAGGTTTCAGAGAGCTATTCAGGGGTAGAGCTGAAAATGCATCTTACAGAAATGAATTGAGGGCACACTTCAGGAAGCAACTCCCTATACAGTTACGTTATTTATTCAGTCAGCAAATTTTGATTCAATGCCCACTACATGCTGGTCACTGTTCTAAGTTCTAGAGATACTATAGTGTGTAAAACAAAAACAAAAAATATCTCTGCCTTCTTTATGTTATAGTATTAGTGTTATTGTTATTTAATTATGATAGGCTCTCCTCCCCTTTTTAGGTAATTTCCACACTGTATTTGCATTAATAAGAATGTATTTGGCTACGAGTAAGAGAGAAATCAACTAGTAGCAGTTTAAACAAGCAAGTTCTCTTTTTTACTTACAAGCAGTCTGGATGCAGATCATCTGGAAGCCTATGAAGCAACCATATGTCACAGGGGATTTAGGCTGTCTCTGTCTTAACACTTTGCCACTTAGCATGATGCTTGTTTCTCGTACTTTCAGGGTGATTGATGTGGCTCCTGGCATCCTGTCTGTTTTCACAACAGGGAGAAGGGGAGATGGTGTGAAACCAGCTATCTTTATGCTTTACTTAAACAGGAAAACAAAGTTTTCACAAAAACTTCACGAGCATAGTCCTACTTATGTTTCATTGGCCAGAACTGTGTTACATGACTACCATTGCCTGCAAGAGAGGCTAAGAAATCAAGTGTATAGTATTTATAACACTATTGCCTTGATAGTGAAGGCAAGCAAGAAAAAAATGGAGTTGGGAAGGAGTGTCAAGTTAGTTAACCTACACCATAGATCACAATATTGATCACAAAAAAAAAACAGAACAAAACAGAAAATTCTGTGCCGCTCACACCTAACACTGGTTAATTTTTATACCTGCTATGTTTTAAATGAGTGACTAAATGCATGACTGCCTTGTCGAAGTCCACAGCATCCTGCACGTGACTGGATAAATGAAGGAATGAATGGCTTGATGCAGCTGGCACATTCTTGCAAAAGACATTCTAAAACTCTGCATGGACAACTGTTTGACCATTTTGACTCTATTTGTTGCTTATTTCAGTGAAAATTAGTAATATACCTGAATATAATCTTAATTTTTCAAAGTTAGCATGCTCTTAAAAATGCTATTCAACAATCGTTTATCAAACAATGGCTATCCACCAAGGGCCATACTAGGCCTGGGAGATGCAAAGAAAAATAAGATAAGATTCCTGTGCTGAAGAAGCAGATGGCCAAGAATGAGAAAAAGGCAAGGAAAGGGTTGCATACACACAAAAGTGAGTCACCTAACTCTGCCTGGAGGAATTAAAGTTTTTGTGAGGAGTTGTGTATGTTCTTCTTCATGGTATGTGGAGTGGAGGATTAAAAAAAGGAAGAGAGAAGCAGGTAGAGGCTTTCTCAAGCAAAGGGAACAGTATATGAAAGTCTCAAAACCATGAAAGTCACAAAGGCATGTGAGTACACAGCAGATATTTTGATATGACCATGTGGCATAATACAGTGTTAACAGATGTTGGAATCAAGCATACTTCAATTTGAATCCCAGTTCAAGTTCTTTTTTTATTGTGAGACCTGTTAAGCTCCTGATTATCTCAGTTTCCTTATCTCTAACCTGAGAACAAAAATATCTCCATGGTAGAAATTTTTAGAGGATGAAGAGCAATAACATATTCACAACACCAAGATGAATATGTGCCGTGACAGTATCTGTTGTTGTCATTATCATTATCAACTTAGTATCAAGGCTAGAATATTGTTTCATGAGAGGAATGGGAGACAAGAAAGGAGAGGTCAGCAAGTATAGGTCAGGAAGAACAGACAGCAAGATGTGCTAGACTGCAAACTATGGCCACAGATTTCTCAGAGCTCTGGCATCATGCCCCTTTGCAACATGATGTTGCTCTTCCTCCTATCAGGATGTGAAATCAATTTCACTAAACTGTCCATTCTGGGCAGGTCTTGTGACTTATTTGAACCAAGAGGTGACATTGTGCAGGCATCAAGAAGCATCCAGCTTTCACATTTACTCTCTTGGAATCCAGCTGCCTCAGGGGAAGATCCCAGCCAGGCTGCTGGAGAGCAAGAATGGAGGAGAACAGAGACACCCCAGCCAAAGCCCCAGGCAACTGTCCTGTGAGCCTGCCGGTCCCTAGTTGATCTGCCATCTGACCATAAAAATGCATGAGTGAGCCCACAAGTACCACAGGGTTCCTGGACAAGAGGTCAACCCCAGAATTGTGAGCACATATGTGGTTGTTATTTTAAGCCACTGAGTTTTGAGATAGTTTGTTATGCAGCATTAAAACGAGACGGAAGCCTAAGAAGTCTTACTTTATCCAGGAGATGATGATAAGTTATTGAATGGTTTTAAATTAGATAACAACCTCAACAGATTTTTTAGAAAGTTGCCAGCATAGAGGATATGGCAAACTGGATATTGGTGAACAGGAACTGAAGATGGCTAGAGAAGATAAGAGATGTTAGGAGCAATAGTTGGGTAAAACTTTATGATGGCTTGGAAGATGACAGAACAGCAGGCATAAAGTGACTTTCATGGAGCGTGCAGTCTCAGAAGGGTTTAATGCTCTGCAGAATACTTCTTGAAATTCTTAATAACTTTTGAACAAGGAACCTGCACTTTTACTTTGTACTCTGCAAATTACGTCATCTATTTTGAGGAAAGAACTCACAGTAACAGCTCTGGGCCCTATATGTCAAGCTAAAATGGATCTGACAGAGTACATTCTTGATTGCGGCAGCTTTGAGTTGTAGAAGACCCATGAGTTGTAGTATCCAAGTGCATGCTTCAGTCTTTTAGCAGCAGGTAAGCTTTGATTACTCCAATGCTAAAATTAGTGGCAGTTCTGCACAATGGAAAGATCAAGAATAAGAAAAACATTTCTAATCTTCCACTCCTAAAAACTACCTGAATGGCCTTGAATGAGTTCAGCTTCTCCAGCTTCCTCATTCATGAACAAAGGTGTCATTCTTGTCCCTACACAGCTCACAAGATTGTGACAATTAAGCAGATATGTGAATGAAGCACTTTACATTCCCTGCAAAAGAATGCATTCAACTAAATAGAAGTACTAAAAATAATTCTAGTAACAGCAATAATCCTGGCGCAGTGTCCTCAACCCAGGTCCTTCTGAGGTGGCTATGACTGTCTACTCTTTTTTTTTTTTAGTTTTTATTGTATTTTTCCATTACCATTTAACCCCCTTATACCCTCTCCCCACTGCAATCACTGCACAGTTGTCCATGTCCATGAGTCATTCCTTTTTGCTCGTCCTTCTACCCCCTAACACCCCTACCGCTAGCTGTCATCTGCTCACTCTCTCTGAGTCTGTCCCTATTTTGCTTGTTAGTTCAGTTTGTTCATTAGATTCCACATATGAGTGGAATCATATGGTATTTGTTTTCTCTGACTGGCTTATTTCACTTAGCATAATGTGTACTCCTTAGAATACTCAGAATCAAAATGCTGATATTTTCTGAGACATAAAGAGAAGATAATACATAAATAAACATTCAATCTGGCTGGATATGTGGTAATATGGCATTGTTTATTTACACTGGGTTATAGTTTAGATTGTCTGCATTCATTTGTTCATTCTTCAAATATTTATTGAAAATACTTTATTATGTACCAGGCATCATTCTAGGTGCTGAGAAAGAGGAATCAATAAGAACCCCTGCCCTCAAGAAACTTACAGCATGTAAGATGAAGGTAGATATCCTCCTGTTGGATTTATCCCTTTATCATTATGTAGTTTTCTTTGTCTTTCTATAGCCTGTGTTTTAAAGTTTATCTTGTCCAATGTAAGTACTTCTACCTTCGCTTTTTTTTTGGTTACCATTTGCATGGTATGTGTTTTTTCCATTCTTTTACTTTTCAGTCTGCGTGTGTCTTTTGTTTCGAGGTAGGTTTCTTGTAGACAACATATATATGGGTCTTGTTTTCTTATTCATTCAGCTACCCTATATCTTTTGATTGGAACATTTAAGCCATTTACATTTAAAGTGGTTATTGATAAATAAGTATTTATTGCCATTTTACTCTTTATAACCATGTTCCTCATTTTTCTTTCTTTCTTCTTCTTAAGGAAGACCCTTTAACATTTCTTGTAATACTAGTTTGTTAATGAAGAACTTTTATCTTTTTCTTGTCTGGAAAGCTCTTTATTTCTTCTTCAGTTTTACATGATAGCTTCACTGAGTTGAGTAGGCTTGGTTGTAGGTCTTTACTTTCCATCACTTTAAATATTTCATGCCAATCCTTTCTGGCCTAAGATGTTGCTGTTTTAAAATAAATGGATAGTCTTATAGGCGCTCCCTCATAGGTAACTGCCTTTCTTTTGCTGCTTTTAGGATCCTCTCTTTGTCTTTAACCTTTGTCATTTTAATTATGATGTGTTTCAGTGTGGGTCTCTTTAGATTCATCTTATGTGGGACTCTCTGTCCTTTTTGAACTTGTGTGTCTTTTTTTACCAGGTTTGGGAAGTTTTCAGTCATTATTTCTTCAAATAGGTTCTCAATCCCTTGTTCTTGCTCTCCTCCTTCTGGTACCTTTATGTGGTAGGTATCCTGTGGGACCCAGAGCTGGGTGGTCCAGGAATGTCACCTGTGTGGGTTATATGAGCCCTTCTTTTGTATTTGAGTCTTGATTGCTGATTGCTATTGGCCCATTCATGCATGGGGTCAACCCTCAGGCTGGCTGACTGTAAGGATCAACCATAACCACATGTACAAGCTGCTGTGGGGGATGGTGGGCTGACTCCATGAAGTGGAATTTGCCTCAGCATGGTCTGGTGCCTGCTGAGATATCCCTTTGGATGCACCATTTGTGAAGCTAATTGGGCCCTGCTTGGAAGGCTGTCACTGGGTTTGTTGGTTCTGGGGACGTTAGGGGGGACTCTGGTGCAGTCAGTATCAGACACTACTTGTGACTAGCATTGGGCAACCTATTTAAAGATACAAAGTGATGCACTATTTGTGGCTGCTTCTGTTAGGCCTGGGTGTGCTTGAGAAAGGCCAAGTTGTGCACCATCAGCACTGAACCCTGAGGGTGGTCAGCAAAAAACCCAAGGCATCCTGAGATTCACCTCTGCTGCCTCTACCTACTGGCTGCTTGTTAGACTCAATCACTGAAAGAGTCTCTGATGCTATGCAAGTGTGTGAGGTAGGTTCTCAGTGAGGGGTGAGTAGTGTTTACCAAATTGAGACAGATTCAAGCTCAGTGCCAGTGTCATCTAAGGCTACTCAGCAAAAGTCCCAGGGTAAACCAAGGCCAGCTGCCATCCACCAGGTGCCTGTAGACCTTTGTGGTGGGGCAAAGTCTCTGGGAGTCATCAGGGTAAGGCCAGTGTATATCAGGCCCAAACAGACCAAGATTTGGTGGCAATGTGAAAAGAGGACTCTGCACCAGTTGGTCATGCAAGGGAAAAATAGCCACTGTCCTAGAGCCACAAAACTCAGTGTGTCCTGCATTCTGCCTAGACATCCTCAAGGGCCCAAGCTTGGCAGGGTTGGGTCACTGGGAGTTGGTTGGGCAGGGCTAGTGGATCTCTCGTCAGAGGGGCAGTGCCAGTCAAGCTCATAGGAAGGGGAGAATGGCTCCAGAGCCACACAATTCAGGTTCTGATACCCCCTGAGTCTGCCCAGACCTCTGCACCCTGGGCCCAGGCAGTTGACTCCTCTGCAGGGTATGAGCTCTGCAGAGCATCATAACAGAGAGTTAGGAGGGTAGGGCTATTGCATTCCACAGGCTGAGCCCATATAGAAGGAAGTGCTCAATCCAAGAAAGATGTGTGTGGTGTAGGAGAGGAACTCAGCACAGGAACCCTGGCAGCTGTCCCTTCAGCTCTGTCCCTGAAGCCACAACACTCAATCTCTCCTTGCATGATTCAAGTGTTATCTGAGCAGCCTTCCCTCTGCCGGGCCCAGGGTGAGTGGCTGAGAATGAGATTTTGTGTGTTAGCCCCTTAAGATGGCACCTGGGTTTCTAGCAGTCCTGTCTCTCCCTGACAGTCAGAATCCCCACTGATTTTCACAGCCAGATGCTACATGGGTTCCTCTTCCCAGCTCTGGTGCTCTGAGCTGAGGAGCCCAGCATGGGAATGAGACCCCATACTCCTCAGGGGTCACCTTTGCAGCTGAGATATCCCTCTGCAGTCTCAACCACCACATGTGGACACTGTGCCAGCCCTTTTCTTGTCTTTGCCCTACCTACTAGTCTTAGTGCGGCTCCTTTTGTAAATCCCTGGTTATAAGACTTCTGTTTCAGCTAGTTTACAGTTGGTTGTTTGGGCTGATTGTTCTATATTTTAGTGGTGATTCCAATTTCATTTGGGAAGGAAATGAGTGTAGCTTCCATGTACTCGGCCACCGTCATGGACCTTTGGCATATTTTTTATTACTATATTTTTTTTTCTAAGACGCCATTCTGGGTTTATTGTGTATTTCTTTATAATTTGACACTGAGTTGTTGTGCAACCTTTGTAATTCAACCAAATATCAATGAATATTTTGAGTTTCTTCAGCTTCTGATCCTTAGTTTCTTCTATAAATGAGAGATTTAGAAATAGATAATGTGGTTTTAAGATTAAAAGAAAATTCCACCACGCCGAACTTCAAATAAATATATTAGGACTTACACTTGTGAAAATGATAGAAATTTCAATATGGCTACTCTGGGGGAATGTTTTTATATTCCAATGTTGTCACCATGGTTCAACATATGTTTCCCAAGTTATACTTTGGAAATGATTTTATGACTTGGGGTCTTCAGTGGGAGCAGCTCAAGGAATGGGGGACGTTTTCTCTAGGATAAGAAATGTGTTTGAGGGTAGGACATCAGAGTTTGCATCAGAGCTCTATCTTGCTGGCCCGCAATTTGTTTATGAACTAGGTCTATGAGCATGTCCTCTGCCCAGCCTAAAGAAATACGATGGTGGTTCAAATGCTAAGGTTATGTGAAATGGTTACCATGAAGCATAATACAATTACCTTCCTTTAAGGATGAACTTCAAACCTGAGCCAAAGCCAGAGTAAATGTCAGGTAAATAAAGTGGAAACTATTTTGGGTCATGAACAAGCAGTGATATATATAGTAGTTCCTGCCTCAGATTTATTTGTACAAATAGCACAAGAGGACACCAGCCCCAAGCAGACAGTAATCTGGGGGTCATACCAGTCCTTCCACCCTCACATTGACAGGCAAAGGCTTCTACTCTGTCTTCACAGGGGTCTTGGCACCTTTGGGAGCCTGAGCCTGAGCTGGAGCCAGAGCTGCGGCACCAGCCTGGGGCTTGGTTTAAGCCTTGGCCTTGGCCTTTGGCCAGCAGAGCCTGAGACCCTAGGCAATGTGGGCACGAGCACAGTCCCCAAGCTTGGGGTGAATTGTGTGAGCAAGTTGACTGAGTTTGCAGCTGCCTCCCTTTTGGATCTTGGGCTTGACCTCCTTGGGCTTTATGAGGCCTCAGTAGCCTCAGCATAAGTGCTCCCAGCCTTGGTGGTCTGGCCTACACCTTCTTTAAGTCCTCGTTGTGCCTCTTGGCAGAGTGCATGTTCCTCAGGAACTTGGGGCCCACACCCTTCAGACATTTGTATCTTTGTGCTTGGGATTTTTTAATGTCATTTCCATGCATAGTGTGGTTCTTCAACTTGGCTATCTCTGCACTGAAGCCCATGGCTCTGTAAGTACCTAGGACCAGAGCAGGGGTTTTTGAGACTAACTTTTTTTCCATCTTGTATGTAGGTTCTGAAGGTAACTCAGTGAGGTGAGTTTTTAGAAAGTACAATGGCTTTCTGTTTAGTCTGAAGATACGGCATCACCAGATGACTTATTTCAGAGGTTACCAATTTAAAAACCACCATACTACCAACACTAGGCATGACTTATGAAGTGTGCTTTATATATGATTTCTAAAAATGACCAATGAGGAAGATAAGTGCTGTAACGAATTTTTACAAATGACCGAGCTGCTCCAAAAAGGCCTAATGATCAATTGCATGGACTTTAACCCTTTTACAAATCTTTGTATAAATCATCTCACTTGAGCCTAATAACAACACCATGGGGTATATTTTCATTGTATTTTCAGTTTATAGTTCAGAGGAGGAAATTGAGGATTATCTGTAAAATGACACTGGGCCAGTTGTTAATCTTCTTGGACCTTCAGTTAGTCACAGGGAAGAGTTTCAAGTCCCATAAATTCCGACTCTGGAGTCCTCCCATGCTCACACACATATTAAGACTACTAGACATGTTCATTTCACTGACGAATTTTAAAAGCTATGTCAAGCTTGTCTGGGTGTCTGGAACTTTCTAAACAGCCACGTCTTCTTGCCTCCTCTGGATGCCAGTGATCAGGGTTCTGACATGTTTTAAATCCTTGGGAAGGGGCTGTTTCCTATCCTAAGGTTTCACCTGGTGACCATGTGGGATGTTGACTAATGGACCCTTTTTGAGCATCTAAGGTATGTCTAGAAATGGGCATTTGACCTGTTTATTCCTGACCTCTTCCTTCCATTGTGCTAAGGTCTGGCCTTGACATGAAGCACCTGGAGGTAAAGCTCACACCGCACGCTGACAAAGTTGATGAGATGGGGTTTCTAGTGGACCCTTGGGCCCCAGCTGCAATCCCTGCTTCTCTGGTGTGCTAGCATCACCTGTAAACTCTCTTGTCTTCTTTTCCACTCTCATTCACTTCCTCCTTTTGTCACACACTCTAAGTGTCCACAGATGTCAAGTGTAGAAAAAGACATGTGGTGTTAATGCTTCAGTGCTGGCACAAAGGCACTTCCTGGGGAAGATATGGCCCCTCCCAGAGTTGTTTTGTAGGCTGCCCATCTATATTTATCACTGCCCAGTGCTGATTCTTGATTCAAATATCCTGACCACTTTTGCGCTGGCCTGATGCCACCCAGAATATCAGTCAACGGGCCATCTAGCCATATCAAGTGCTGCTGTTAAGAACAGGAATCCTGGCCAGGAATTTCTAAACTGTTGTCTGTGAAGAGGTTCTGTGCATTTTGGCTGGGGAAAACTTCCAAAAATAAAAACTAGATACCATGGCCATTTGTTTGGACTTCGTGGAAGAGTTATTAGTCACTGGGGGAAGAGACAGGATGGCAGAGAACACAGAGTGAAATTAAATCTAATGAATCACTCCGACAGGCGGACAAGAACTGAGCCCACTCTTCCCAGAACAATCTTTGGAAACCTAGGAAATGGGGAAAAACACAAACATTTAGCTGTACCAAATTGTATTTATTTGTACAGAAATTGGAAAGCCCAGATGAAAATAAGGGCATAGGAAGTAAACAGTGTAGCAATATCAGGAGTGTGCTCCTACTATTTCTTATAATTTAGTTGGAAGAGGGTCAGAGTGAAGTTTGTTTCAACTGTTGTAATTTACATACTCCACATGATGTGTGCTAATTTAGACCTTCCAGATGGGGGAGCAAATTCACTGCTCTTTTAAGTTGGAGGTGTAAATGGCTTTGAGGGTTGTAACCCTTTGAAAGTTACAAAGTCACTCATGGGGGGAGGAGGGGGTGGTATATACGCTTTTAAGATCGGGGCATTTGAGTAAAACAAAACTGTAGTCATCACTGCTTTCTTTTGGGAAAAGTTGTTTTGCTTCTCTATGCCTGTTTCCCCATCTGTTTCAATGTGATAATATTACAGTAGTACAACTTCCTACAACTGTTGTGAAAAATAAAAAAGAAATTAGACATAAAGAGCTGCCTGACAGTTCTCAATAAATATTAATGAATATCTAATTGATCCCCTATACCAGTGATTTTCAATCTTTTTCATCCTATGGCACATATAAACTAATTACTAAAATTCTATGACACACCAAAAACTGTATTTCTTGCTGATCTGATTTTAAAAAAAGGTATAATTTTGATTCATTCACACCTGAAATCTATTGTTGTGTTAGCTGTTGTCATTTTTTTATTTGACGATCTGAAAGAAAGAGGTCCGTGCTCCTGACTAAATAGTGTGGCACACTGGTTTACACATGACTCACATAGGCTAGGAGGCTTTGTCTTTGCTTAGATAAATATTGTGATTTTTTAAAGATTTTATTTATTTATTTATTTATTTATATATTTCATTTATTATGCTATCAGTTGTCCCATTTTTTTCTACCCTTTATTCCCCTCCACCCCACACCACCTTACCACCAGCATTCCCTCTCTCTTAGTTCATGTCCATGGGTCATATGTGTAAGTTCTTCGGCTTCTTCCTTTTCCATACTGTTTATTTATTTTTAGAGAGGGGGGAGGGAGGGAAACATCAGTGTGTGGTTGTCTCTTGAGTGCTCCCTACTGGGGACCTGGCCCAAAACCCAGGTGTGTGCCCTGACTGGGAATCAAATGGGCAACCCTTTTGTTAGCATGCCGCACTCAATCCACTGAGCCACACAAGCCAGGGCAAATATTGTGAATTTTTATTCCTGTTTTCTTTTTCCTGGTGTTGCAGTGGTATGCTGAAGCCAGTTTGTACTGGCTTTCAAAAGCCAATTGTTAAATTTGTAGGAATTTTGAGATCTGATGATTTTAAATAGTAGATGGAAAGACACAAGATGAAATAAATTATATTTAAAACAGGGTGGATAAATACTCAAAACTCTTCACTTATTAATTATTTTACTGCACTCTACCATTATCTGTACTCAAGGTTATTTATGTCTATTTTATCTGTATGGTAAAAATACTACGTAAGGGTGGCTACTGGGCAGCTCTTTCTGGCTTCTGTTCAATGACACACTCTGGTGGCTTGGAAACAGAGGTCCCTCTGGTGGCTTTCGTATGCCACTGCCCTACAAAAATAGGCAAATACTGCGATTCATAACTTTTTCCCAAACAGCCAAGTATTGAACACATATCAGCACACAACTGTCTATGACCATCTAAATATACAAACTAGTTTTTTAAAAAAAGAATTAACCACTGATTTCAATAGTTACTGTGAAATTCAGGTATTTTCAAAATGAGATGTTTATGTACATAGAACCTAAATTGAACCATCTCCTATTGTCTTATGTCAAGTTTGTTTCATTTACTTATGTCACTTGTCTAAGGTCTATAATAATTAGAGGTTTTGATATCTGTGAAACCACCTCTAAATTCTTAAATTCTACTTTTCCTCAGAGCCCAGCACCATATCTCTTACATATAGACGTTTCATAAGTATTTGTTGAAAGAATAAAATATGTTATCAGTTATAATTTTATATTTATTAATTTTTCACATTAAAATTGTATTAAATTTGTGTCACATCATATAAGCACTTATTCTGATAAGCTGTGTATGCTCTGTAGAATCCAACTCTTAAGAATGAATCAAGCATACAACCTACCTCAGCATAATTTTTTCACAAAGTAAAAAAATATGGCAACAAAGAACATTTTCACTTTTAATGGAAATATATTTTCTATAAAATGTGACACTTAATAAACTTCTAAATGGGTATTCAATATCAAACATTCCATTTCTTTCTGGTTGTTTTTTAAGTATCAACATGTTTAGTTATTCTTGATTTTGGGCAATTACTAAAAATCCTAAAATTATTATTATTATTACTCTCCAACTATATGGAGATGTTTTTATTATATTTTAAAGTAATTATTTATTTATTTTTAGAGAGAGGGGAAGGGAGGGAGAAAGAGAAGGAGAGAAACATCAATGTGTGGTTGCCTTCTGCATGCCCTCAAATGGGGACCTGGCCCGCAACCCAGGCACGTGCCCTGACTGGGAATCAAACTGGCAATCCTTTGGTTTGCAGGTCAATACTCAATCTACTGAGCCATACCAGCCAGAGCTGGAGATGTCTTTAAATAAAAATATTAATATATAAGTGTGTATCAATGCTGATTTGTTTTTAAAATAAATATTCCACCTAGTGGCTGGCAGATTGGAAATGGAATGAAATAAAGAGAACGAGAGTTACATTTGGAAGACTTGGGTTCAAGCCCTGATCATCATTTAAATGCTGTCACCCGGGACCAGAATCAGTTCATCACCTGTAAAGTTAGCATAATATTGGTATGTTCACATACCATGGGGCATTGTGAGGACTGTATGAGGGAGTCTGGTATACAGTAGATTTGTCAATAAATACTAATTTACACTAGTATTATTTACTGGTGAAACAAATCCAGATCAACTGGTTATTAAACAGCTTCAGTATATACAAGCAAAGCCAATAGAACAAATTTATTTGGAATAATTCACTTCCTTAATTTGTCTGAATAAAAAAACAATGGTGCTCGAAGTCAGTCCCTGGACTCCCAGACCTGACCTCCAAAGTCATCCTCTGCACTTTTCCATGTAGGAAAATAGTGATAATCTTTCCAATTACAATTATCATTATTCTTTTTTCAAGATTTTTAATCTTACACCATCAGGGCTCAGTATTGATTTCTTCAGCCTTTGAATTCCCAAGTCACTATTAACGCCTCTCATTGGTACATTGGTTTTCCAGCCACTTGATGTGAGTATATTTGTCTCCTCACCTAGACGGCAAACTCCGTTCACAGTTTTGATTTTCGGTAACTCTCTCCTTGTCACCCAGTGCCTAGCTCTGTGCGAGGCAAATAATGTACATGTAGCAAATATTGGAGTCCATGTCTGTCTGGTGTCCAGTTTGGTTATTTCTCCTCAACTATTTTTCTCCTTTACCTTTTCAGAGATTGGAGAGGAATACCGCAGTCTGGGAGTCCAATATTATAGAAAAATATCTGGTTTTCATTTAACACAACAAGGTGAATCTCTGGCTGTTTACTAGATTAAAATAACATAAAGTTACTAAATACTTCATGCAATTACCTGAAGCATATTTTTCCTACTAGTGAGTAAAAACTACTTTTTACTTACACAAATCTAAGACCAAGATAGATAAATCAATATGTAATTTAATATATATTCAGTTGACTCTCTTTATAAATAACTGGTATATTTTCAGTTTATTCAAACTTTGTGAAAATGAGGCAAACCTCAATTTGAATAAATAAATAAATGTAACTCTAGTAAATAGAGAAAAATTTTACTTTCATATGTTTTTCTACTTAGTTCCTCATAATAAATTACAGAGTACTAGGGTAGAACTGGGACAGCTCATTAATTTCATCAATTTATATGTGATTACATTTATTCTCTTCCCGTTGAGTTGACTCATTGTTCAGACTCCACAGGTTCTGTTTAATTTAGGCTGCTTGGAATTCTTTCCTCTTTCAGCCCCTACCAACACCCCAATCCAGAGAAAGCCAGAAGGAAAAGTTAGAAGAAAAACAGAGGAATGACTTGCAATTTTCTTTCTTCTTTCTAACTGACCTATTTTTTTTTCTTTTTACCCTCCTCTTTCTCTTGACTAAGCCAGTGAGATAATCCTTACAGAAGTGCTATGAGTACCCTTTTAAAAATATGGCTTACATTTTCTAAAATGATGCAGTTAAAAGATAAATACAATATAACTGAAATAGACACAAATTCATACAATTCCAAGTTGGTTTAAAAGAAAGTAAACACACAGAGACAGGAAAAAAGAAAGATCTTTAATGCGATGAACACTAATGTGGTAACAGGATATATATTTAGACATGTATATATATAGCCTCATGATTCAACTACTCCCTCCTGCTCCATGTAGTAAGGTTTTCTTATAACTTTATCTATTGAGATATGTATCACATTTATAAAACTTTATCCAAGATTGAAAACAGTTTGAGGTAGAGAGTGTAGGAAACAGAGAATTTGGTATAATCAAAATTCAACTGGCTCCAAACGTGTAAGATTTTCACAGCAGATTCAGAGGACATCTTTAGTTGATAATCCCCCTGGTATTTATGGAATCACAGCAAGGATAACCACAGGTACTTTGCAGACTTTAATTACTTTGTCCTTGTCTAATCACAAAATCATGAGCATGTCCTTTTATAAACATGAGGATTACATAGCAGCCAGTAAGTAGTCTCAACGGGGATGAAACCTAACAGAATGAAGAATTCTGTTGTTATCATATCTGCTTGTCACATTGCCATCACAAAGCCTCATATTTGTATTTTTTCCTTTGCACTAAACATAAAGTGCTTCAAACAAGTCAGTTATCCTAAGCATATAAATGACATAACAAAAAATCCCACTGTTACAAGCTCTCCCTCTGCCTCATTCCCCTTAATTTTTTTGTCCACTTTCATCTTTAAAAAAATATCATATGCTCTTCTCCTTTATAAATTGCCTTGGCTTCATTCTTATTTCCTGCTCATTTGCATCTATTTTAAATCGAAATTTCTGGCCCATTTAGAAGTAAATTTGGCTTGCTGACTATTTCTATGCCTGCCATGTAAATTTAGTACAGCCACTCAAACAGAGGCGCTCAACGGTTTTAGAAGAAAATGAGAACAAGAAGAACTTCATCTAGAGCCCCTTCATCTGACTTGCAAATAGAAAATGAAGCAAATCTCTTTCCTCTCCCTTCAAATAAAGACTGGTACAGAGACAGACCCTTGGCTACAAATTTAATCAGACTTTTGCAGTGACCACGTCATGAGCTGGGTCATTTGTGCAGGGGCAAGGGCAGCATAAGAAATCTGTGACTCAGACTCAGGTTGTATGTTTGGTTTCCAGTCTCTTGCTTCTGGCTTACTCCTTTAATCCTCCATGTAATATTGAATCTATTCCATTTTGTTTTAAAAAGGGTTGTTCATACTTCAGAAGCATCATGCTTAAATATGAAGGGGAAGAACTGTCTTAAAATGTCCTTCATTGATTAAAAGGAACATGTAAGTCAGAAAATAATGTTTTACTAAGTTCTGATGTCATTTTTTTTTTATTCAATAAATGCTTCAAGAAAAAACTTATAAGACATTTGGAGAATACAACAAGGGATTAAGTTGACCTCTGGTATCTAGTTGAATTTCATAAATAATAGTTTCTAAAAAGTGCAATCTGGAAATATTTTTAGAACGGTGTACACCGAAGAAATCCTAAACCACTGGAAATCACGAGCATGTGCCACTAATGGGTACCTTCGATCTACTTACGAAAACAGTGTCAACTTAGCTTTTTCTTGCGGTCTCCCATGACAGCAGGACCATGAACTTTGCTAGAATCTGTTCCTATTTTAAATATTTTGTACCCATTTTATACACTGTTGCTTGAAGAAACCATTTCCTTCTCTCATTAAGTCATGCTAACCTGGTCGGCTTTACTCCGCGTGAGTGTTTGTGACAGGCAGCTTTGCTGTCACCGGACCAGCTCTGGGCAGCGGGCTCCACGGGGGCCTTTCAAGTGAGTCACCGGTTTCTTCTCGCCAGGTCAGAAATCCGCTGCATTGCTCATCACAACGCGTGCCATCATTTTAAGCAACTTCAGTTCAGTTCATTAATTTTTGTCCTACTTTTCTGGTTTTCACTAATTAGAACAGAAAATATTGGCAACTTAGTAAACAATACAAAACAAATCCGCAAACAAACAAACAAAAAGCTGACTGGGCCCGGGCTCAGTGGTGTTTTGCATTCATGAGCAAGATTGCTAATAGCTCATCTTACAAAGCACCGTAAAGTACAGCATCAAATTCATGCTTGTACACACTCTTAGCTTATCCTGATCCTAACTTCCTGTTGTTTTTCCTAGTTTTGTTTAGTGTGGTCTAAAATGTTCTTATAGTTTTAAATAAATAGATTAAGAAATTTGTAGAAATGTTTGAGCTTCACAGAAGATGGAGACATTTGAGGTCAAAGGAATTTTTTCCTAATTTAAAGAAACAAAAATACTTGTTTAAAAAAATTTATTTTTGATTGATTTTTAGAGAGAAAGAAGAGGGGAGAGAGAGACAGAGAGAGATGTATTTTTACACTTATTTATGTATTCATTGGTTGATTCCTATATGTGCACACATTGGGAATTAAACCCACAGCCTTGGCATAGCAGGACAACGCTCCAACCAAGTGAGCTACCTAGCGAGGGTGAAATAAAAATTCTTTAGACAATGAACCATCAAATCAAATTGTTCTTCTCTTAAAAACCATTTGTATTAAAATCTTTTTTACCACTTACTACATATCACATGAGTGCTAATAAAACCTACCTTGTGTAATGAACAGCTGTCATTATTGGTTAAGCTGATTGAAAGGAGAGAATTATGGCCAGCTGCAAAACACATTCATGAGTGGCAAGAGAAAGTGGCAGCTGGTGTTCCACTTGATATAAATATTTTTAATTAAAATTTGCCTCCTGGTTTTCAATTTGTGTAATAGTGGGGATTTTTAGTTAGTTACTTTAAGGGTAAAGGGATGTTTTTCTATTTAAGAATAGCTTTTTAATCCTTACAGTAGCAATAACTATTAATGATAACAATGGCATCCTGCTGGCTAAGAAAATGGGCTATGTGATGAGACTCTGATTCTTTTCTAGAGATGCACCCAAGAATTTCAAAGTTTTATTTGTTTTTAAAATTTACATTTCCAGATAGAGGCCCTGCTATGCATTAGGAGTTCTTATAAAAAGTGAAGATAGTGAACAGATCTATCTTAGAAGTACCTCAATGGGACCTGCATTAGAAATATAATGCACATACATATTTTCTTACTGAAATTCTTTCTTTTTGGCTAGTAGGATTCTTATCCAACTCTTTCATTGTTTCAAGTTCTCTTTCATCTCATCATTTATTTGCTCTCAAACACAGAAGCTTTCTAGAATCTAGAGCCCCACGTCACCTCTACTCCGCATGTTCTCAGATACACTCAGCTTTTTTGTGGTATTAACCATGATCTCTATATTCATGCTGCCAAAGTCTCATTCTCTAGTCCCAGCTTCTCTTCTGAACTGAGGTGTATCTAGAGTCTCCTGAGTCCTGAACGCTCAACAGTTTCCCCATATCTGTTTTGCTTTCTGTTTTCTATGGTCAATTAATGGCATCAGCCAGGGAATCACTTGAAACTTCCCTTTTCCCTCACATTCTTGACTACATATTATCAGTCTCTAAGCTCTTGTGACTTTACTTCTTAAATGTTTCTCACTTTCCTCCACTTTCATCTTAATTGCTATAGCTCTTTATGCGGACTGGGAACACTCTTGACTAGATTATTAACATAACCTTCTAACTGGTCTCCTTATTCTTAGATCTGGACCCTCAAATGCATCATCTACCTAAAATGAAATCTGATTACATCATTCCCCTGCCTAAAATTTTATAATGGCTTTCCACCTTTTCCAGGACAAAGTTGGAAGGTTTTGGCATGGAATTCAAGGCCCTCAATGACATGCCCACAGCCTTTTTTGCCACTCCCACCTTCATCCTCCAGGCTAAATGGAGCTGGATTGTTCTAGTCCCTCACTAATCAGCCTTCAGAAATGTAGCTTGTACATGACTTCCTGGTGAAGTCTTCCACAGAATCGTCTACCTCCTCTATGATCCCTTGACTATTGATCATGTAACTCTAGTGTAACGTCTATCAAAATAAATTATAATAATTTATTTACATGTTTGTATCTATGATTGGGTCGTTCTTTAACAAAGGAAAATGTCATTAATTCTTGTGTTCTGACAGTGACTGGAACATGACACAAATGTTTTATGATATAAGAAGAAAGGATTCTAGGGGGAGGCAAGATGGTGGAGGAGTGAATGGAAGCCACACTAACCTCCTCCCAGGACAAATCTGGAATTACAACTAAATTATGGAGAAATCACCCAGAACAAACAACTGAACAATAGTGAGAGAGAAGCCTTATAACCTTGGATGAGATCAGCTTCGGCACAACCTGTTTGCACCTGTACAACAGCATACAAGATGTGGTGGGCATAGTGACCCTCAGAAAACCAGCTGGAGGGAAAGACTCACCAAAGAACTACCCAACAGCAATCAAAACTCAATTACATCCAGAGAGCCAACATAAATAGCATAAAGAGCATCACAAGAGCATCAAGTTCAGGTGATCAAGGAGACTGCATCACAGAATCTCACAGGTTTCCTACCATAGAAGTTCATACCACAAACTCAGGGAGTCAGAACAGATCAATTTAAAAAGCTGAGGCTAACCAGAGGAGTCTCACAAACAATGGGAAGACAAAGAAACAAATCGCAAATGAAAGGAAAGGAGGAAGTCTCAGAAAGGATGCTACATGAAATAGAGCCAAGTCAACTATCAGATATTGAGTTCAAAGCAATGGTTATAAGGAAGCTCAATGAGCTCACTGAAAATTATCAAAAACTACAGGGAAACTATAATGAACTCACTGCAAACTATATCAACATGAAAAAGGACATAGAAACAATCAATAAGAGCCAAGAGGAAATAAACAATACAATTTCTGACTTAAAGAACATAGTAGAAGGAATCAAAATCAGGCTAGATGAAACAGAGGATCAAATCAGCAAGCTGAAGGACAAGATAGAAAAAAACTGCCAGAGAGAGCAAAAAAAAAGGAAAAGAGACTCAGAAAGAATGAAGAAGGGTTAAGGGAACTGCAGGACAACATGAAATGGAATAATATTCATATAACAGGGATACCAGAAGGAGAAGAAGAAGAGCAGGGACAGAAAATCTGTTTGAAAAAGTAATGATGGAAAACTTCCCTAATTTGATGACAGAAAAAGTTATACAAATCCAGGAAGCACAGAGAGTTCCAGTCAAGAGGAACCCAAAGAGGCTTACTGCAAGACACATAATTAAAATGACAAAATTCAAAGACAAAGAGAGAATCTTAAAGGCAGCAAGGGAGAAACAGGAAGAAACATAAAAGGGAGCCCCAATAAGGCTTACAGGTGACTTCTCAATGAAAACACTACAAGCCAGAAGGGAATGGCAAGAAATATTCCAAGCAATGAAAAGCAAAGGCCTGTAACCAAGACTACACTACCAGCAAGGCTCTCAATTACAATGAAAAGTGAAATAAGGAGTTTCTCAGACAAAAGAAGGCCGAAAGAATACACCTCCACCAGGCCAGCACTGCACAATATGCTAAAGGGACTACTGCTTTAAGAAAAAGAGGAGAAGGAATGAGAGAGACAGGAACACAGTTACAAAAGGAGTAAAATAGCAATGAAAAGTACCTATTGATAATAACCTTAAATGTCAATGGATTAAATACTTGGATCAAAAGACATAGAGTAGCTGAATGGATAAGAAAACATGACCCATACATATGCTGCCTATAAGAAACCTACCTCAGAACAAAAGAAATATACAGACTGAAAGTGGAGGGTTGGAAAAAAATATTCCAAGTAAATAGACAGGAAAAAAAGCCATTGTAGAAATACTTATATCAGACAAAATAGACTTCAAAAAAAGGCCATAAAAAGAGACACAGAAGGACACTTTATAATACTCAAGAAAAGAGTCCATCAAGAAGATGTAAGCATTATAAACACGTATGCACCCAACATAGGAGCACCCAAATATATAAGGAATATCTTGGAAGACTTCAAGAAAGATATAGATAGCAACACACTTATACTAGGGAATTTTAACACTCTACTGTCAAAAATGGACAGATCTTCCAAACAAAATATCAACAGAGATATTGTGGCATTGAACAATGCCTTAGATCAAATGTACTTAACTGATATATATAGAGCCTTTCATCCCAAAGAAGCAAAATACACATTCTTTTCAAATGCACATGGAACATTTTCAAAGATAAACCACATGATAGGACACAAAATACGCCTCAAGAAATTCAAGAAAATTGAAACCATACCAAGCCCTTTTTCAGACCACAAGGGTCTGAAACTAGAAACCAACCTCAAGGAAAAACCTCAAAACACTCAAATTCATGGAGATCGAATAGCATGCTTTTAAACAATGAAGGGGTTAATAACAAGATCAAAGAAGAAATCAAGAAGGTTCTGGAAACAAATGAAGTGAACTCACAACAGCCCAAAAGTTATGGGACACAATGAAGGCAGTCCTGAGAGGGAAGTTCATAGCAGTACAGGCTTACCTAAAAAAGATAGGAACATTTCAAATAAACAACCTAACCCTACACCTACAAGAACTGGAGAAACAACAACAAAGACAGCCTAGAGCGAGTAGAAGGAAGGAAATAACCAAGATCAGAGCAGAATTAAATGACATAGAGACTACAAGAACACTTCTAAGGATCAATAAACCCAGGACCTGGTTCTTTGAAAAAATAAACAAAATTGACAAGCCTTTAAGCAGACTCATCAGGAAAAAAAGGGAGGGGACCCAATAAACACAATCAGAAATGAAAGAAGAGAGATTACAACCAATACCACAGAAATACAAAAGACTGTAAGAAATTACTATAAAGAATTATATGCAAAGAAATTTGAAAACCTAAGTGAAATGGACAAACTTCTAGAAAAATGTAATTTTCCAAAACTGAATGAAGAAGAAGCAGAAAACTTGAACAGACCAATAAAAGCTGATGAAATCAAAGTAGCAATCAAAAAACTCCCAGTACCCAAAAGCTCTGGACCAGAAGGTTTCAGAGGAGATTTCTACAAAGTATTTAAGGAAGAGCTAACCCCTATCCTTCACAGACTATTCCAAAATATCTTTGGAAGGGAAGATTCCCAAATGCTTTTTATGAAGCCAGCATCATCCTAATCCCAAAATCAAATAAAGATACAATACCTTTATCTGATGAACAAGGAAAGAAAACTATAGGCTAATATCACTGATGAACATAGATGCTAAAATCCTCAACAAAATATTGGCAAACCACATCCACCAATACATTAAAAAGATCATACACTGTGATCAAGTGGGATTCACCCCAGGGATGCAAGGATGGTACAGTATTTGGAAAGCAATAAAAGTAATACATCACATAAACAAGAGGAAAGACAGATTTCCCATGATCATATCAACAGATGTAAACAAAGCATTTGATAAGGTACAGCATCCATTTATGATAAAAACACTCAGTAAAGTGGGAATATAGGGAGCATACCTCAACATAATAAAGGCCAGATACAAGAAACCTACAGCTAGCATCATACTCAATAAGCAAAAACTAAAAGTTTTCCCACTAAGATCAGGAACAAGAGAAAGATGTCCACTATCACTCCTATTCAACATAGTATTGGAAGTCCTAACCATAGCAATCATACAAGAAAAATAAATAAAAGGCATCTGAATTGGAAAGGAGGAAGCAAAACTGTCACTGTTTGCAGATGACATGATAGTGTACATAGAAAATTCTATAGAGTCCACCAAAAAACTACTTGACCTAATAAATGAATTTGGCAAAACAGTGGGATATAAAGTCAATATTCAGAAATTGAAGGCACTTTTGTACACCAACAATGAAATATCAGAAACAGAAATTAGGGGGGGAAATCCCATTTGCTATAACAACAAGAAAAATAAAGTACCTAGGAATAAAACTAACCAAGGAGGTAAAAGACCTGTACTCAGAAAACAACACAACACTAAAGAAAGAAATTAAGGAAGACACAAAGAAATGGAAGCAAGTAGCTTGTTCCTGGCATGGAAGAATTAACATCATCAAAATGTCCATACTACCCAAAGCAATTTATAGATTCAGTGCAATCCCTATTAAAGTACCAATGACATATTTCACAGATATAGAACAAACATTTCAAAAATTTATGTGGAACCATTAAACGACCCTAAATACTGCCAGCAGTTTTGAGAAAGAAGAACAGTATAGGAGGGATCACAATACCTGATATCAAACTGTATTATAAGACCACTGTAATCAAAAGAGCCTGGTACTAGCATAAAAACAGAGATGTTGACCAATGAAACAGAATAGAGAGCCCAGAAATAACCCAAGTCTCTATGGTCAATTAATATTTGACAAAGGGAGCAGAAGCATAAAATGAAGTAAAAATAGCCTCTTCAACAAATAGTGTTGGGAGATCTGGACAGGTACATGCAGAAAAATGAAACTCGACCACCAACTTACACCATACACAAAAATAAACTCAAGATGGATAAAAGACTTGAAAATAAGTCACGGCACCATAAAAGTCCTAGTGGAGAACACAGGCAAGAAAATCTCAGATATTCCAAGCAGCAATATTTTCACTGATATGTTCCCTAGAGCATGGGACATAAAGGAAAGGATTAACTAATGGGACTTTGTCAAAATAAAAAGCTGCTGCATGGCTAAAGAAAATATCAGCAAAATGAAAAGGGAACCAACCTTATAGGAAAATATAGTTGCAAATGATACCTTGGACAAGGGTTTGATCTCCAAAATATATAAAGAACTCACACAACTCCACTCCAGGAACACAAACAACCCAATTAAAAAATGGGCAAAGGACCTGAACAGACACTTCTCCAAGGAGGACATACAGAGGGCCCAGAGTCATATGAAAGGGTGCCCAGCATCACTATCCATCAGAGAGATGCAAATTAAAACCACAATGAGATACACTTCACACCAGTCAGAATGGCCATCATAAACAAAGCAACAAACAAGTGTTGGAGAGGTTGTGGAGAAAAGGGAACCCTGGTACACTGCTGGTGGGATTGCAGACTGGTGCAGCCACTATGGAAAACAGTATGGAATTTTCTCAGAAAACTAAAAATGGATCTGCCTTTTGACCCAGCAATTCCACTGCTAGTATTATATCCCAAGAACCCTGAAACATCAATCCAAAAGAACCTATGCACCCCAATGTTCATAGCAGCACAATTTACAATAGGCAAGGCTGGAAGCAACCTAAATTCCCATCAGTAAATGAGTGGATCAAAAAACTAGGGTACATTTACACAATGGAATCCTACACAGCAGAAAGAAAGACGGAGCTCCTATCCTTTGTGACAGCATGGATGGAACTGGAAGTGAAATACTAAGTGAAAGAAGCCAGGAAGTGAAAGACAAATACCACATGATTTCACTTATAAGTGGAGTCTAATCAATATAACAAACAAGCAAACAAAATAGAGCCAGAGATTTGGAAATAAAGAACAAACTGAAGTAACCAGAGGAGAGTTGGGAGGAGATATTGGGGGGATTAGAGGGCAGGGTTGTCAAGAAACATGTATGAGGACCCATGAACAAAGCCAAAGGTGAGTAGGATCACGGGTGGGAGGTAAAGATGGCGGGGGTCAGGGGGAGAGGTAGAGGGGAAAATGGAGACAACTGTACTTGAAAAACATTTCAAAAAAGGAAAAAAAGAAGAAAGGATTTTAAATAAAATTAGATCACTCTTCTTAGGAGTTTTTACATTTAAAAAAACATTGTAAGAATTAGGATTTAAAAAAACACCCATGACTTTTATTTTAATGAGGTAGACAGTTTATTAGTAAAAGCAGGGGAAGATCTTGTCTGTCTCTTACTTTCAAATGTCATTCAAACAAAACGATTTATTCTCCTGGAAAATAATTATATGTTGGAAGCACTCCTTACTAATTTACTTAATTATTCAATGACTTAAGACTTACGTTTAAAATGTCTGCATAAGATGAACAGTTATTATAATGCATGATTAATACATCTGTTCAGCCATGACCAATGTGACTTGGTTGTTTAAGCATCATTCTGCAAAGCGAAAGATCAACAGTTCAATTCCCAGTCGGTGCACATACCTAGGTTACCAGTTCCGTCCTGGTTTGGGTGTGTACAAAAGGCAACCATTTGATGTTTTTCTCTCACATCAATGTTTCTCTTCCTCTCTTCTTCCTTTTTCCTCTCTCTAAAATGTATATAAATAATATCTTTAAAAAATAAATCTATTGTTACAATATAAATAACCATTTAAAACATTTTTTATTAAAAAACTTTGAGCTTTCTTAGCTGAGAACAGAATGTAGAGGTAAATCTATTTAAAGATAAATAATTAATAAGCCCATTGTTGAGAATCTGATTGCTTGTGTAAGTTTTTTTCAGCACTAATGGAGAAATACAAAAAGTTTTACAAACAGGAATATGTGATTTAGTCTAAATTTCTCTGTGTTCAAGAACGATCTAACCTCCCTCTTCTGTCAAAAATGCAGACCAACCTGGTATAAATCTCTCTTTTTAAAAATCCATGGAAATGCTAGACAACATACAACACAACTTGCAGACAAATCTGTGCACACACACACACACACACACACAAATAAATGGCTGATTTTTTTAGTGGAAAGAGAAATCTTAAGTCATCAGAAAGGAAGAGAAAATTTACAGCCAAGGTAAATCATTATCCATCAGCTTTATAATCTGATCCTTCAGAAAATCTTAGTTGGCAGTTGGGATTGTCCATGCCCATATTAGGACGACAAGTTAGATGCTTGGTTGTAAACTGAGATATCGGAACTGAGATGCCTTTACCTGTACAGGGAACACTGGAAAGGCTGCTAGATGAATGACAAGAAAGCCTGTCTTGGCCTAAAGCTGAGTGAGAAGAAAAGCCTTTTTGGAAAAACAAAAAGCTAATTTCATACACAGATACGGAATTCAAATGTGTATCACTAGCTTTGCATAGGATTCCTTAGGTCAAAAAATAACAATGATGTGATTCTGGACCAATGAGCACCTAGAGGTAACCAGTAGAAATAAATGTAAATTGCTTTGTACCAGTAGCTCAAGCACACAGAATGTTCAGGACTGCCAGAGCAGAAAAGAATCCTCAACTAAAAATGAGCTCACACTAGGAAAAGTAACGAGCTGTGGAAGTAACACTTGCTATGAGGTAAAGTCAGTAAGCACATTCATTAGAAGAATTAACATTCTATAGGAGTGTGAGATAATAGAAAAACCTAAAAAAGACTGCAAAAGACGTGTTTAAGGTATTCAAGAGATTGAAAAAAAGGACTGAAAATCAAGAACAAAGAGTGGGATACTTAAAAAATACAAGACAAATGTGAAAAATAACCAAATAAAACTTATAGAAGTGATCCAACTAAGAAGAGATACAGCGAGTTAGAAGACATTTCTAAGCAAATGGCTTAGAATGAAGAATAGAGGCATACAGAGATACTACATATAAGAGTGGTTAAGAGAAATGAAGTACAGAATAAGAACAACAAAACCCTAAAAGGAATTCTAAAAAGACAGAAAAGAAACAGTGGGAAAGAGATAATAGTTAAGTAAAAAGTAGACAAAGATGTTCAATGTTAATAAAGATATGAGTTTATAGACTAAAAACACACAGGCCCTAAGTAAAAAAAAAACAAAAACAAAAAAACCAGAATCTATGTAGTGCTACATTGTAGTGAAACTAAAAATTTCCAAAGACAAAGAGAAAATTTTAAAACAAGGGAGAAAGAGCACAGATTACCTACAGAGGAAAAATTATTAGACTAATAGCCATGTTGCTATCAGCAATAATAAAGGCAAAAGAACAATTGAATAATATCCACAAAATGACGAACAAATGTAAATCTAAAATTCTATACCCACGGGAAGTTCTTTAAGAGAGACTAAAATAGACATTATCTAAAAAAGGGTAAGGGAGTTAGCACTCACACACCCCTACTTAAAGAATTACTTAAGGATATATTTATTTCAGAGAGAAAGGATTTGAATTCATAGAATGGGAGTGGGAGGAGTGAGCAAACACATTCGTAAACATATAATTAGATTTAAATAAATATTGACTTCAAAGTAAGCAAATATATAGTTATGTATATGTGTCATATTTGATTAATTGGAGGATATTTTAAAATAATGTGTGATATTTCTACTCAACATTATATTGTATGTTCAAGTCAGCATGGTAAGAAAAATAAATAAAAAGTTAAGGATTGGAAAGAAAGAAACAAAACTATTATCATATCAAGACTACATTACTGATTATCTATAAATTCCACAAGCATCTACAAATATAATTAATAAGTATCCTGAATGCTTGTTACATATAATATTAATATATAAAGATTAATTACATTCATAATTATCTACAATGCAGCAAATATGATTTTAAAAGATAATCATTTAAAGTGCGAACACAATTGTTGCGTATCTAGGAATACCTCTAGAAATATATAGAAATGTATGAAATGTTATGGAAAGACAATAAAGAAGACCTAAATAAGTGGGAAAATTATAGCATGCTTATAAACTAAAAAATTAAATTTCATTAAAATATCAACTCCTGCCAAATTAATTTAAAATTTATTATAATTACAACAAAATTTAAAAGCCATTTTCTAGAAAGTGAGACATTGTCTTCCTGTTTCCTGAATCTCCAGGGCTCTGAGTGTTGGAAACCCCGCCAGAAGAGCCGTCTCAGATGCTGCAGATGTTGACTGTACCCTCGCCCTTGAAATCTCTGGTCCTTTTCTAGGAGGTCCCCCTGAGGTAATGCCCTAGGTCAGGCTGATGCAGGCCATGCTTCCTGTGTAAACTCTTCCTAGGCATTCCTACAGAATCCCCTCTGTGTGCCTGCAAGAGGAACTAGACGAGAGGGCGCACCCTGAGCGAGAACGGCTGTGTTGTGCATAACCTCTGTCCTGTCTGGATCGAGTCCCCCATCCGGACAGGACAGAGGTTCTGTACAACGTAACAGAGTGCTTGCAGAGTGGAAGTGGAGACTGCTGATGTGCCTCACCTGTACCCATGCACCTCCGCGGCCTGGAAGCTGTCCCATCTTTGCTCTCCTGGGTGGAGGTCTTGGCCAATGCTTGTGTGTCAGTCTGTGTGCCTATCTTTACTGGCAGAGAGCAGGGCCTGCCTCTTTTCTGCTGTTGTGGATGACTCAGCAATGATGACAGTGCCAAAACCATGGGCACCGTGACAGTAGGCTGGCCAGAGGTGGCACACAGTGAGCTCTTCAAGGGGAGCAGCGAAGTACATTGGGGTCTAAAGAGAGTAACCACCTACCAGGACAGGTAGGGGGGCCAGAGTAAGCAAGAGAAGGCAAAGCAGATCGGTGATTCTGGGAGATCCCTGGGACCAGGTCCGTCCTGGCTTGAGGTGCATAAGGACAACATTTGTACAGGGCCTGGCAGACCACACGGCAGCCTGGTCTTCACGATCTCACATCCGAACGGCTCCAGAGTGGCTCAATTTCCAATACAGTCTCCGA
>CM052539.1:62917081-62927623 GCA_028533065.1 Trachops cirrhosus | reverse complement strand
GCTATGACTGGACGGACCACTTGCTACTCAAAGAATCATATCACAAAAAAAGGGACCACATGATGGACAGCTACCTCTAATACATTACACAGAGGGTCAACTTCATTTTGCCCAGAGGCTTACATATGACTGGAGGGATGGAAAGAAGGACAGAGGTGGACACAGACAGAGTTTGGACATATCATTTTACACGTGTGTTTTGTCACAAGGGATATTTTCTTCTTAGTGGCTCTACCTATATCTGGTACTGGTAGTAGATTTTCATCAGCTTCTAATTAAATCCATGAAGAAAAGCAAGTAAATATTTTTAAAAAAAACCTTCTGAGGTCAGAAGACACTTGAAGAAAGCTAGCTAATATAGAAACCTTGGAGCCAGAGCAGTGTCCTTGTCCTTGCAGGCACATACTGCCGCCTGGTGGCCCTATGAGAAATGGCATGAGTGCTCCGAGTTCCCAGTTCTGCCAGCAAAAGAAGCCAACCCCAAACTTAAACTTCTTTTCAGGCTTGCCTTTATTTATTTATTTACTTACTTACTTACTTACTTACTTACTTACTTACTTACTTATTTATTAAATTTATTGGGGTGACATTGGTTTATAAAATTATATATGCCCAAGAGTACAATTCTATGTTACATCATCTGTATATTGCATTGTGTTCCCACTACCCAAAGTCAGATCTTCCTCTGTCACCATATATTTGACCCCTTTACACATTGGACCTCCCCAGCCCTCTTCCCTCTGGTACCCACCACACTATTGTTATTATCTATGAGTTTTTCTTTAGCTGTATTTCTTGTTTGGTCATTTGTTGCTTTCAGTTTTATATCCCACATATGAGGAAAATCACGTGGTTCTTGACTTTTTCTGACTTATTTTATTTAACATGATATTCTCAAGGTCAATCCATGTTATCACAAATGGCAGTATTTCATCTTTTCTAATGAGTGAATGTAATATTTTAGTGTGTACACGCACCACATCTTCTTTATCCAATCATCTAGCGAAGGGTACATTGATTGTGTCCATGTGTTGGCCACTGTGAATAATGCTGCAGTGAACATAGGGGTGCATATGTCTTCATGAATAAATGTTTTCAAATTCTGAGTAGATACCTAGAAGGGAGGTCACTGGGTCATATACTAATTCTATTCTTAATTTTTCAAAAAATCTGTTGCATTCTTATATACTAAAAATAAAATTTAAAAAGCTTGGAAAAAAATTCCTTTCGCAATTGCAACAAAAAGAATAAATCTACAGATTTAATCCAATCCTCATAAAAAACCCAATGGTATTTTTTAAATAAATAGACCAAGAATCATCATATTTGTGTGGAACCACAAAACATGATGAGCAGCCAAAGCAATCCTGAGAAAAAAAGGACAAAAGTCTCAGGTCACATACTCCCTGGCTTCAAATTACAGAACGCAGCAGCAATAATCACAACAGCATGATATCAGTAGAACAGCAGACACACAGACCACTGGCACAGAATTGAAGGCCCAGAAATAAACCCATGTGTATACGGACAAACAATTTTAAAAAGGGGGCAATAAAAGTACAATGGGAAACAGAAATTCTCCTCAATAAATGCTGCTGGCAAAATTGAAACCCCACGTGCAAAAGAATGAACCCTGACTACAGTTTGTCCACTTGTTCAAAAATTAATTCAAAAAGGACCAAAGACCTAAATATAAGACCTGAAACAATAAATTACACAGAAGAAAACATAGTTACTAAACTTATGGACCTTGGTTTTAGGGTGAAATTTTATGAATTTGACCCCAAAGGCAAGAAAGGTCAATAAAAAAATAAATGAATGGGACTATATCAGACTAAAGCCTTCTGCACAGCTAAAGAAACCACCAACAAAACAAAAAAGCAACCTGCCAAATGGGAGAAAATATTTGCAAACAACAGCTCCATGAAGGGGTTAACTCCAAAGTATATAAAGAATTAGTACAACTCAACACCACACAAACAACAATCCAATTTAAAAATGGGCAGAGGACCTAAAGAGACACTTCTTCCAAGAAGGCACACAAATGGCCAACAGATGTACAAAAACATGCTCAACTTCACTAAAAACTGCAAATCAAAACTACAAAAATGCCACTAAAATGCAAGTCAAAACTACAGTGAGCTGTCACCTCACACCTGACAGAATGGAGATCCTCAACAAGAGTAGTAATAACAAGTGCTGGAGAGGTTGTGGAATAAACAAGGAACCTTCACTCACTGCCGGTGGGAATGTAGACTGTTACAGCCACTATGGAAAACAGTGCTGAGTTTCTTCAGAGAAATTCAGGCTTGCCTTTAGATCGAATTACACTCTGTAAGATTCGATGGTTATGGGCTGCATTCCAGTGCAGGTCATTTTCTTGGCATTTCTCACTATAAAAAACAGAGGCCACCTCCCAGTATTTCAGGGTGTCCATTGGGCACCCCAGTCACACCCATGGTCCCACAACAGCAAATAAAAAAGCATGTGTGGGAAATAACTTGTACACTTCACCATATTGTGTGTGTGCATTAAAACTGTAGTAGCATAGCAACCAAATCATATTTATGAAATCTTCCTCATCATATCAACAGGAAAATATTTTTTTAAATTGGAAGTTACGGCTAAACATATCTTTATAATGCCATTAAATCCATAAAGAGTTTTCAAAAAATGAGATTGCCCTTTATCTGCAGTCAGCTTTTCACTATATAAAAGCAGTTATCTCATTCCTATTGATTTCTCCAAATATAATTTTCATTGCTGCATAGCATTCATTCTAAAGTCTTGTGCATGAGCGAGTGTCCTGCTTCTGTGGTTCCTGCTCCCATCTTCCTTCAGCCACCAAATCCCCTTTTTCTTTGAACATGGACTTAACCTGCAGTCATCTCAGGTCGCTTCCAAATCTAGAATTACTCACTGAACTTCCAGAGCCCTTCCATTTGATCATTTTCTCCCAGGACACCAGGGACTTCCCACCATCATCTTCATTCAATGCGGTGCTTCTCCAAGGTCAACTGCTGCTCAGTCTGATTGCACTTTAGCCCTTTGTACAGTGCTTGGCATACAGTAAATACTCATTATTGATTTTTTTAAAAAACACTATGAATCTGAATGAGTTAACTTATTCATTGTGGCAGAGGATTTTAGCTCTGCATTAAAATGACTTTTCCTCCTCGAGGCCCAAGGATGGACTGCCTCTCCCAGCCACCCTTGTGACCATGGGACAATGTGGTTTGTTGCCAAACAAGAGAAAATAAATTCACCTCTGCCATTGCAGACCTAGCCCGTGGAATCCTCCCTCATATATTTCTCCATGGTTTCCTCACTCTGCTAATAGATGCAGAAGGTATGGGTGTCCTAAGGATGGAGGGGCCACAGGATGGAAGAACTCTGGTTTCCTGAGTGATCACATGAAAGAGTGCAGCCTTTCCAAACTCAACACCCACCCAGCAATGGTATTTTCAATCATGTAGTGATGTGCTGGGAAGTTATAGGAGTCACATGGTCATGCAGCATAGCCTGGAATGTAGCGCCGGTGCAGGGGGCTCCTCCAGTAGCCATCAGGCACCAAGACACAGCCTTGTGGTTGGACAATAAGTGCTGGGCAGAAAGACAGATAATGGCCCCTGGTCAAGGAGGGCAGTCATTGCCCCACAGGGACTGCCATGCCTCTCCCATGACAATGTCAGGATTGTCTGTGCCTGTATCATCCCGGGTTTTCTGCTTTGTATCAGAAAATCCAATATTAGGGGAAGTACTAGTTCTGCCTTGAATCACTACGTAAACCTGACAAGTCACTTTCCAGCCCTGCAACACAACTTTATATGCACCATAGGGGAGGAAAGGGTGATGTTGGCCAGGGATTTGAAGCCCCAGAGCTTTGACTCACTTCACATCCATGTAGTCATGGATGACTACATGTAGTCAACAAGCCACAGTTTCTCTTTGAAGAACTGCATTTCCATTCTTGACTTACAAGTGAGGCAAAGAATCCTTCATGGGCTGCAAGGTTTAAAGACCCGCAGAGCCATTGGAGCACCTCAACACTTTGAGGAAGAACAGGAGGTGCTCCTGGCACCCGCACAACACCAGTCATGGGGAGCTAGGACCCTGGATGGCCTCCTAGCTTGATGCAAATTTCAGCAGTTCCTTGAATAACCCACCACTTACAATTAATTGAGGTTTGGGAAATGCAGGGAGAGGTCAAGCCCCACAGAGGCAGAATCCTTAGATGAATGAAGGGCATAGGTCACCCAGGACAGGGCTGAACACTGCCAACATGAATAGCCTTGAAAATGAGGTCCCCAGTGCACTCCACCCACTGTGGGTTATCTTCCACTGAAGATTCATACTGGTACACACAGCCACACACAACCACTCACATAAGAGGAGGGGTTGTAAGGCATGGGGTCAGAGGAGGAGTGAAGCCTGGGCAGGTGACAAATCCATAGAGGAAGATGGAGACTATTTTGCTTAAGGACACCAGCAACCATCCTCCCAGGGCACGAGCAGGGACCACAGCACAGGGAGTGGGAAGATGCAAGGATGCTGGGATTTGGGACCTCCAACACCCCAGGGTTTTGCCTGGTGGGGATTGCACCCAGGGCAGGCAGAAGATGAGATAGCCTATGGTCTGAAATCTACAGATCTGGGTGGAAACAAACAGGATGATCCCTGTCTGCACCCCCATTACCACCCCCAGGATGGAGGCCATTAAAGGAGAGAAATTCTCTGTTTCATCCGCCCGAATGTGAGGACATGCATGGGAAAGTGAAGATTTCCACAGGCTCAGGGATGTTACTGTCGGTTTTCTGTCCATGACCCCCTAGGCTCCCAAGGCCGTGGAGTACCCTTCTATGCTCTCGATTTTTATCAGAGCATGGAGAGGCTTGGAGCCTTGGAAGTTGAGGACTGGGTCTATAGTAGCCAATGGCAAAGCACTGGGCCCCTCATCTTTGAGTTTGGGTAAAGATTACCTGGCCTAAGTCTCACCACCTCCTTTAGAAAAAAGGCTTATATCACAGCCCCTTTCCTGATGAGAGGATCCCGGGAATGAACTAGACATACCAAAGCAATGCACACAGGACAAAGACAGGGCAAGCTTCTGAGATACCTCTTACAGCCCTCTGGATTCTACAGGTCCTGCTACTTGCTTAGTCCCACTGGGGACAGGGGAGCGCATGACTGGAGACTCTAAAAAAAAAATTTGTTGGGCTCTACAGGTTCCCTGCTCCAGGTGCAGTGCTAGTGCTGACCACCAGGGGCATCCTGAGTCCAGTGGGTTCAGCTGGAGCAAGGAGAGCTGGAGGGTCACAGGCCCCTCCCTTGCTTCCCTTTTCCTGTTCCAGCAAGAGGTGCACCTCTTAATACTAACATCTCTCCTTAATACCTGAACTGGTTAGTGGTGGGATGGGTCAACTTATCTTTTGTTTCAGCCACCATGCCCTGACACGTGAAACTTGACTGAGGTCTCACTGCTAATAAACTGCAGAGCTGAGATTCAAATGCAGATGCTGGTCCCTTTAACCAATTCTGCTCATTCAGCAAAAATTTATTAAGCATGTACTATCAGAAGGACACTGTGTGAGAAAATAAAGAAGCAAATGAAGTAAGTTTAAAAGGGTAGAGAAGTATCTTGACAGCAGACTCATGATATTACAGAGTGACATACTATGTATGAATGAAGTGGTTTTTCCACTTGGAATTTTTTATGAAAAAAAATGCTGTTTATTCATGAGAAAATCAGTGCCTGAAGCTTCCAGAAATTTAGGACTACAAATATCTTGTTCCTTATTTCTTTCCTAATTCAAACATTTTCTTTAGGCACAGAAATGGCCATGTCTCCGATGGCCTTAGGGAACAGGGCTCGTGCTAGCACAGAACCTATTCCACCACTTCTAGCACACCGCTCCCCCACCATCTCCCAAAGTCCATAAGGTAGAAGGGAAAACCCTTCCTTATCAGAACCCTTGCAGTGTTAGCAAAGCTACAAAGTCCCAAAGGGGAGGTTCCTGCCTGCATCATGAATTGTGAGGGTATATGAATACCAAGAAACTGATAATTAGTTGCATATAATTAAACTGTATTACAAGCTCAGGGGGGACATTTTCAGGGTTTTTTTCTCCCATTAGTTTACTGCTGATGCATCAGGATGGGACCCTTAGAAAGACTACACTAATGCTTAATGCTATCACATTCCTCCTTCTCAATTGCTTTGTTAGCTAATATAATCCTTTTGTTGTGGTTGCTATTTGTCTTCACCAATCAGGACGCAAGCACCATGAGATTAGGAACCTTATCTGTCTTATTTTGCATGATGTACTCCACACCTAGAACTGTGCACAATGTACAATAGACAATAAATGAACTCAATATGTATTTATTAAGCATGAATAAGTGAGTGAGTGAAGGAATAAATGCTCTACTTTGGCAGGACTTTTATGAAGCTAAAAAACTGCATCCTCTAAAAAAGGAATTACCCTCTCTGTTTACCACACTATTTTCTTATTTTATTTTTCTGAAGGAACCTTCTATTTCATTCAGCAAAGAAGGGACATCAAGAGATCTTTTAAATGATGCTATTTTAAATGTTGATAGGTGTTTTGAATATCTACTGTTGTGCAACAAACATCTTGAGAACATAATGGGTTAACAACACCAAATATGTTTCAATTCTCCTGTTTCTGCAATCTGGTTGGACAGATCTTTCTCTCCACATGGTACCTACTGGAGCTGAAATACATGAGTGCTTCTCCACGAGCTCATGTCCAGAATGTCAGCAGTGATGACTGGAACATCTGAGAGTTGGCCAGGTATGTCTCTGTCTCTCCACATGGCCAACCCACACTCCCTCACAGTGAGGTAGTGTCAGGATAGCTGAACTTCTTACGTGTTTCTCTTCCAACAGAGAGGAAGCAGAGGCTGCCAGTCCTCCTGAAGGCTTCACCAGGAATTAGTAGAGTCATAGTCCCTTGGTTTAAGTAAGTCCCAGGGCCAGTCCAGATACAAGGTGGAGGAGAAATAGGCTTAGTCTCTTAGTGTGAGGAGTGGCATACACAATGAGGAAAAGCATGGCGGTGACCATCTTTGGAGACTACGTATCGCATAATGTGATTCTTTCAACGTTGCCTTCCTGACCACCTTGGAATTGCTGTGACTACATACCAGCCAGTGGCAGGCAGGGATGATGAACAAAGCAGTGCACGAGGCAGCATAGACCACACCCTGCTAGCTCCTAACTCCACGCTGCTGACATGTTGGCTTTACTTCATTTCTTTAGTGTGGCAACAGCTCCAGCCAAGTCACTACTGCCAGACACCCACCCATCTCTCCTAAATCATTACTAATTACCGCTATAATGATTCTTCAACTTTATAAAACATCTGTCTTCTGCAATATCCAGTAGATTCATAAAGACTTCCTTGTTGACCATCACAGCATCTCTATTGAGAGTTTGAAGGAGATAAGTGTATTCTCATTTTAGAAATGAAAAAAGGTGAAATGAAATGAAGCTCTAGGCAGGTTAACGAAGATCACACAGCTGGGCGGCTCAAACGAAGGGGAGAGGCCAAATGTGTGTGTGTGTGTGTGTGTGTGTGTGTGTGTGTGTGAGAGAGAGAGAGAGAGAGAGAGAGAGAGAGAGAGACAGACAGACAGACAGACAGACAGTCAGAGACAGAGAGGGAGAAAAAAAGAGGACAAGTCTTTCAGTGAAAGGAGAGTTACCAAAATTATTTTTTCGTTTCTCTTTCAATGTTATATGGCAATCACTTAAGTGTCTTAATATATTGAAAGATTTCTAGGGGCACCAAACTTCTGGTAAAATCAAAGATGGAATTGTCCTCCCCAATATCATTGTAACGACATTTAACCTATATCAGATTCATATCCATTTTGATTCTGTCTAGCTATATGTCCTTGGACGGGATACTGGCCCTCATGCATTGATGGGTATAACTCGAAAGTTTGTTTTGCAGATTAAATGAAAGGACACATGGCATATAATGTATGGTTCATAAAAGGGACCCAATAAATAAGATAAAAAGTAAGTGTAAGATCAAAAATGAGGACACTGATATGCTAATTAAAATACAAATTTTAAAAAGGCTTTTCTCTTTATTCTACGCCTAGTAATTTTTTAAAAAACAAGAGAATTGATTACTGGATGTGCATGTTATTAAATGCAGCTGAGTGTGTACATTTAGTCCTCAGTCTGTGTGACCTCACACCAGGCAGTTAAAGTCTCTGGGCATCAGAATCCTCCTCTGTAACTGAGCAGAGCTGGACCACATGATCTCCAAGGACTTTTTGCATCTCTGACATCTGTGGTTCCATGGAAATGGAAAGTCCTTCAATTCTTTATTCAAGCTACCATTTGTGACCATTTTGCCCCCTGGTGGTGAGAATCAAGGGAAAAAATTATTTCTGAGAAGTTTCATTTCCAGTGCCCATATCAAAATCTGATAAATATTTTGATGAATGCTTAGACTTGCTTTGATATTGTTTTTTTACACTTGCTGTGTAAAAATGATCAGTTTACAACAACAAACATTTGTATAGTTTCTGAGGATGGGAATTCGTGGGCAGGTTAGCTGGATGCTTCTGGCTCAGGGTCTCTCAAGAGGCTGGAACTGAGGAGTCCTACTCAATGTTAGTTCCGCCAGAAAAGCGGCCCTCTGAAAGCCTGGGTGAAAGAGGTGCTTCCAAGTCCTCTCGCTGGCAGATGGCAAGAGGCTTCCGTTCCTTCCCATGTGGACTTTTCCATAGGGTTGCTCAAGACCTGGCAGCTGGCTTCCTCCAGGGTGACATCTGAGAGAGAGAAGAGGGGGAAAGGGACAGAGAGAGAGGGAGAAGGGATGAGAGGGGGAGAGGGAGACAGAGAGAGAGCAACTGCAGTATCTTTACAAACATTTCAAAAGTTGTATATCATAGATGAATAAAGTAGAATTATGAAGACTCAACCTGAATATATTTCAAAACAACTATTCCACAAAGAAAGCAAACTGTACAAGTACAGACAGCATGTACATGTATATAAGTTTGTTTGACTATGTATCACATAATGTGGTTCTTTCACATACTTTATACATATACAACTAATTATTAATGTATAATGTATAAATATATAAAAACATTTAAAGCCTACTTATCTAGTTTAAAGATTGTGTGCGCATGTGTGTGGTCGCCACACAAACAAAATGTTCACGGAAGTGATAAACACCCAGCCTGCACAGTGATCGCCTCTGACGGGCAGGGGAGGAATGAAGTTGGGGGCGCACACAGGGGCTTTACCTGGCAACATGTTATGTCTCAAGTTTAATTATGACTACAAAGCATTTGTTATATTAGTCTATCTGCCTTTCTGTAAGTCTGAAAGGGTTCGTTTAAAACTCAAGTCATACAGTTATTTTCTCTGGGAAAGAAAATAGAGAAATAGGACGATAGACAGAGTGACTTCATTTTGCACAGATATGATTATATTATATACATATTTGCATAAAGCTAGAGTAAAAATAAGAAAATGTTAACAGTTAGAAATTTTAGGTCGGGGGGGCCTTGGATAATGGTTGCATAGTTCCTTGCTTTTTACTTTTTTCCTTTTTTTCAAAATTGGGAGAAAAAAGTATAGCCATTTCCTGTAAGGAAACACACTTCCTGAGAGAATAATCATCACCAAGGGAGACACACCAAGCCACTGCAGTCACAGCGGATCACATTCTCAGCATCTCCACGTGTGCCTGGGGAAACAGAAGCCAACGTATTAGACTGGATGTTTCAAAACCTCACAGCAAATAAGAATACTACCCCCACCTCCCCAAATAAAATGTTAGCAAATAATTCCTCCATTACCTTGTGACTGGGTCTAAGTAATTCTTTAAGTCTGTGGCTTAATTTTAATAAAATGGTGGCATGGGAATGAAGGATGTGTTTTATTTGAAACATGAAAATGCACTGATCCCTTGGCTAACTCGCTGCACTTACTGCACCGCACATTCTGGGCTGCGGCCCCTCCCGCCGTCTGGTCCCTTCCTCTGGCAGCAGCTCTCACTGTTCCCTCAGGAGCCATTCCTCCCCACTCCCAGCCCATGTGGTGTGGATGGGGGCGACCCACCTCCAGGACTGGTCTCTGAGAGTCTTCCTGGGACTTTTGGTGGAACTCTCAGGAAGAAAGAAACTCCTTCTGCTGAGGATTTAATTCTGGAGCTGCCGGTAGACATCCTGGCTTCAGAAGACAACACAGAAAAGCAGAGCCAAACCATGGATGGGGGTGGCAGGAGGAGCAGGAGGAGAGAGAGAAATTGACCAAGAGCTTGCATGTCTCTATGACATTGTTGAGCTCCTAGAACCAACTCCCAGCTATGCGGGACAATAAATTTGGTTATTCTTTTTCGTTACTTTGGGTATCAATAACTTGAAGTCAAAGGCACCTTGAGAGGTATACCTATATGCAAGTACTAAGTCATACCAAAATTCTCATTGTGAAAAGCAGGTGCTTATTTGTCAAGGTAAAGGAGCCCCTCCAACCCCTCTGCTTCCCGG
>CM052539.1:62857371-62916581 GCA_028533065.1 Trachops cirrhosus | reverse complement strand
GTCTGGATGAACGTGTCTAATTTTAACTCCTTGGGTGTCTGACTTCCGTACACTTCAATTTTCTGTCAGTTCTGGTTGTTATTTTGTTTCTATATTGTTGTTGTCCCTATCTTGGTTGTGCGAGGAGGCACGGTGTGTCTACCTATGCCTTCATCTTGGCCAGAAGTCTGAATACTATTTTTTAAATGATAGGAAAAAGTTGTGTTGTTTTTGCTGCTTTCTTTCTCTATTTTGTTCAAGCTTTGGCATTGATTAGATGGTTGAGTTCTGTTACAAGGACCTATAAATACTTGCAGATATTATAGTCAATGAACTAATATTTGGAAAACTTTAAGATTTTATGTGATATTAAATATAGTAGATTCTGGCTTATAACTTTAAGATTAGTTAATTAAAAGTAATGAAGCTGAAGGGCCTACATGTAGTATTCCTCATGAAATGTAATTTTAAATTATTTTAACGTGCAAGATGGAAAATTGGCATATTGATGAGCACTCTAAATTTCTAAAATAGGGAAAAGAATACATGTAAAAATAATCTCATTTCCAGTGTGATAAAAGGGGAAAAATGTAGTTTTAATATAGTTGAACCCAGTAATTTGTTCAAATGACTAAACTATAATGCCATTTTCATGTATACTTTCACTAATGTATTTTTATGACTTTTTTTCTTTTAAAGAAATTTCTAACTTTCCTTTAGGCAGATGACAGGTGTTTTATATTTTATAATATAACCTCCTCATTATAGTAGTATTCTGAAATTACTGTCTTAAATACATATTCTTTATGTTTAATTCAGTAAAATTTAAAGTAATTCTTTAATTTTGTATTTTTAATTTGTCTAGCTTCTACTGAAACTAAAATTGATGTGGCTGCTATCAAGGAAAAGATTAAGAGAGCAAAGAATAGGAAAGCAGGAGCTCTTACAGAGCTTTACAGAGGAGTTCTGGCCAAGGTAGAGGCCTGGTTAGAAACCCTTCATTTCCTCGCACATCCAAAAGGGAGGATAACAATCAATCGAAAATCAATAAACAAGCAGAAGTGCCAGAAAATCAAACTGCATGGAACTCTGACAACCAAGGAATTAAAGAAAAAAATCAACCAGAACAACCAGACCAGTAAGGCAGCAGACTGTGCAGGCCAACTCAGAAAAATGGCAGCTACATGGCGGACCTTGAGGGCAGAGCTGGCTGTGCAGGTGGGGCTGACTTAAGGGGACTCGGGTGAATGTGGGCTTAGTCGGTTGCAGCGGTAGGAGAAGCTCCCAGTCTCACAAGAGAGTCCATTGAAGAGTGCGCTCGAGATGAGCAAGTGACCTGCACTGTTCCCTGTCTGGCCCTCCCCCACAGGCATATGTTCTCCTCCTCCTGGCACCCGTATAATTTGGATACTGGAATGTTTCAGGTTGTCCGAGACATGTGAAAATAATTTGAACAAATAATGAAGGAAAACTTCCTCAGACTGGCAAAGGAAATAGACTGCCAGGAAGCCCAGAGAGCCCCAAACAAGTTGGATCCAAAGAGGAACACACCAAGGCACATCATCATTAAGTTACCCAAGATTAAATATAAAGAGAGAATCCTAAAAGAAGCAAGAGGAAAGGAAAGAGTTACCTACAAAGGAGTGCTTATAAGGCTATTAGCTGATTTCTCAAAAGAAACCTTTCAGGCAAGAAGGGGCTGGAAAGAAGTATTTGAAGTCATGAAAGACAAGGACCTACATCCCAGATTGCTCTATCCAGCAAAGCTATCATTTAGAATGGAAGGGCTTCCCAGATAAAGTGCTTCCCAGATAAGGTCAAGTTAAGTTCATCATCATCAAGCCATTATTATATGAAATGTTAAAGAGATTTACCTAAGAAAAGGAAGATCAAAAATATGAACAGTAAAATGATAACAAACTCACAACTATCAACAAATGAATGTAAAAGAAAAGAAAAACAATGAAAACAAAAACTAAGCAAACAACCAGAACAGGAAAAGAATCAGAGAAATGGACATCACACGGAGGGTTTTCAGTGGGGAGGGGGAAGGAAGGAATAGCGGGGAGAAGGTACAGGGAAGAAGGAGCATAATTGGTAGGCATAAAATAGACAAGGAGAGATAAAAAATGGTATAGGAAACAGAGGATTCAAAGAACTTACATGTACAACCCACGGACATGAACTAAGGGGGAGGGGAATGCTGGAGGCTTTGGGGTGCAGGGTGGAGTGGGGATAAAGGGGGAAAAATTGAGAAAACTAGAATAGCATAATCAATAAAACATACTTAAAAAGTTTTAGCTTTACATAAACACAGCATTGATATTAAAGCTTAATTTTTAAAAAGCCATTATAATAATTTAATTTTAGCCAGCAAATTCTAAGAGGCAAAATTCTCTCTCTGCATTCTGAAATAACCAAGACAAAATCATTTTGATTTTCGTCAGTGGAAACATCTCCATACCTTGTTCCATCTTTTATTCAAAACACACATCAATTCCTTTTACGTTATTTAGAACTTTTAACAGTAACAGAGATAATGAAACATTTTTGTAAACCCAGATAAAAAAACATTAAATGTTGCTTACTTTAAAGACATGTCTTTTAATTAAACCAACAAAGGTAAATTAACTTTAATATTAAATAATTTCTCAGACTATGTGAACCTGAAAAGCATTTGGGAAATTTATGTAAACAATTTCTTTAAACCAGTTAAACAGAGCTCTTTATATAAACTCTATTAAATTTCTGGAGGTAGATATACATGCACAAATACAGACACAACCAGATAGTTTCACACTAAAAAAAAAAAAAAAACTAAAACTGGGAGCTCTTACAGCTGAAGAAGTTAAGCTTAAAATGGAAACAGAAAGAAAAGTAATACAAAAACACTGAACTAGAACTTACTAAGTTATCTCCTTTTGTAAAGGACTTTGAGATACTAGGGCATTAGGTGCCTTATGTATAAGAAGTAATACTCTAATTACTTTTTTCTGAGTTTGTTTTGTTCTTTATGAGTGTTTATATATACAGCTGTTCTTTAAAACAAATTATTATTTTCTCCATGTGTTTTTTGAAAAATTTTATACTACAGAGTGGTGTATCTATGTCTGTATACATTGCACCTGCTGTGTTCCGGGCAGGCCTGGTTTAGCGTGATTGTAGGAGTACTTCTTTAGGTTGTGTATGTAAAGATTTTGAAATGTGGCTGTTGTAATTATCCATCAAGTCAAATGATGTCATTTGGTTAGTCTTTAAATACAGATATGTCCCCACATTTGGTTTTGAGGAAAATAAATGCAGATTTCTTAGTGCTGTATCTATTGATAACATATTTAGGCTGCTGCTTTTTTGTAATCTCATTTTATGTTTTGTTCTAAGCAAAGCAAGCAAGTAAGTCAAATCCCTTAATTACCATTGAGTTCTAAGTTCAGGGAAATGATAAACCAGAAAGACACCAAATTGCAAGTGGGTAAAACCAGATATTTAGAATTGAGTCAGCATGCAACAAGTTATGTAGAAATGTTTTATTACTGAAGGCCAGTGGACTTATTTAGAATCACCTGAATGTAGTTCATTTTACATTACTGAAAGTCACAGCTGTGGCAGCCTGCAAACTGCTTATTCATAGAAGAGTGGAAAGCAAACATGAGTTTATCCTATAGAGTTAGGATGTTGAGCAACTGTTGCTTTTGGTTATGGCTTCACTGCAGCAATGTGGTTTTTTTCCTGGAATGTATTGAAATTAGAAATACACCCAAATGCCATTTTTAAAAAGTCATATGTAATGAGTATGTAAACTTTTCTTCATAGTTGTATTAGCCCAAAAGAACTGAATGAGGCTATTTGTGCTTGACCAAAATGGTAATAATAGCACTCAGTATTAATATTGGTGGACTGACAATAAGAAAGAGAGATAAGTATCTATTACGCAAATATATCGGCCAGTCTGGATACGCAATAGAGTAGTAACCTGTGAAGCAAACATACAACATCTTAAACATTGTTTCTCATAATGCAGTAACATAATTCACAAAGACCTTAATGAAATGAGATTTATATACATACGTGTGACTTTGTCCCGCTGTGGGTTAACTATAGTCAGAGAAAAGAAAAAAAATTAGTAGGTTACTGATGAGGCTTTATTTTAAAAAGCCAAGTTTCTAATTATAACCATTAACTGTTACTTTGACTTTATTGCAGTGATTTTCAAAGGTTAATTTTTAAAGATTTTATTATATTAACTGCACTAGATATTTTTAAAGCAACTTTTTATATAAACTTTAAATATTTTGTATACCACTACTATAAATGGTAAGTCATTTTATATGTCATTTCTAGCAGATAATGAATATAATTGAAATAAAAATTAAAACATTGGAATTTAAAAATAAGGTAAAGATTTAAATATTAGTAATATTCAGTGTGAATGATTTATTAAAACGTTTTTTCTGAAAATAAGTTCCTCCCTTAGAAGGATCAGTGAGTAATGGAGAGAGTGGCATCTCATCCATTCCAGTATGTCATTATCAATAGGGCATTTGGCAATCATAAAGGCATAATCACTCCACTCCTTCCACTGAGCTTTATTCAGAATGTGACCTGCAGAGCGTCGGGAAGAGAACTCTGCATCTGCCTTAGCCTTCTTGATACTTTTTTTATTAGACACGTTTTCACACCAGTTCCGCTCCAGCTGCTGTTGGATTCCTGTGGTGGAACCAAGAAGGAGCTGACCCTCTGGGCGCTGCGAGCACCCCTCATCATCATACTTGTCTTCGGGCTCCTTCTGTGGTCCGTGACTGTGAAGCTGCTGCTCCTTTAACTTTCTGGGCAATTATATCTATGAAATCAAGAATGTGATGTGCTACTTGTATTTTTTCCTTACATATATAGAGTAAATGTTAAATATTCAACTTGACTACTGAGACAAATGCATCCATGCACTAGCTAAAACCTCTTGTACCATCCACAATGCCCGGCACATTTTACACGACCACCCTGATTGGCCTCCGTGGGGATCTGTTGAACCGACCAGCAGCATCTAGGAGACCACAGGGGTTTTCCCCCAGTGTTTGCCATGATTTGTCAGAGGTGGACTCTGAATAAAATCCTTTATCCTCTAATTCTTAGGCCCATGAAAGTTAATATGTGTTTCCTCTTCATCTTTCTTAAGAGCCCAGGGCCTTTTTATTGTTGGACTAGAGTCTTAGTTTTCTGAATTTTATTCCGCAAGATTAGAGTCCACCTCAAGCTGGATGTCCTGCATCAAAAGCTAAGGTTGTCCAGCAACCTTCTTGTTTGTGTGTTGTCAGTAATCAGATTGACTTTTAGTTTTAGTTTTTTTGTTTGTTTGTTTTGCTAGGAAACACACACTCTTAGTGTTTATTTGCTAGCCAGAATAGGCACCTTGGCTACAAAGGTGAAGTAAGTAGGCCTAATTCCTACCTGTTTGGAATTTAAGAGTTGAGTGGGAAGGACAGACAACTAACCAATGGCAACAATTAAATTACTCTTTAAATACTTTAAAATAATTGTTTCAGTTTGAATCCCTGATTTTAAAGAGAATTGTTCATGAGCATAAGAGAATTGCATAAAAGTTTGGACATAAAAAAATTACCAAAACACCAAGAGTAAATTTAACATTTGGGATTAATAGGGAGGACAAATTTGGGTCCGTATTTATTGAGTGCTACTGTGTGCCAGGTCCGTGTTGTGTGTATGTGTGTATTTTGTGTGTTTGAATTGTTTCACCCAGCCTGTGAAGAGGTATATTGTTTATATTTTATTATCGAGGAAATAGGTCCAGACAACTTTCCTTTAGGACATGTTAGTCTCTGCATTTTGGCTGCCTCCCTGTGTGCGTTTCTATGTATTAGGTACAGCTGCTGCTTCTCCCAGTCATGGTGGAGTGGCCTTCTGTAGGAGGGGTCCTGTGGGGCCCAGTGGTGCAGTCTCCCCCGTCACCTGAGTCAGGTGCTCCAGGTACGTCTCTTGTGTGGGTTGTGCGTGCCCTCCTGTTGTAGTTTTGAGCTTTGATTGCTGTTGGCACATCAGTGAGGGATTGACCCTCATGCTGACTTTTTATGAGGACTGGCCGTGCCACGGTGTAAGAGCTCTTGTGCAGGGGTGGACCCCTCAGAGCAGGATTTGCTTTAGCAGGGCTCTGGTGCCTGGAGAGTCTGCCCTTTAAGCATGTCATTTCTGAAAATACTGAATAGTTGGCTGGTGCTCTGGTGTGGCCTGAAGCTGGCCACCAGGTGTGTTGGCGCTGGAGCCTCTTGGGAGGTGCAGGCCAAGATCAGCCACTGCCTGTGCCCTGCCAGCAGTCACCTGGTATGAGGTACAGATTGATGTGCAGTTGTTTGCCACTTGTGCTGGCCTTGAAGGTGCCTGGGAGAGGGTAAGCTGTGAACTGTATCAAGCTGCCACTAGCACTGTGCTGGACCTGAGAACATTTAGCTAAGGTATGGAGCATGCTAAGCTCTGATGTTTGTTTGGGTTTGTGAACTTTTGAGAGATTTTTGGAAAGTCCAAAGCATGAGCCGAGACAGACCATTTGTATAGAAAAACCACTGGAAGTGGCTTGGGTGGGTCCAAAAGTTGGGTCAGGGTCTCAGGGAAACACCAGGACAGGGAGAACAGTGTTAGCCAGGTTGATGGAAACTCAGACATAGTGCCTGCCTGTGCCTGCAGCGGGAAAGCTCGGCAAAGGGACCATACCTTCTGCCAGCCCTTCTGTCTCAGAGAAAGCTGCCTAGCCACCAGCACCTGCTCTGGAGCCAGACAACTCAGTTCCTCCCTGTATGACCCGGGCACCGTTTGAGCTGCTGGCTCAGGGCTGGATGTCAGAGTCAATGAGTCCAAGTAAGTCTATACAGGCCTTTTCAGAGGAACGCCTGGGACTCCAGAAGCCCGCCATCTCACTCAGCCACAGTATCCACTGGTTTTCACAGCCAGAAGTTAGGGCGTGGGGCTGGGACCCCTGGTTCCTCAGGAGGGTCCTCTGCAGCTGAGGTATCCCTCCCGATTTTAACCATACATGGGTGTGGGACCAGCCAGTTCAGTGTCTCCATCCCCCTTACCAGTTTTGATGGTGCCGCCTTCCGTATACCCTTAGTTATACAGAAGAAAGTTACATACAGAAGTCTTCTGTTCAGCTAGATTTGAGGCAGTTCTCAATGATGAGAACTGTAGTTTAGTTTTAGTTCTTGTAGTTTAGTTGTAATTTTGATGTGGTTGTGGGAGGAGGTGAGTACAGCGTTTCCCTACACTGCCACCTTGACTGGAAGCCTCGGCATGTTGTTTCTAAAATCTATGGTCTTAACTCCTATGTTATACTGCATAACTCATAAAAAATAATGATAATATGCTTTCTAATTCTGCATCAACATGGAAGGAAAAATTCAGTTAATGTATTGGCGCTCTGAAAAGAGATGTGTTGCACGTGGACTGCACTTCACCAGGTTCTCTTAACAAAACTGATGTGAGTGAAATGAAGAGTGGTTGAACTGGGGAGAAATGAGTGGCTCAGAGAGCTGGTCCATAAAGTGTTACTGTTCTTGGAGATGAGAGGTAAGCATTTCCATCAGGAGAAGGGATCCTTTTAGACCTTGAGACCTTAGAATTTGCAACACTTTTACCAAACTCTCTCCTGCCTCTTTAAGAACCCCACCCCATCTCCAGGGGTTTAGCTGGTTACAGATGTGGACACAAAAGTACTACAGGATTTGCACACCTCTGAAAGCTTAATTGAGATTTCTGTTCTTCATATTATGGGGAAAATTTAAAAACATACTGGAATGAAAAAGAACGTTTCTGGAAGAAGAACCATAAATCAACTCTTGGCCAATTATGGATTCTTATTTCAAAATTGCAAAGCAGAATTTTGCTAGGGCATTTAGTAAAACATCCTTGAAGTTACCTTCATTGTTTTTCTACATTGTTTCTCATTAAATGCTGTTTTGCTAATTTAAAAAGTGCCACATTACAGCTTTATTTATTTACTTCTACAGGTGAAAATGCAAGCTTTGAGTCCTTGGACAAATAGTATCACAAAATTCAGAGTCCTGTTCTTTGGATATCTTTATTATACAAATTTTTTATCTTGCTGAAATGAGCAAATCTTGGGTCTGTGGTTTCCAACACCACAGTAATTTTTTGTTGTACTAACTACAACTACATAGGAAGTATACTACTTGCTTCCTTAAATTTATCTTAAACATATATTCATTCCTAGGCAGTAAGCCACTGGTTTGTGACCTGATGTAAGCTTCCCTGAAAATAGCTATTAGGATAAAACAAATGTTTGCATTCTTAACTGTAGAAAGTAACACTTTCAAACACATTGTATTATTCCTAGATTGTTTCTTTTACTTACTGCACATATTGTCCACACACTTGTCATTCTGAGGGCAGGCACTGCAAGTGGATCCTTTCTTATATGGCCAAGTGGGGTAATTTCCTCTATAAAGTAGAAGAAAAATCCATTAGGAGAGGTGATTATTTTGTTTGTTTGTTTTTTGCAATTGCAGTTTACTATGGATCCTTCACTGAGTCCATAGTATGGACGTCCACAGATTCAGAGGGTTGCTAAAAAGCGGAGAGAGGGAAGCAGAAACGGAAACCTGTTAATATTTTGAGTTTATTCCACGTCCACGTCTGTGAAGCTATGTCTTAATCTACATCATCTCATTTAATTCTTAAGACAACTCTTAGAGGAAGATTTTTTTATTTTTGTTTTATAGATAAGTAAACTAAAGGTCTAAAGATTAAGTAATCTGCCCAAAATCACAATCTGTATCACACGACGTGTCAGAGTCCGAAGGAAAGTAGATTTGTCTGGCTCCGGGGCAGGGCTTCCCGCCCCTCAGTGCCTGGCCCACACGATTGCTGCCGTCCAAGCCACCGTCCACCTTAGAGAAGGTTTTTATTGGATGGGAGCCTTTTGGCTAGAAAAGTACCTAGCAAAAGAGAATTGGAGATATGAGGGAATTTCTAAAGGGCAAATTGTTTTTACATAAAAGATGCAACATGAATAATAATTACTGAGAATCCTTATGTGGCAGCACTCTGTTGTAAGTGTTAATGAATTAATCCTCTCATGGAAGATACAATTACTTATCCCCATTATATAGCTGGAGGCTGAGGCACCGAGTGTGAGTAGTTCACCAGTGTTACAGACTAGAATGTGAAATAATATCCAAACATTTTGTATCCCCATGAATGCCATCAGAGAAGTAGGGAAGAGCTGTGCATCTACACTAATCCTTTTAGGAACTCTGCTTTTGGAAAGGTATTTTTAACTTTTTGTGTCTTGGTATCCATTGGTGGGACCTATGTATGCTTTCTGAAAAAAGTTTGTTTTTAGTGCATGAAATAAAGTTCATATGATAATAAAGGAAACCAACTAAATTGACAGTCAAAATGGTAAAAATATTTCTGATATAGTAATATGTGCTTCTCTATTAAATATTAGACAATATCAAGCAGGGATTCTAATAATCACAATTTCATAGTGATTATAACTTTTAAGGTAATCTGTAGTAACTAGAATATGATATGAAAATATCTGTGATATTTACAAAGATATATTGCCAATATGAAGTCACAGGTGTTGCTGATAAGACTGGAGTGTTACCTTCATTCATAATGAAATGTTATTTTCAGTAGAGGTTAGTGAAAATAAAGATGTTACTTTTTTCTATTTCCAAGTACATAGACTTCCATCTGTACGTTTACCTCCAAAGTTAACCCCCTTTTTAGAAATTATATATAAACATTTAATTTCCAACCCAAAAGTGTATGTTCTAATCTTGTTTGGCTCCAAATTAATTTAGATTGTTTTGGAAATTAAATTTACCCTTACGCTAACTTTGCACCATGGAAAATAGTCAAAGGAATGTAGTAGAGATTCTGATAACAATTATAAAGGTGTCCAAAATGGCCATTAATCATGAGAAAATCTTTCATTGTTAAAAAGCACAATACTCATCGAGTGGTTAAGTTCTAGAATATTTTTAATAAAACCATTTATGATACTTCATTCTTTGTCTAATCATGCTTTCCAAACTATAGAGAGGGAAAAATTGCTACTTCAAAAACAAACTAAAAATGAGGCAGTTTCAAATTCTAGGGAAATGGCAGGATTCATCTCGGGAGAAACATGCTCCTGGGAAGGCCTGGATTTTTCTAGGTGGGAACGATTAAGACAAAGGGACCTAAAGTATTCTGCCCAATAAAGAAGCAGGAAGTTTTAGTGTTTCCCTGGTGGCCTGAGAGATAAAGGGTTGGGGCCCTGGGATTCTGGAAAAGAAATATATATCTTTAAAGAAAAAGATTAGTATGAGTAAGGGTCCCCAAGGCAGTGGCGGCCACAGTATACTAGGTACTGTACTATTTGATAGTGTCATTTTCTCTTCTGTGCTATAATCCCCTCTTCCACTAGTCCACTGCGTGAAGGTCTGGCACACAGCATAGCCCTGCTCTGTAGGGCCCAGGAGACGGTTGTGCCTGTGTTTGGGATGATACAGGTCTGACAGACTGGAAGCTGCCAGGAGGAGAAGGTTCAAAACTGTTCCAGGCTACTGAAATGAGCTGAGGGTGTGACTCTGGAGCTGCTGGAGTACAGGTGACTGGAGAAGTAAGTGCACCACACTTCACTGTAAGGAAATCTCAAGTATTGAGGAGGATGTTGGACTTCTTAGAATAATGTGGAATGGGGGTCTATGACGTTTTGTTTATAGTAGAAAAAAGCCATCTCAGAAGGCAGAAGGAAGTAAGAACTTCCTAACTTCCTCACTCCCCCCATGCCGTCCAGTCTATCCCCCACACCCCATGCAGAAAAATCTCCACACTTGAAGCAGGTCTCGTCTCTCCCTCACTTAAAATAGTTGCATGACTTCTCTTGTGACGTGCATAAAGTTAAATTTGCCATGGCCTACCAGGACCTGCAAGAGCTACACCGTGTCTTTCCAGTTGTATCTCATTCAGCGGCCTAAGCACCCTGCTCTCTGTTCTTTAATCCTCCCCACAATTGTTTTCTCCACCAGACCATCTGTTCCTGAAGCTATTACATGACTGGTCCCTGCACATTCTTCATGCCTCAGCCTACATATGTCTCAAAGCTCTTCCCTGATCATCTCAGTGTAAGTAGGGGCCCCAACTGTTGACAGCATTGATTGCAGCATTATTTATATATACTTCATTATTCCTATCATAATGCAGTTATTTTATTTGTATTTTTATTGCCTATCTGCCCCATAAATATAAATTTCATAGGGGCAGGGAGTTTGTTTGGCTTGTTCTTTGAAGCTCAAGTATATTACTCAAATATATTTGTTGAGTAATTGAATGTACGAATGGATTTATATGATTAAATGAAAGTTTATCTTGATAGAAGCATTATAACTGGTTATAAGCTTTACAATTTAATATTGTTTATAACTGTGAAGGCAAGTGAAGTGAATCTAAACCAAGAGAATTCACATTTGTACCTCATATTTTTTTTTTTAAAGGAGTGTTTTTTTTTAAAGATTTTATTTATTTATCTTCAGAGGGGAAGGGAAGGAGAGAGGGAGAGAAATATCAATGTATGGTTGCCTCCTGTGCATTCCCTACTGGGAACTGGCCTGCAACCCAGGCATGTGCCCTGACTGGGAATCAAACCGTGATCTCTTGGTTCACAGGCCCGCGCTTAATCCACTAAGCTACACCAGCCAGGGCTGTACCTCATATTATAAGAACAATGATTATGAATATTTCTTAATCACCATTGCCAGGCATTGCATATACTTGTTTCTCATGTAATTTTCATAGCTAATTGATACTGATCTTTTAGAAAGAAAACAAAGTCAGAGAGGTTATGTAATTTGTCCAAGCTCACTCAGTAAGTGAACTAAGGTCTCAAGAGCCTGTATCTTAACCGTTAAGACATACGTGCACACACACATAGGGTCCGGCACAAATAACACTCCCCTTTTTATCACAAAATCTTATTATAAAATCATGAGCATGTGACTCTGTAACATAACAATATCACACTCAAGAAAACCATATGACATTTTAGGTGTAATGTTCAAAATAAAACTATAAATTATCCCACCCATATTACTACCCTACCAACTGCACTCAAGCAGGCCTTGCTTCTGCTGGACCCTGTATGTGCATAAATAGATAGATAGATGATAGATAGATAGATAGATAGATAGATAGATAGATAGACAGACTGTCCAGAAAAAGTCTGGCCACTGTTAATATAACAAGAATGGTTTGCATGACTTTGATGTATCTTAACAGCCAAGGAGCGTGGACTGGAATGCGCATGTGTGAACAATGACTACTTCACTGTACTAGTCAGTGGGGGTGGCAGACGCTGTTGAATGAGCATGTGTACAGTGTGGCTGTTACATTCAAAATGACTGAGTGAGTAGAGCAATGAATCCCCATCCAACTTTGTATTATACTTGAACATTCCTCCATGGAAACTATTCACATGATTCAGAAGACCACAGCTATGGGCAACTGGTGAGTAGCGGCTTCATCATGAAAATGTGCCTGCTCACACATCACATCTCTTGCAGTTTTTTTGTAAAATATCAAATCACCCAGATGACTCAGCCCCCTATAGCCCAGATTTAGTGCCCTGTGACTTCCAGCTTTCTCCAAAAGTAAAACCACTTTTGAAAGGGAAGAGATTTCAGATTGTCAATGAGATTCAGGAAAATATGACAGGGCAGCTGATGGCAATTGGGAGAACTGTGCGGTCCCAGGATACGTATTTTGAAGGGGACTGAGGCATCATTGTCCTCTATGTACAGTGTTTCTTGTATCTTATGTCTTCAGTAAATGTCTCTACTTTTCATAGTACATATAGTAGTACCTGGTTGGATATTTTCCAGACAAATCTCACACACACACAATTATCTTCCACTATTATGCCAATTATATTATTAACAATGGAAGATAATTTGGCACTATGTATTTTTAAAAGAGTTAAATGTGATTATGTCTTTTACTTAATATACTATTTCTAAGAATTGCAGGGAACTAGATGTGAACAAACACTTAGTTCAAGATTGTTCATCATATATTAAAAACAAAATACAGGGAAATATCTCAATCCCTCAATAGGATGAGCTGCCCTGTGACTGTGAAGAACACAGACGGAACCAGAGCGCACAGTCCAGTTACCACACTGACCAGCTGAGGGAGTGTGCAGGCTACTCGACCCAGCAGTTTCCTTCTCTGCCTAACAGGGCAATAACAGGAGCTGTCTCACAGGCTCCTGTGAAGATTAATTAATATATGTGAGGCCATCAGAGTAGTGCTTAGCACATGATAAGCATTGTACAAGCATTAGCTCTCATTTTTTATAATTGGTGTAATGACCTGGAAAATGCTCATGGTATAATTTTAAGCAAAAAATAGAGAACATGTATTTCCAGTATGATCTCAGTTTTCTAAATATGTGTATGATGTATAAGCACACAAAGAAGTTTATAGGAAGGTGGGGGAGAGGTCACATAACTTCCCCATTTTACAAAGGGAGACAAATTGTACTATGTAAAAGCAAACCTGTAAAAAATAAGTAAGTTACATAAATTAAGAAATTCAATTCAGTTATTCTGACAGTTGTACAAAAATGGCAAAGTTTTTAATAAACCAATAAATATAAAGTAATGCCAATCCTCCCATTTTGTGGTTTTATTACCATATCCAATCTGTGTCCCTGAAAACATTTAGTCTTGCTACTGTTAAAAGTGTATGCATGTATTTATGTAGTATTTATAAAGGGAGCACACACACATACAAACACAGAAAAGTGTATCAAAATGTTAACGAAGTACATTTGTAGGCAAGGGAGTTAAGACTAATATTAATTTTCTTTTTTCTCTTTATGTAGATTTTCTGCAATGAAGATAAATACTTGTAAAATAGAACTTAAATTTTTTTTTCAGAAAGAGGTTGGTTTGGACACTTACGGTGGTCCGTAGTTGCATATAAAATGTGCTCCGTTGGAAAGACGTTCAAAGCCAGCAACTTTAGGACAATATTGTACTGCACAGCCAACTTTGTAACTATCTGCCCAAACAACCTGAAAGAAAAAAAAAGGATATTTAACAAGACAGAGATAAAATGAACATTTGATTATGATTAGAGCTTCATAAACATGGTGAGGCACGTTCACTCTAGTCAGGTAGTACACATACCCCCAGGGAAGTTTTAGGTGCTCACAATTCGGGTGGAAACAAGACTTGCAAATTATTATTATTATTTGTGTTGTATCTTTGTGTGAAATAAACATATAAAGAATAACTAAGATAATTTTTGACAGTGCCATGAAGAAACAGGGTAACACGATACGGGGCCACTGATGCGGAGGAGGAGGCTGCTTGAACTTCGGTGTTCAGGCAAACGGTCTCTTGGGAGGTGGCATTTAAGCTGAGACCTGAATGAGGATGAGGAGGCAGCACTGCACTGCAGAAGAGCTACGTGATGGAGGAAGAGCACTCCACTCGGAAGGAGCACACAGGGTGAAGGCCCTGATATGTGGGTGGCCCTAAGGAGAACAGCTGGCATCCAACGGGTCAGGGACATCCGGGGCAATGAGGTCAGCGGCAGAGCAGCAGGTCACGTGGAATTGTGTATGTGTGTGAGTCATTGGCTCTTTTTTCCTGTCTTGGAAAAGATCCTTTTGGTTGTCATGGAGTAAATGGACTGAGAAGAGCAGGAGAAGGAAAGGAGTGGGAGAGGAAATTAGGGAGGCTGTCTCTGTGGAAGAAGAAAGAAAGGATCAGACTTGGATGACAGTGGAGTTCCTGAGAAGGGATCAGGTTCCTGGTTCAGCTTAGACACAAAGCTGAAAGGATTTCTTTTCTTTTGCTTTGAGTGTGAGGTTAAGAGGAATGAGAAAAACCCAGTTCATGTTTTAGGCCCAAACAACATTTACTGAGGTGGGGAAATCACAGGAGGAGGAAGATGGGTGGGAACATGGAGGGGGTCCTGTTCAATTTACTTTTGAGATGCCTATTAGATGTCCCTGTGCACAGCGACTTGGCTGCCGCACAGGACCACCTGCAGCTCAAAGATATGAGTCTGGAAGACATGCCTAGATTAGATCACATGGGCAAAAATAATAGAAAACAAAAAGTGAGATCACAGGCAAAGAACAACAGCCAGCAGAGGGGATTGAAAGGAGTGGTCAGTGACATAGGAGGGTCACCAAGGACAGAGCCACTCCAGGGAGAGGGACTCTGTGATCAGAGAGGCTGCATGCTTGCTTTATTTCAATGCTGTCATATTTTAGCCGCACTTCAGTGGCTCTTTCTTCCTTATTTTTGAACAGGGACTCCACATTTTCATTTTGCACAAATTATATAGCTAATCTTGACATGAGTGTATAACTCATCTTAAAAGAAAAAGTCTTTAAAGAGCTAGTCTCTGGAGCTAAGCCAGCCATTAAAAGCACTCCTTTTTACAGTGATACCAAATTGCATTTTAAATTAGTTTTACTCATAAATTTTTTCACAACTTTGTGACAAGAACGGTGCTGAGTAAGGGGGATGCAAAGGCGAATGGGTCGGAACCGAGAGAGAAACCATCAGGAAACCATTACCTAGGGCTTTGACGCTGTAGGGAGAAGCAGAGGCAGAAAGGGAGTCCATAGCACGAGGCCTTCCCCAGTTAGGGAAGTAGAGCTGAAGCTAGAGGGAGCTGGTCTGGGAGCCAGAAGTGTTCCAGCCCAGGGCAACATCCCTGTGAACCCAAGTGAGACTCAGAACTGAGACAGGGCCATGTGGTTGCAGAAAGAGATCAAATTTACTGGAAAATAGTCAATTGTGAAAAACACTCCCTGGGGCGAGAGTACAAAGTGAGGGGAGACAGGGCTGAGGATAGAATCTGAGCTTAAAGCCAGGGTCTCAGGGGGGCACAGAGCTAGCAGGTGGTTGGCAAAGGCTTAAGGAGGCAGGGCTCCAAGTTCTACCTGTCCTGAGCCTCGGGGTGACAAAGGGGAAGGGGTCGGGGAGGCAGCTGTGGTCTCCCGCAGAGGAGCAGTGCTCCCCTTTGGTAAAGATGGCCCCGCCCTGTGCCCCTACCCGAGTGAGGTGTTTTCCCTTCACATCTCACGCCCAGGAATCCCCTGCAGGGAACCCCAGGTAACCAAGTAGTTTAAGCTTATATTTCTTTGAGAGAATCTAGGTTTATGGCCGTGAATCCTCAGGTTTGGTCTTTGTGCTTTTACTTTCACTTTCCAATCATTTTTGTATTTATTTAATTTCTTTAAGTTTTTTACCCACTGCATCTCAAAGTGATTTCACCTGGGTTGTATTTAAAATGCAGATTTCTGGACACATCTCAGACCCCACTAACTGACCAACTGAATGAATGAATGAATGAATGAGAGTCACTAGAATTGTCCTTGAACTCTGTATTTCAGCTCTGGTGATTCTTATTCATGCTAACTGGGTTCACTGTTGTCTAGAATCCTTTTCCTATCAATTTAGCTCATTTTGTATTTTTTTGCCCTTTGGTCTTTGAGAACTTTCTTCAATGTTGTATCTCAAGTATTCTTAATCTTTGCCGTCCCCCCACCTTTAATTCTTTATGCTATTCTTCTTATACTTTATTTTATATTTCTGCTCTCATTTTTCCAAGAGTGTGCAAATGTTAATATTCATTTTGTGTTTTAGTTGATCTTTTTTTAGAAGTCAGGTTGTAACTGACATACAGTAAAGTCCATCTGGTTTAGGTTTACAGTTCAATGAATTTTGTCAAAAGCATATAGTTGTGTAGCCTTATTCATATTCAAGAACTAGGACATTTCCATCACCCCAAAAAGTTCCCTTATGCCTCTCTGTAGTCAGCACTACCCCACCCCCAGCCCCTGGCAATCACTAACTTGTTTTTTGTCTTTGTAATGTTGCCTTTTCCAGAATGTTATACAAATATGATTAGTTTAATTGTAGCCTTTGAATCTGGTTTCTTTCATTTAGCATAAGCCTTTGGAGTTGTTGAATCCATCAGTAACTTCTCCTTTTCATTGCTGAGCAATAGTTATCTCATGGATGTACCACAGTTAATGTATCCATTCAAGCTGGTCCTGTAAAGTTTCATGGGCATTCAGATTCTGGGTTAAATTTGTGAGCAACAAAGTCTGAGTTCCCATTCTGGCTCACCCACTCACTGTGTGACCTTGGTCTTAGCCTCCTGGTCTGTTCAACGAGGGTAACACCAACTCCACAGCCTTATTTTGACATTTTAAATGGGCTAATAAGAAAATGCTTAGAATAGCTTCTGGAACATAGCTAGCACTCATCAAATGCCCATTTTAATTCTCTTATAATTTTTTTTCTGTTTTAAAATTTTTGAAACTTTTTTATCAGGCAGATTACTGTTATATGTTTATTTCATTTAATATGATAAACAAAAAACATAATTATAAAAAATAAGAGCTACTCATTGCCCTGGCTGGTGTAGCTCAGTGGATTGAGCATGGGCATGCGAACCAAAGGATGGAGGTTCGATTCCCAGTCAGGGCACATACCTGGGTTGCAGGCCAGTTCCTAGCAGGGGACATATGAGAAGCAACCACACATTGATATTTCTCTCCCTCTCTCCTTCCCTTCACCTCTAAAGATAAATAAATAAAATTAAAAAAAAATAAACTATTGAAAAAAAAAAGAGCTACTCATTGAGAATTTAGCCAGTGCCAGGGCAATGTTAACCACTTTACACACGACATCATGTTTAACCTCATAACAAGTCAAGAAGTAGGTACTGCCCTGAATTTTATAAGTGAACATTAGAACCTAAGTCTACTAGCTGAGGACATAATGCGAGGACAGTTCATGCCCTCCACAGGATGCCTTCGGTGTGCTTTCTGTTCCAGCAGAACCAGGAACGACCCTCTATACCTTACTAATAAAAAACACTACATTTGAGGAACTCAGTGGGGGCTGGCACATGTATTTCCCTTTTAGCTAAGAATCCCTCCCACCTTCTTCCTCCTTCATTCTCAGTATGAGTCCATCTGGCTCATTATCAAAAGTACGGTTAGCTTGCAGCATATAAGTCAGCTAGAAAAACTGAAACATGTCACACTTCCTTTGGTTCTGTGAGAGTGTAAAAAAATTTTTTTTTCCAAGAGGATTTGGATGGAGTGGGGTGGGGTAGACATAAAAACAAACATGAGACCAATAGCACCTTCTAGTGTGCATCTTCAACACTACTAAACCTAAACTGCAGCCATGTGCAGATATTGAAGTAAAATTATTCCCAAACTTTACAAAGTTGAACTAGTGTCAACAAAAAATATAATTTAAATACTCTTCCATATTAATATGCCAACATTCTTCCACAATACAAATCTCTAGTGAAGACAGAACAAAAGTGTTAACGTTTTAAGAAGTACCACACCTTTGTGAGGTAATGATGGATCTGAATCTATTGTCTTTATACAACCAGCCCTCACAGGCCCAAATCTGAAAATCACTTGCTTTGTGTTAATAGAAGATGACAACAAGTGGGAGACTCTAATACCCATTTGAGGTAGTTTCCAGCATGAATTTAAAATGGAAAGTCTTGAATCTCCCAGTTTTGTGCAAGCAGACCCTTCTTCCAATACAATTGTTGGGAAACCAGCTCACAGAAGAAATGTAATCTTCGTTCAGTGCAAACTAAATACTCGAATCTTACTAGATAATTTACATACATTGTATTATTTAATCTTTACCACACACCTTGTATCTGAATCCAGCTCATCTTACTGACTAAATGGTATTGGGAAAACAATTTCTTAACCATTCTGAGGCTGTTTATTTATAGATGGAGAACAGTGCCTCTCTTACAGGTCTGTGATGAGGATTAAATGAGATCTTAAACATGAAGAGCTAAGCACCATGCTTATTTAAAAAGTAATTGCTGGTAGTGCATCTTCCCAGACCCAGGGGGTACTGGGCATGTTCCCCATACGGAGGGTCCCTCCGTTGAAGTGGGGGTAGATTGTCTCTTAAAGAGAACAGGTTAGGATCACTCAGCTTGGGCTCTCATACCTGCATGGGAAGAAGTGGATTTTAGGAAATGAGTTTTCTCATGTCGTAACCATTATCTCTCCTTTTTCCCACTGGATGTAAGGGGAAATTTTACAAATAAGCTCAGTTCACTTTGGGAGGGCCATCTCTAAAATCTCAGGCCTATATGACATAGAATCAAGTGTGGCTTCCTGGAATTATAGATATGGAGTGTCTTAACTTGCACGGTTTAAGTCTTTTGTCAATTTGACAGCCTTTTGAGCTCTACCGATTTGGGGCGCTAAGTTACTAGCCATCCTTCTGAAGTACCACGCTAATTTTACACATTGTACATCTTCTGCACCTTGTTAATTTTGCCAAGTATTGCCTTCCCTTTCCTTTTCATTGACAAACTCTCAGTTTTCAAGAACTGACTTGTTTGCTTCCTGTTGTGTGAACAACTTCTATGGCTCCATATCTCCCTTTGGCTGGATAAGTTGTGCCATCCCCTTTGCTCATAGGGTACTTTGTCAGTTTCTCCAAACTGCGCTAGCCATGCATTATAACGTGTCCATTTACACGTATGTCTCTCCCAAAAGAAGGTCAACTGCTAACGGTCAGGGCCATCCCCAGCTCTGTCCCTCAGTCCCTGGCTCACCTCCCCCATTCCTGCTCACTCCTGCTTCTCTATGATTGTACTCCCCAATACGGTGTTAACACATGAGAGATCTCTGGTGCTGTGTTTTAGGAATCTGCACTAATACATATGACCAGTGCCTTAGTGGCTGGTGCAGGGTAGAAGCCTGAATCAGAGTTGGCATCCTCAAACTGACGGTTTCTCAGGATTTAAACACCAGAATATATGATGTTACCAGGTACTTACTACCTGTAGGTAATCTGGATTTAGCTTTCTTGTCTTCTTGGACTTGTGGGAACTCAACAAAATTTATTTTCTGGTTAATTTTATTGGTAAACATAAACCAGAGTTGATGGTTTATGGGTAAGTCTAGGGGAACCTTACTTATATTTCCAAGATACGGACTAATGCTACTGATGGCTTCATAATGCCTCTTTGCTTACAATCATCTTGAGATGAAAATTTCAGTGAAATGAGTCCTGTCCTCATCAAAATAATCTCTTGTAACTTTGCCAAACTCATCTTACCTGTAATATTAGCAGTGAGGTCTAAGGCTTTATAAGGCTGAACTGTACTGAGAGTTTTTCTAATAACATTTGCTCTTTAAAACCACCTAATGTTCCAAGTTAATGGCCTTGTTAACAATGTTTTTGCCATCATACCTCATTTCGACATAGTCTTGTGCATTCAAACCAGTGAAACATAGATTGAGTACTTTTAGTTATTGGTTTAACAAGGAATGCCAGGAAATAAAAGTAAAAAACAAAAAACAATACCACAAAATGCGTTCATGATAGGAAGGTAGCCTATCAGGAAGACTTCAGAAAAACGCTTCCTAGGGATTTCTTTCCATAATGTTGTCAACCTGAGTTAGGGTTCAAAAGCTAAAACAAGCTTGAGTAAAAAAGATTCTCAGTGGGAGGCTCTGGATTGGCTTTGGGACTAGTATCATCCATTTGGGGGAAGAAAAGCCACAACGTGGTATACACAGGTTCAGATGTTGGCCTCTCTCTCCAAAGGGGGTGTGACTGTGGGTTTCTGTTCTCTTTTTTTGGTCGATTTTTGAAAGAATAAGAGGATATGAAAGCATCAATTCTTACTGATACTTCTGTCTGAGAGGCTTATTTCTCCCAATTTTATAGTTTCAAAACAACCGCCTCAGACTTTATAGAGTGCTCATACTTGAAAACCCACTCATAATGCCCTTTGATTGCTCACAAATGGAATAAAGGCCCACAGGAAGAGAGCTGGTATCAAAACTATCCGAACCTTGGTGGGCCTCACATTTTATCTATGTCCATTTAACTAAACTCTTCAACTATTATCTTATTTGGTATTAGAGTCTGTTCCACTCACTTATTTTTAAGAGTAAGCTTGTAATCCTGACTCTTGCATTTTTACAGATGTACTAGCTTGCTGTATATTTTCTTAACACTAGGCTCTGGTTTTCTCCTCACCCATGAACAGATGGTTTCAAGAGAATATAGGGAAGATCCTTCCTTACCTGAGTGTAATGGCCACAGACCTTCCTGCAATTCCGAGTCTTGAAGTCATAGTGTTGAATTTCACTGTACCAATTTGTGATGGCTGAAGACACAGAAAATATGTGGAAAGACCCAGTCCAGATGTTCTCTCCCAGTGAAGTGAAATTTGAGTGCAGCTTGTGGGGTGGCTTCAGCCGATCATTATGGGAAAACTTACAATTTCTTGCCCATGCTTTTGCAATCCGGGCTAGTTCTGGGTCCCAAGTCTGCAAAAATAAATATTAAACAGCAAGAAGGTCAAGAGTGGAACCTGTTTGTTTTCCAACAATGTAACTGGAGTGAGCCAAGTGGGGACTTGGGGAATGTGTTGTGATGACAAGAACAATGCACATGGGTCCTCTACAGAAGCGGGTCTTCAAGTCATAACCAGGGCTAGGAGGAAACGTGATCGTCTAGTTCCATGAATTTTAAAATCTAAGTGATTGACACAGACCAACATTTCATTGAAGATCTATTATAGGTTTTTCTCACTATCTGAAAGTAGAGCAGACTATGAAACCTTTGGTAAGCCAAAATGGTGGACAGCGAAAAAACAGTGAACTCAGGACACATCTTGTTAATGGATGCAGAAAATAAATTGAACTGAAAAACAGATGTTCACAGACACAGATCAAAGCTAAGGCAGCTGGACGCTAAGAGGCTGAGTGTGGTTCTGGGAAGGAGCTCGGTGGGGCTGCTCTCGCTGCTCAGGGTGTGGCTGCCTCTGAAACGGCTGTGAAGCAAACGCTGAGTATTATATTACTTTTGCATTTCACTATTTTCCCCACGAAAGGGAAAATCCTCTCCTAGTTTCTTTCAGTTGGCAAAAGCAGGTATGAATGTAGATCTTTCATAAAAGCAAAGTGCATAAAAAGAACTTTTGAAAAGTGAAGGATACCTGTGTGTGCAAAATACTGTGTGCCGTTTCACACATTTTATCAGATTTAACAATCACAATACCTTATATCTCAAGAAGCTCATAAATGTTAAAAACGAGCTCACAGACACAGGACTGGGATTCAAACCCAAACCTAAGTGAATCAAAACCTTATCTTTCCGCCAGACTCTCTGCTATCTTTCTGAGAAAATCAGTACTCTTTTAGCAAACAAAAAGTAGACTTAGATACGATACAAACAAAAAACCCTCACAAAAATAAAAGGGAAGAAAATGACAAAAAGAGAAGGGCAAGCCTGTCTATAGCCAGAGGAAAGGAAGTGTGCAAAATGAGAAATGAAATGTACTTTCTGAGCTGTTGGCAGAGCTGCACAGGTCTGTTGTGATCATAGATGGTAAATTTACTGAGCACATACATCACAATGAAAACAATCACCCAGGGTTACTAAGGCTTTGCCTCCCAAATCACTATGCATTCGTTGTTTCTGACTGACTTATGCCACAGACGCTGATAGTTTGCTTACCATGTATAGCATATCACTGGCTCTTGGCTTCACCTCTGATCGAAACTTGTTATGAATGTGAACACAGTCTTTGATAAATGCTTCATTGTCGATATCTGGCAGACTATTTGTTGAATAGGAATAACTGGAGACTATAGAAACCACCCATGCTGTCAGAGCCAGTGTGACCCGCATGGTCGGCTGGTCGCTCTGGCATGGAGTCCAGGGGGCTGGAATTCGGAGCCTCTGCAGGTTCTCAGAGTGTGCTTCCTTGTCTCTGTTTTACAAAGCACAGCCGACTGCAGCTTTAAGAAAGTGGAACATGAATGACAAGATTACAAAATGGGTGTTGCCATATATGGTTTGCTGCTTTTAATCTGTTTTCAATGGTTCTCAGTGACACAGCACCTATTACAACACAGATTTTTTTGCAGCTGAGTCTGCGTTTCGGGGAAATCTCCAGAAATAACAGTTTCAGTTTTTACAGTGGTTCTGCTGGTTAAATAAAAACATATCTCTCACTTCTAGAAATGCCTTGCAAAAATACTTCTTAAGACTTTGTTTTTTTGGACTCATCAGCACACAGTGGTTGAAATATCTAGTTAACATCATAACTTGACCTAGATATGTCCTTTTAAATACATGGTGAGCTTTCTTATTTCTCAGGGGGGAAATGATGTATAATTCCTTATACCCCTATATATTCCTCTCTGATTAGAATCTATGAATATTTAGGCTCCAAAAGGCTCTAGCCACCTCTCCTTGAGGATGCGGATGGGTAGATGGGGATGAACAAAGAGAGATTCCAAACTGGGAGAAAAACTATCATATTTATCAACCGAACAGCAAACACATCACTGTTATATTGTCTGTGTGATAATACTTCACACAATAATAACTTGAGATAAGCCAGTGTTAGGTATGCCAGTGTATATGAGTTAACTCTAATTCATATCCTGTGAACAATGAGCTCTGAAGCACTCTAATCAGAAATCTGCACTCCAAAGGTGGCTTTAGTACTTCAGGGTTGGTTGTGGAGATTGGCATCAGAGTTAGTTAATTAGGTTAGGAAATATCCAACAATGATTTCCTCTGGCAAAATGAGTAGTATTCAAGATGGATGGTTTGAAGGAAAATTGAACATGCCCTCCTGTCAGTGCAAAAATCAGGTGTAGCGAAGCAGCCAAGCACAGCTCTCGAGAGCCCTGTTGCAGAGGCAGGCCCCTGTCCCCAGCCTTGAGCCAGCCCTGGATTCAGAAAGTGTGTCACGGGAGCCTCTCTTACAGTGGTGTGGTTGGAGTGTCGGAGGACAGAGCAGGGCAGTTTTTGTAACTGTTTGCTAATGAATGTTTAGACCATTAGCAGCATTTGTCCAAGACTTGCTTTCATAGTAGCATACCTTCAAATATCAGGGTTGTGGGGAAGAGCAAAGTAGCCCTTGAGTAACCAGCTCCCACCACATCAGGCAGCCCATTTTATCAAAAGAACCTGGCGGTGGAGGCCATGCTAGTCTGGGTCAGGGATGACAAGCACCAGCCTGGGTTTTGGTCATATTCATTATCTCACTATGCTCCCGAGACATAATTATTTTCTCTACAGATGATAGTACTGAGACGAAAGGAGGTTACGTAATCGGACCAAGAGCGTGGCACTAGGACGGTGTTAACATAGAGTCTGCCTGATTGCAACTCCTCTTTCTGGTTGTTACGTGCATGAGTTCTTTAAGTGGTCTGGGGTTGAATCAAGGCCAAGGTGCTGGCTGTAGGACTTGGGACTTTTCACTGTTCTGGGCCTTTTTTTCCTTATCTGTAAAATTGGGATAACAATATTGCAGTACCTCCTCATTGGATGGATGAGCAACCAATAAATTATTTGTAAGAGAAATCTTAGGAAGTGCCCTGACACACAGTAAGTACCATCCATATTAACTATTATTATTATTACTTCCCTTTAAATATCCTAGTTATAAGTATACACATTCCACAAGTACATTTAACATTGAACATTTTTATATATTATAGCAGTACATTTAGATAAGCTAAGGGTTTGGAAAAAATATATCAGAACACCACAAAAAGTATTGCTGTAGCTTTACAATGGACTTTGATGCAGATTATGTAGCACATGCAGAGATGCGTTTATTAAATGAGGACATGATTTCGTGCTATTTTCTATGCTGCCTTTTCTCTCTACTTACCATCATTTCATAAGTATGTTTGTGGTTCCTGTGACCCTTCGTAAACATTTTGAGGGTTGCACAATGCTTCCTCAGATGAATGCATCATAGTTTACATAAGAAATTATCGCATATTCAGATTTCTTTCAATTTTTTCTTTATTATAAATAATACTGCTGTGGATATCTTTACACATAAAGCATAGTTGATATTTAGTAGAATTGGTTCCTAGAAAGAGAATTACTGGGTAATAAGGTGTAAGTGTTTTGGAGATTTCAAATATAGAGTGTCCAATTACTCTCTTAGAAAGTGTGCTAACACTTCTATCATCACCATGTGGGCACTGAGTCCATGTGTTATTTAAACATCAGAACCACGTGTATACATGTATCAGGTTGTGCGTATCATCTGAGAACCAGAGCCAGACACTGGTTAAGGTAGTAAAGATGGATTTTATTCAGAAACGATTGCAGTAGGGGAAAAGAGACCTCAGTGTAAATTGTGCTCAATTCTGAATACAATAGAGATAGCTAGGGATTTATAACCAAGGAGTAGAGTCAGAATGAGGGAAAAATGGGTGGATGGAAAATTACTCAGAGCAGGCCCGAGTGATCAGATGTCAAGAGTAGGGGGTTAGGAGTTCGGTCAGATATTGGGAATGATCAGATATCAAGGGAGAGAATCACTCTAAACTGACTTGGCAGGATTTTTGTCAACAGAAGTCTATGCAGATCTGGCATGGATGGAGAGGCAGTGAGACTGAGGCCTCGTCCAGAACAGGGCTTAGAGAAGTCTTACTAAACTTTGGTCAAAGGGAGTGTTTTGTCCATATCCATATTTAAGTCCTTCTGCTCTTCTCTTCCTTTGCATTCTAGATTTTAGTTTATCACTTCTTAACTTTAGCTGACCTCAAGGAATAGGTTTTCTGAAGAAGCCACGGTGGAACTTCTAAACTTTGCCTTTGATTTGTTGGATGGTATAATGAGAGAAATGGCACCCAGACCAAATTTACAAACCTTGAAATCGATTCTGCTTACACTTCAACAGAGTAGTCACTTTTTAAAAATAGCAAGTTAAAGATAATGTTACAATGAGAACTGAGTAACATACATTTATAAACTCTTAAGCATTGCTATGCTTCTCCTTCTACAAATAATTCTTAAAACTTTCTTTAGCATAGATATGTTTCAGAGAAAAATATTTATTGAAGGGTCACGTACTCTGGTTGCATTTCTGAATTTGATAAGGGCCCAAATACAAGTTAGCTCAATTTCAGCATAAAATCTGCCTGGAGTTCCCTTTTCTGTTTCTCTGTGGAGTCACGCTGTTCTGGCTCCAGTACAGCAAATGAGAAGTTCTCACTACGCTCTCAGTTCCTTCAGGGCCTCTCTGCTGTGTTGACACGAGAGAATTATTCATGGACTTCCGCAGTTACTCTAGCGGCCTCTCTGTAGCGGGGCAAAGATCTCTGTACAAACTGCAAATCGTGTGCAGGAAAATCCGCTTTTGTGTGGAGAGAGAGCATGTGTGCAGTTTCCAATAGCAACATACTTTCACCTTCTACCTGTTAGCTTCTACCCTGCCCAAGAATGGGGAAGTTTAATAGTTGTATGTTGGGCTATTCCACTTACTCAAAGAGGGCAGCTTTCTTCTCCCATTCACATGACAGAAAGGCTTTATCCTTTTCATTTCATGCTGTTTCATGTCCAGAATGTTCACAGTTAATGTTTACATCATTATGATCCTAGAGAGTATGTATTACATAGATACATTTTTGATGAGGAAATTGAGGGCCAGCATTAAGTAATTTGTTCAAGTTCACACAAGTTAGTAAAGGGAAGCAGCAAATTAAACTCAGGGTTATCTCTCCTTTGTACCGATGACTCACACATCTTGTGCAATGGAATATCCACCCTATAGCAATGCATGTGTGCTTTTAAGCAGCCCTCTTGCGTATGGCCAAAGTTTGAGAACCACTGTTTTACACTGTGATGCTCCTCTTTGCCCAGATAATATCTGATCAGTGTCTAAGTGCTTAGGCTGAAGGCACTCATTCACTCTTTCACTGCCTCTGAGGATGTCAGGAACAAACTATTCCCAGCTTCATACTGCTGCTTCCAGACCTTTCTTCATTATACTTCAGGTGTATGATATTCATTTATACCGAATTTTGCTCTTGCCATCATCATCCTCAGACCTTTCCTGCAACCCTTGAGGACTAGTGTTTGTCTTCATTTGAATTACCTAACACTCAACCCACAAACTTCTTTAACCACCTCTACTTCATTGATTTTAACAAATCATCCACGTAGACATATCCTGGTCTTACCAGCTGGAGTTTGTCTACTTCCAAACTCCACCTGAAATTGCTCTGTCTCCAGATTCTTAGTCCTTGGCCTCAATTTGCTTCCTCCCACCTCTCAAGCACTGGCACTGCCCCTGCTACTGAGTCTGCTCTCCATATTTCTGACAACTCACAAGCCTCACATCTGCTTACTCTCTCAGCCCATCACCCCCCCCACTCCAGCCTGTTTTCATTTCTTTTCATTATCTTGCCTAGGCACCAATAATCCAAAAATCATAAGCTCATTCACACCTGTATCTTCAATACTCTCACTCTTGAGATTTCCCTGTGAGCTAGTTCAGCCCAACCTACATCAAAAAAATGTTTGTTGTTCTAGTTTATATTAAGTAGAACTACAGAAACCAGAAAAATTATGCTGATGGGCATCACAGTTTGTTGTTGCTCAGCAACACTTAAATCAGATCCTTTTTTTATTTTGAGCAGTGGCTTATACAAACCTTTTGCAATTCTCAAGCCACCTACCTACCCTGAGATCTGGTTTCCTACAAGGTTCAAATGCCAGGTTTTTCTGCAACTTAGTGTTTTTGTTCTTTTTGATCCAATTTATCACTTTTTTCTCTGTCAAACTCCTATTCATCATGTAAGGTCCAAGTCAAATATTGCCTTTTCTGTGTTGCATTTTCTTTTCTTTTTTTAATTTTTATTTTTATGCTTTTTATTAAATATTTTTGAATTTATTGTTCAAGTACAGTCTTCTGCCTTTTCTCCCACCCTCCCCACCACCCCAGCCATCCCCACCTCCCTCTCCTGTTTCCACCCCCCCTTGTTTTTGTCCATGTGTCCTTTATAGTTTTGTTCCTGAAAACCCTTCCTCTCTCTCCTCTGGTTACTGTCAGTTTGTTCTTAATTTCAGTGTTTTTGGTTATATTTTGCTTGCTTGTTTGTTTTGTTGATTAGGTTATAGTTAAAGGTGAGATCCTATGCTATTTGTCTTTCACCACCTGGCTTATTTCACTTAGCATAATGCTCTCCAGATCCATCCAAGCTGTCGCAAAGGGTAGGAGCATTTTCTGACTCCCCTAAGCATCCCTTTTCCTCTGTGCTCCCTAGTTCCCTTACATACACCTTTCTTTTTCACCAAACTGTGAGGCAGAACAATCTGTTTTCATTGTATTACCTCTTACTGTCTTTCCTCTGTGTTAGTCAGCTCAGGCTGCTCTAACAACATATCGTAGACTGGGTAGTTTAATCAAGAGAACTTCATTGCCCAGCCTCTAGAGCAGGGGTGTCAAACTCATTTTCACCGGGGCCGCATCAGCCTTGCAGTTGCCTTCTAAGGGCCAAATGTAATTTCAACTCCTTAACAATTAAGCAGTAGTTACATTTATATAGTCCTAAGATTATTTCAGTCCTTTGAAGGCAACCATGAGGCTGATATGGCCCCCTGTGAAAATGAGTTTGACACCCCTGTTCTAAAGACAAGGACGTCCCCTCTTCTGGGAGCTGGTTGATTCATTTCCTGGTGAGGTCCTCTTCCTGACCCACAGAGGGCCACCTTCATGTGCTTCATCATTGTACAGTAAAGAAAGATTTGCTGGTCTCTTCTTTACAAGGAAACTAATCCCATCATGGGGGCTCCCCCTTGAGGACCTCATCTAAATCTAATTACTTCCCAAAGGCCCCACCTCCTAACACCATCACAGCTGCAACGCATGAATTTGGAAAAGACACACACAGTCAATATACCATCAGAATCAGAATTCCCATCTCAAATCATGTTACATAAACATAAGGCTACTTGGATAAGATGTGTCATAGAGCTGAGGCACTTGCAAGAAAGAGCTCAGTTTTTAAACCTGTATTGTCTGGTGTCATTGACGCTAGCCCCACAGGCTGCTGAGCACTGGAAAGGTGACTAGTCGAAACTAGGATGTGCACTAAGTGTAAGATACACGCTGGATTTTAGACTTGGTGTGAAACAAAGGATGCATAACATCTCCTCAATACTTTTAATATTGATTCCATGTTGAAGTGGTAATATTTTGGATATATTGGATTAAATATGATTTATTAGAAAAATAAATTTCCCATGCTTTTTACTTTTTAATGTTGCTATGACAAAATTTAAAATAACATGTGTGATTTACATTATATTTCTATTGGACAGGGATGTTTTAAATAAATAATGATGTCTAGTATGAGTATAATGACTAATAGAAGTATAGACTGATAGAGTTTAGGAATATTTTCAACTAGGAACTTTATGTATAAATATGTACTTAAAAGAATATTTTGGTTTTTATAATTCTCCAAACTTTATAACTTTAAATTTTTTATTAATATGAGATTAGGATTAGAAAGAGGTTGTTAGCAATGTCATTATTAGATGATTTTATAGATTTTCTCCTAACACATTCTTGTTAACAATGAAAATATAAGGCATCTGCATTATTCAAGTGTTCCTGTCCGAGTCACCACATTGCAAGGGGGTATATGGCAGCTAAAGTAGTCGTAACACAAAAACACAAACATTTGTTAATGAATCTGCATGGAATTACTTGCAATACAAACATTTCTATTCCCTTATCACTAACACTCAGTCCTTGTGGGGAGAGGCACCATCTTTGCAGTTCTCTTGCTAATTTCACAATACTGTCCACATCTTACAATATAAGGCAAACGCAATAGAATAAATCAATTGCAGTGTGAGACTGAAATTCTTACAAAAAGATTTAGGGTTTTACCAATTTATTAAAAAGCTGTTGACACAATGTTGACTACAATTAAACTGGTTAATATTTGAAGGAGAACAAATATACAAAATAATGACTCCATTAGTCTTTAAAAGGAGGATGATTGAAATGTCAAAGTATTACAAGAAATCTTGAGAAAATTGATAAAGAACTTTGATTATGTATGAATAACCCTCTTACTTTGAAAGTCAAATGTGAAGTGAAATATGCAGTTTTGTGTTACCACATAACTTTTAAAAAAAATTATGCCAATCCCCTCAATTAACCAATCAACACTAATTTTATTCTTTTCTGTTTCTAAGAATTAGTCTTGGTTGTACATCTCAGTTAAACATTTTTTAAATGTGAGAAAGAAAATTTCCAAATTTTCTATGTTTATTAAAAAACCCATTAAATTTTTTTTCACATTTTATTTTGAAAATTTTGTTCTCCTTTAAAGTATATTAATTTAAACAGTTCTTTACTGATACCAGTTATCCAAAGATCATTGTGATGGCTAAATTTAAGAAATTATTATAAATTCAAACAAGATAAATGTACTTTCTAAATCAATAAAATGCAGAAATGAGTAAGTATTAACAGGTTCGTGCTTATGTTTATGAGGTGTTTACAGCATATTGAACAACTTGAGCTGGTCACTCATGAGTGAAACGTGTCAGGCACCTGCGCATAACTCAGGTGTTTACAGGTAGAAACCCAGGGTATAAATGGGCAAAGAGATAACACAGCCAATATAATCTTACAGTGTTGAGACTTAATCAATGTTTTCACTATTCAATTAGTTACACATTTTCAACCTAGTTAATGTTTCACTTCTAAGAAGGAAATGCTTTCGACTGGATCAACCTAAAGGAAGTGGTGGTTTCAACAACAGTTTTGCTGTTTCCTTTGAACATTTTAGTTCTCAGCTTCCTGCCCCACCCCCTCGCCCAGCCTGTTCTGTCCGCTGTGGTTGGGGGCAGTCATGTTTTTATAAGATTATCTGTATTTTAAATTATGCATATGTAGAGCTTTAATATAAGTAAAATTTAAGGAACAGAAAATGTTTTTAAAAGCTTTAGCCCATGACCACTGCTTGGGAGTGGAATACCGCCCTTTGTCTCCAACCCAGATGCCTCGTTCTCTCACAGCATCTCAGAAATTGAGACTGTGCTGTTAACTTGTGAGCAGGACACAGCCTCAGACCTTTCACAGTTTTTGACGTGAGAATCTTCAGATTCTTTCTGTATTCTCCTGTTGGTTTTGGAAGTGGACTCATTTAAGAATGTGCTCATTCCACCTAACTTGTTGAATTTATTGACAAAACTGTATTCCTTATATTCACTTATTATTCTTTTAGTTTATCTAAGACCCCAGTAGTATCCCTTATTTTATTTTTAACATTGAAATTTTTTATTTTCTCTCTTTTTTTCTTGGTCAGTGCCAGGGGTGTCCAACCCGTTGACAATGGGTTGTATGCAGCCCAGGATGGCTATGAATGGGGCCCAACACAAAATCATAAATTTACTTAAAACATTATGAAATTTTGTGTGTGTGCCTGATTACATGTCACAATGTATTTAATGTGTGGCCCAAGGCAACTCCTCTTCTTCCAGTGCAGCGCAGGGACACCAAGAGGTCGGATTCCCCTGGTAGGCACAGCCAAGATTCAATAGGACTTCCAGTGTTGAGGAAGGTTAAAATCGTAGGCCAAAGTCAGTGTTAGGACAGCTGAACCAGGAAGAGACACAGGATTGAGAACAAGCCAGACAGATCAGAAATCGAACAGGAAATTTGCCAGTGGGCTCTGCTGAAGGTAATGAATGGATATCTAAGTTTCAAGTCAGCGAGATGAAGCCAAACATTTAGACATGGGAACTAATGAGCTGGGGCTGATAGTCCTTTTGTGAGGCAGACGTCTGTCGCCAATGCACTGCAGCTTACAACTTCACTAATAAATGTGGAAATGTAGAGGGTCATACTTTTATTTAAAACAAAATGAACAAGAAAAATAAAATTAAAAAATATATACTACAGGGGTGGGCAAAAGTAGGTTTACAATTATGAGTATGTGAAACAGGGTTTATTCTTGTATTGATATTATTTATTCATGTATTATTTTTTATTATTAACCTATGTTTGCCCACTCCTATATTTGTTACTTTTAGAAAAATGATGCTATCTTCCTGTTTTGAGCTACACAGGTATACTAATACTAAATCACTAATAAATATAGTTGACTTTCAGAAGTTTGTGTAGGAGACCCAGAACCAGTCCATTAAAATAGCTGTTTCATTTTGAGTTTCACATTCTTGAGCTTGTTTTTGAAGGGAGAGAAGGTGCATTGGTTGCAAAAAAAAAATCACATCTACAGTGAGTTAACTATAATGGGTGTAATTTTTTGAAATAGTAAGTAGTCCAAAGGTACAATAGCAATGTGGTGTTCATATTTCCAGCCCTGCTGATTTTCCCACTCCATTGTCCTCAGTATGTGGGTTTTTCATTCATACTTCTATGTCACAAGACAGCTGCTGCATCTATGGCTTCACATCTATACTCCAAGCCCGAAGAAGGAGGAGGGGAGAAAGGATGGTGTCTATATCAGATTAGAGATACAATGGTTAGCTTCTGCTTTGTGTAGGGACCAGAAAAGTACAAGTTACCTGAGGAAAAGTTATTCAGAGAAATCTCAGCATCCCCAGCCAAGGCTCCTGTGATGGATTGGGTTGAGTTGCTCCAAAAGATACGTGGATGTCCTAAACCCTTGTACCTCAGACTGACACTTGCAAGTGGGGTCTTAACAGATGTAATTAAGTTAGAATGAGTCGTTATGATAGACTCTAATCCAGTATGGCTAGTGCCCTTACAAGAAGTGAAGAATAGATACAGAAAGGAGAATGCTGCATGAAGACACAGACACAGAGAGAGAAAGAAGACCATGTCAAAGGGTAGGCAGAGATTGGAGATACGCTGCCACAAGCCCAGGAATGCCTGGTCTATTGGAGCTGAAGAGGCAAGGAAGCATCAACTCTTAGAGGCTTCAGTGGAACATGGCCCAGCCAGCACCTTCATTTTGGACTTCTAGCCTCCAGAAACATAAGATAATACATTTTGCTTGTTTCAAGCCACCAGTTTGTTATACTATGTTGCAATAGCCCTAGGAAACCAATGCAATATTTAACTCAGATTTGGAAGATGTTAATTCCTGAGTGCCAGAACTGGAGAGAACAATAGTAAAGAGAATAATAGTAAAGTAGAACTGCTTAGAGGAAGGTTTTCTTGGGAAGGTCATCCTGGGAGGGTAACAAAATAAACATTATAAAGGAATCAGAAGTAAAAATAGTAAAGAAATAATTAAACCCAAATATTGAGGGTTTTAGAACAAAATAAGCTTTTGAATCATTATATTTATAAAATACACTGTTTTTACTTGCTTTTAAATTTTATAAACAGTTTAGTTGACTACATCCTTCTAAACCTGCAATTTTAATGTTTTTAATGAGCAGTAATTATTTAATAAATGTTTAGCAAAATTATTGTTATAATTTCATTTATTAGAATATAAATAATAAATTTAGCATTAAATAATAAATGCTTATTATTTAGCAATAAGTAATAAAATAGGTACAGAGTAATTTTTATGCAAAAGTTTCTTTGGCATTAAATAACTATTAATTGATGCCATTAGAATTTATTTAAGACCTAATAATTATGTATAAATTATAAAACTGTTAAGTTGGAGTAAAATATGTGTGTACGTTGGTATTACCTGGTGGTAATACAAGAATGTATTATGACAAGGGAGCAGAAGGAAGAGCAAGGAATGTGGGGAAGAAGGACTCAAAGAAAAAACAGAAAAAATAGTGGAAGAAAATAAGAAGCTAAAATCAGTGTCCCACAGAAGAAAACAACTGAGGAATAAATAACTACACAAATCAATTGAATAAATATGAAGCTAATTTTATGAATTGGAAAATTGCACTGAAAAGTGTCAATTTTTACTGATTTAAAATTAGTGCCCCTAAGTTCACATCAAAGATTCAAGGAAATTTCCAACCTAGGTGCTGGATCTAAACCTTCCCTAGGCACTTTACCTTCATAGAGTTCTTTGCCATAAAAATATTAACATTATATTTTATAACTGTGTTGATTTAAAGATGAATATAATCCAATCTGGATTCATTATTATATATTATTATTATTATGTTCATTTTTCTTCTGATTTTAAAATAAATTAAAATTAATTAAACCAGGTTCATGGGTCCCTAAAATTATGATCAACCCTTGGGTAAGTGGGCCCTAAATAAAAGCCCTGGTCCTGAGGAAAGAGCAGCTAGAGAGGCAGCTCAAAACCAAAAGGCGATGGAAGATGGTCCTGGGGGACCGACCAGTGAGCCAAGTGGAAGGCACTCAGAACAAGCTGTCTCTGCCCTTTTCTCCTATCAACAAGTCCTCCAAAACTTATAAAACTTACAAAGTCCTGGACTCTGTTATCCCCCATTTGTGGGGTATATGTGGGAATGGGGCAGAAAGGAAGAACTGTCTCCCTTGTCCCCATTGAGTTACAACTGAGCTCCAACAGCAGCGAACCTCCTTCTGAGCATGGAGATCAGTAGCCACTGTCATTCATGTGATATGTTAGAAAGAACACAGATAATCCAATAAAAGGATGCAGGTTATGTAGACGCATTCACACAGTAGAGATTCTGGTAGCCATCAAAGAAGATTTAGATTACATTGTATTCGTACGAGACAAGAACACATGATATAACGAGACTTGGTGCCCAACACACAGGCATTGTCGGTCAGTAAGCCTAGTCCCACCAGTGGAAAAACAGGACAGGCCTGAGGACCACTCCCGGGGGTGTCTCAGTACACAAGGTCTGCTGATGGTCTGCCATGTCACTGCTGTCCCAGAGTGAGTCAGGGTTTGGTCTCCCTTAAATTGTACACCCATAATCCCCAGGCATCATCTAACTATGGACATTTGATGCAATAATTCCTACTGTTATCAATAGTTCTTCTGTGTACCTATGGGGGTTAGTGGTGTATAGGCCCACTGTCTCAAAGCTAAGTTTAGATTTCCACGTTCACAAAGGTTCTGTACTACTCATGCTTTGCCAGGATCCAGAAACAGAAAGTCTTCATGGCGTCCATTTCACTGCTATTATTAATATTGTTATTTTTATTATTATTTTATTATTACATGTCTGATTCATAAAAATCAGTTTTCTTTTTTATTCTGGCTGATAGCTCCTAGACTAATTATCATTGTACCATGTTACATCAAGATTATACTTTTTGCATAGGATTTAGAAACTACCTACAAAAGCAATGTCATTTTCCTTATGCACAAAATGCAGCCACTTATGTAAAGTAAGCAATTTTCATATCCTTTCCTAGATCTGAAAATATCTAGTTCCTTTTTAGGAACTAGGTGTAAATCTTGATAGATTCCAAAGCATGCATTCTGCTTTGTATCTCTGTTAATAGTCTGGCTGGCTGTTTGTCAGGTTCCCTGGGTTCTTAGTGGAAAATCTCAACATTTATTAAATAACCTGTTATTCCCACTTCTATTTTTAAATTACAACTATCCTATTAGGCATTGGCCACACCCACAATGTTCATTCATTATTGCCACACAGGATAGCATTTTGTCCATGTCCACAGCAATGGGCTCAGAATAATTCGCTCAGTGCTGGAATGTTTTCTCAAGATCTTTCCTTAAAGGGTGCAGACCTAAATGGTAAGAATGCAAGAGCTCATTCTCTTGTTCTGTACTCTCCTTTAAAGTGCCCACATAGGGTTGCCTAATTCTCCCACCACTTATCTTTGTCTCCCTCTGCGTCCTTCCTTTTCACTATCAGAGAAGACAGCCTTGACATACATTCGAAGAGTGAGCAGCAAATATGGCATAACCACATTCTTCCCTCTATTCATTTCAACTTACCCGTATTTTTTGGGCCATAAGACACACCTAGGTTTTAGAGGAGGAAAATAGGGAAAAATTTTTGAAGTGAAAAATGTGGTAAAATATTTAATAACATAAATAACATATTTCACCAATGTAAATGTAAACAGAACTCAACAGCAGCATTAACAACGATTATTCCTCCCAAATTTGTGTGGGGGGGAGGGCATCTTACAGTCTGAAAACTACGGTACATCCAACCTACATTCTGTGGAGTTTCCCTCCTCCTGGCCATGAGACTCTGCAAGCATCAGTTGTGCTTATTCATGAGGAGCAGGGTTGATCCAGCCCATCAATCTTATTGGTGAAATTCTAGCAGTCACATTTGTATAACAAATCACAGATTACTAGAATTTTAATGTTCCTATCTTAGAGACATATAACTGAATCTTTTTTTGAAATAATGACTAGAATAAAAATTGTCTAAAAATTACTTGGATGATTATGATATGAGTTACATCCTTTATCACTACCTCTTTATTGCCAGCTCTGTCTCTTAGTTGAAACAATTCAACTGATGATCTACCTTTAATTAGACTTCAGCACGGGTTGAAGCACATTCTTTTAATCTGGAACATTACTCTTTACTGCTCTCTATTACCCCCCTATTTTGTCTAGTAATTGCTTAAAGTGTCCATTTTAATTTTCAATTATTCCTCTGCTTTATGGTTGATGTGAATCGGTGGAAGTGTGGATGATAAAGGGTTCTGAAGAAAGTAACCCGACAGGATGATCTGATTGTAAGTTTCTAACTGGGCAGGTTATGGTGAGTGGCCCCACCCCATGCACATAACTTTTCTAGTTAATGGTTTATCTTTGCCCTAAGCAATTCCTGTCCATTGTTTTTATTAAACATACCTTGAAATAAGCACAACTGCCCTCGAGAAAACATATCTTGTTAACTAACCTTTAACCCAATCCTGCCTTACTTTTTTTCCATTCTCATGTAAACTTCCATTCATTCCCTCCTTAATTTCAAGTGCATAAAAGAAAAGAAACTGTAAAATCATCACTCTCCCAAGCATTTGAGATCTTGCTTCCCAGCAATTGCTGTCAGTTTTGACTCAAATACTTCTGCAAAAATTACTTACAAGTTTGATTGCTCTTACACTGACAACAAGATCACTTCACATCATTCCTTGTCCTTCCTATCCAGTACTGTCTGTGCTATAAAATGCTATGCCCTGATCTGTTGATATCTAAATTTGGGTCTGTATTTGTGAATAGTTTCTTTCTTTGTCTCTTGTAAAGCTTCAGTCAGAAAGTCAAAACAAAAAAAAATTGTCAATACCAGAGAAAACCTAGTTATAACTTACTTTTCCTGTGGGTGATGAGCCATGTAACCTTGGGATCTGTTTATTGACTACAATGTTTTTGGCTAATTACAAACTGGACAATCCCAAGAAACAAGAGCAATTTCTGGAGACGTGTCTATTGCAACTGAGTTTACAGCTCCAGCACATTCAGGAACCTAACGCTGCCAAATCTTACACATAAATACAGCGGTACCTTGGTACTCATCATTAATTCGTTCTGACAGGTGGTGAGTAAGTGACAATTGATGAGGCATTTTCTCCTTTAGGGCAGTGTCGTGACTCATACAAGTTCTAGCAAGTGTGACCAGTGGCAAGCAAGCACCACCAGTGGCAAGAAGGTGCCGAGTACTGAAAGATTTTTTGTCAAAATATGACTAGTACCAGGTTTGATGAGTTCTGAAGCCAAGTACTGAGGTTTGACTGCAACTGTAGTTCATTGTCTCAATCAACTAATCACTTTCCTTCTCTGAATGTTACTGATAAGTATCAACATGACTAATCCATATTTTTAGATTAAAAGGCTCATGGCTTTTCCTTTAAGGCCAGCATCCAAATTTTGGCAGTTTAATTTTGATTCCCTGTGTCCCACGTGCTAAAACAAATGAGTGGTTAAACCACGGGTCATTGACAGACTCCTATGTGTTATCTATCTATCATCTATCTATCTCATCTACTTATCCCAGTGGGGTTTAATGCTAGTTACGTTGTACCTAACTGTCCATTTTGCTAATATACTCCTCTCTTTTTTACTAGAAACTTTCTAAGTCCCAACCAAGATGGAGGTGTAGGTAGAAACGCTTCGCTTCCTCACATAACCAAAAAGAGGATAACAACCAATCGAAAATCAATAAACAACCAGAAGTGCCAAAAAAATCAAACTGCATGGAACTCGGGCAACCACAGAATTAAAGAAACAGTCAAACAGAACAACCAGACCGGTAAGGCGGTGGACGGAGAGAAACCATGGCAAGGCAGTGGACTGTGAGGGCCGGGCTGGCTGTGGCAGGGTGCGTGGGTGGGGCTGACTTAAGGGGAGACAGACTCACAGTGGGCCGTGGACTACGGTGGTTGCCGTGACAGGAGAAACTCCCAGTCTCATACAGAGTTCGTTGAAAAGTGCACTAGAGATGAGCAGGCAAGCTGCACTGCTGCCCGTCTGCCCCCACCCCGACAGGCAGTGCCACAGCACCGCAAGGAGGGTCGCCCCGCCTGGGTGACAACCGAAAGCCCTGCCCCCTTACAAGTTACAATTTAACAGGGGTCCCAAACAAAATAAATATGGCCAAAATGAAGGAACAGGGCAAAACTTCAGAAAGAGCTACATGATGAGGAGAGAGCCAACCTATCTGATGGAGAATTTAAAGCCCTGATAATCAAAATGCTCACAGAACTGATTGAGCCTGGTCAAAAAATGAAAGAGCAAATGAAAGATACCCAAAGTGAAATAAAGCAAAATATTCAGGGAACCAACAGTGACAGGAAGGAAACCAGGACTCAAATCAACAATTTGGAACAAAAATAAGAAATAAACATTCAACTGGAACAGAATGAAGAAACAAGAATCCAAAAAAATTAAGAGAGACTTTTCAACCTCTTTGACAACTTGAAATGTTCTAATATCTGAATTATAGAGGTGCCAGAAGGAGAAGAACAACAGCAAGAAATTCCAAACTTATTTGAACAAATAATGAAGGAAAACTTCCCCAATCTGGTGAAGGAAATAGACTTCCAGGAAGTCCAGGAAGCCCAGAGAATCCCAAAGAAGTTGGACCCAAAGAAGAACACACCAAGGCACAACATCATTAAGTTACTCAAGATTAAAGATAAGGAGAGACTATTAAAAGCAGCAAGAGGAAAAGTGTTACCTACAAAGGAGTGCTTATAAGGCTATTAGCTGATTTCTCAAAAGAAACCTTTCAGGCAAGAAGGGGCTGGAAAGAAGTATTTGAAGTCATGAAAGGCAAGGACCTACATCCCAGATTGCTCTATCCAGCAAAGCTATCATTTAGAATGGAAGGGCTTCCCAGATAAAGTGCTTCCCAGATAAGGTCAAGTTAAAGGAGTTCATCATCACCAAGCCATTATTATATGAAATGTTAAAGGGACTTATCTAGGAAAAGGAAGATCAAAAATATGAACAGTAAAATGATAACAAACTCACAACTATCAACAAATGAAGCTAAAAAAATAAAAGAAAGGAAAACAATGAAAACAAAAACTAAGCAAACAACTAGAACAGGAACAGAATCAGAGAATAGACATCACATGGAGGGTTTTCAGTGGGGAGGGGGAGGGGAAGAATGGGGGAGAAAGGTACAGGGAAGAAGAAGCATAATTGGTAGCCATTAAATAGATGGGGAGAGGTAAAAAGTGATATAGGAAACAGAATTCAAAGAACTTATATGTACAACCCATGGACATGAACTAAGCAGGGGGAAAGCTGGAGGGTTGGGGGGTGCAGGGTGGAGTGCAGATAAAGGGGGAAAAATTGGGAAAACTGTAATAGCATAATCAATAAAATATACCTTAAAATAAATAAAAATAAAAATAAATATTTATAAAATAAAAAATTGAATATAATTTAAAACAAAAAAAGAAACTTTCTGTTAGTTGGTATTTTTAAGACACACATCTCCATTAACTGAGCATTGCCATCCATATAGCAAGCTCCATCATTTTTATTTTTATTTTTCTGAATATAGAAATCATAGAGTGGGACACAAACCTTCAGTGTTAGAGTGAATAATCTCACAGAGGCAACCGTGGCCCCAGGGAGGTGTCTTCCCCTTGTTTACAGACAGGTTTCTGAATGTATCATTTCCATTTCACCAAGTTACTTTGATGACCTTCCTGGTGTTCTTTTTTGTTGTTGTTGTTTTTGTTTGTTTTGTTTAAATGCTTTTCTGACAGCACTCAGGTTCTGGTTCTTACTGGACTTTTTGATCTAAAAATTATCGGAGTCCCTCATTAGTAAGTATAGTTTCATTCACTATCCAGTTCAATGCCTCTAACTGTATTTCAAAGTGAAAGTGGTGAGTAGCTGGATTAAGGGCCATTAGGTCTAAAACCCCATGAGCTTCCCTGTAGCACTTCTCTTCTTTCACAAGTACCATCTCCTTTTGTGCTACACACACCTTGTGGAAGGGAGATCTGTGTTGCTAAACCTTCCTACATCTTTTGGCATTGACCACTCCGCATCCCCGCTTACTGAACGCTGCCTTATTCTCAGTGGCAGCAGGAGAGTTTCCTACTCATACCATCCATACCAGTAATGGGCTCTGATATTCCTAATAACAGAATTTGTTACTGGTTTGCTAATCTAGTACCTTTCACTCTTTCACCAATACATCTTTCTCTCCCTCAATATTGATATATGGTCCTTTCCCTAGGATGTGGGTAATATTGTACATTGAACCCCATACCCAGAAATTTCGGTTCCCGATCCTCAGGCCAATATACCATGATCTCATCATACTGTTGGTGGCAGCTAGAATGGCACCAGGTGTTATACTGGTAGACTCATACCAGCCCTTGGTTCGGCAACCTCTATGCTTAAGTTTTGGCTAAGAAAGAACTCAGAGCCAAGACTCAAACTGTAAGAAAATATTTTTTAGACAGGCACAGAGGTAGAAGTGAGTGGTAAAAGAAACGGCTCAGGAAACAAGTTACAGAGGCAAAGGGGCCTTTGGGGCTTAGGAAAGAGAAGAGTAGAGGTAACACCTGGGGGCAGAAAGGGGAGGAAGAAGGAAGAGGCATGGGCACGCTACCAGGAGGGAGGGAGGGCGTGCTGGGTCCTTTGTCCTCAGGGCTTTTAAGAACTTAAGGACAGAGATTTTAGGGGAGGTCCTAGAGGAGGATCCCAAGAGAATATTCATCAGCTTTCCAGGTGTGTCCTTTCAAGTCTCCACTGACTGGTTGGTGCCAGAGCAGGGGGTCATTAGTCAATGCACCTGGCCCTGAAGGTGGCCATGGTGTCACTTATCTGGTTTTGCTGCTTTTCTGGGCCTGGAGCTGAAATACAGCTGAGGCCTGGATATACATGATGTAAAAGACAATAGACAGGGTCAGAACCTCATTGTTCCGGGGGCTTAATGCTTAAGAGCTATTCTCCAGCCCCTCTGTTTGTTCTCACTCGAAGGGGGTCTAACCTGTATGACTAGCAACATGCCAGTGGAGGAGAGATCAGGGGAGAGTCTGAACTGCTTGACCAGCGTTACGAAAGGCCAGGGGTCCAAACCACATGCCCAGAGATATCCTAGGGGAGAAAAAGTTACCCTAGGGGCTGGGTCCTTTTTTTTCCCGAGTTTTGCCTGTTGCTGGGTACCCAGGGCTTTCTGCCTGGTGACCTTCCATACCTGGCCCATCATCCTTGCTCTGCTCCTGTCTGTCTAACTGCCTACCACAATACAGCTTCAGCCTGCCTGTCAATTGGCATTTTTATCTCATTCTCAAAAATTATTTTTTTCATAGAGGAAAGTTTAATCTCAAACTCTTTAATCCAAACCCATTCCCCCTTTTTACAAGTACTGTTCCCTTGTGACATAAGAAACATCCAGACCTGTAGAGAATGTTTATGAGTTTATTTGAGCCAAACCAAAAATTTTCAGGAAGCAGAATCTCAACAGATAGAGGAAGTGTTCTGGAAAATTGTAGTTTTATAGTTTATTTTATACATCGGAATCAAAGAAGACATAAAGAGGATTACATAAAATCTATTGGTGGTAGACTAAGGAGGCCAAAGAAAGCAAAATGGAGAAATCTCTGGGATTGGATAAAAAGCAAAATGGAGAGATGCATGCTTCTTTGGTGGATACAGGATGGTAACATTTACTGTACAGAGATGGCATTTGGGCAGCAGGATATCAATGAAGGCTTCTGTGGTCTTGTGCTCCGAAGTAGGGGGTTGTACCCTGAGGACCTGAGAACAGACTACTCTGACATTTCAAAAGTATATTATCTTAGATGCTAAAAGACAATAGACAGGCTCACATAAGGTGAGGATTGCCCTTTGTTAAGGAAGCTGCATGCATAGGGTGTGACTACCTGCCACAACCCACTTTTAGTTAGAAAATTTTATGTTCAGATGCAGTTACTTTTGGTCTCTGCATTGTAGGTCTGCCAAGCAGGCCTCCCCTGGACTTGTCAGGTTTAATATGTGGCCTCTTTTTGTCACCCTCACCTCCCCCCTGGAAGCTGCAATATGCGCTGCCTGTATGGTTGGGCTCACATGAAGTGTCTGTTACTGTAGGCAGGCAGATCCTCTTTGCTCACTGCATGGATGCACATCCCTTATGTTTCCCTTCAAGATAGAAACTGCCGTAAGGAATGCTGTTAGCTGTAGCCTCCAGCTGTAGGAACTTCGGAGTCTTCTGGAGCATCTTAGCCAAGGCTATACTTTCCCTGGGCAACCCCAGCCAATGACTGAGCATGGCAGCTGTAAAAGCCATCTCTGCTCAATACATATTTTGAAAGATCTCTGGGGGATTTTTGCATCACAGCTCCCCCTTGTGTGGGCTGATATTTTCTTGGAGTTGCATTTCAGTTTGAGTCTCTGCCACTGAATTTCCCAGGTGCCTTGTGGTGGGAAGCTGTCCCCACCTACTCCTGCTCCCCTTTGCATGTTGGTGTTCCTATGAAACTTTATTCGTAGACACTGACACTGATTTTTGTGTAATTTTCATGTGCCAAAAGTATTCTGTTTTTATTTTCACAAAATTTTTTATTTTTGATCAATTTTATTTTTTAAGTATTATTATTTTTAATTTTAACATGGTCAAATGCATGTTAAATTATCAAAATGAAGAAAGATTTATAAGATCCATCATTTAAAAATTCACAAAATAAACATTTAAATGTTAATGTGTATAAAAATAAATCCACTAAGGAAATATTTAAGTCCTTCTCATATGCAAAATAGCAAATTAATAAATCCATGAATTAGTGTCCTGAATAAAGTGTGAGCCAAGGGAGTTGCCAATTGTAGTAATCACTGGTTCCTTTCCAACACACTGAATATCTAAATGGCCAGACAATAATTAATCTAATAACATAGCCCATTAGTTAGTCAAGAAAGATTTGGTTATTGCTGTAAAATTAGAACTGTGCAGACAGATTTTCAGAAAAATTGTGAAGACAGTTGAGAGGTCCCATATACCCTAGACCCTCCTCACACCTTCTCCTAGTAACATCTTACAGAACATTTGTCATGATTAAACCAATACCGATACACTCTCACTAACTGAAATCCACATTTTATTCAGATTTTTTTAGTTTTCACCTAATGCCCTATTTATATTCCAGGGCCCCACCCAGGATATCAAGCTATACTTAGCAATCATGCTTCTAAGCTTGACTCCTCTTGGTTTGATGGGTTCTCCAGCTTTCCTTGTTTTTGGTGACCTTGACAGTTTTTAGGAATACCGATCAGTATCCCTTATAAAGTGTCCCTTAATTGGGATTGGTTTTATGTCTTTCTCATGATTAGACTAGTATTATATGTTACTGGGAAGAAGACCACAGAGGTAAAATGCCATTTGCATCGTATCATGTCCAGAATACGTGCTATTGACCATGACTCACCACTGCTGATATTGACCTCGATCACCTGGCTGAGTAGTTTGTCGGCTTTCTTCACTGTAAAGTACCTCTTTTTCTGCCTTCCCATGCTGTATTCTTTGGCTCCTCAAATTTTGCAGGTGTCAACTGATAAATCTCTTATACTTCTAATTCTATCTTGACATTACTGTCAGGAAGATCTGAGATGGCACAGCTGATTTTAGTAGACATCCAAGAAAGCAGCCAGTAAGAAATCATGACCCCTAGCTTAGTTACTAGGGCTGAGCTTGCTTGCACACCTGGAAAGCACCAACTCCTTAGTTTCCAGGAGAAAACCACTAGTATACACCCCACAGATTTCCCTAGTACTTTGCAAAAGGGGCCCATGGACATTTAATTGAGTGAATATATACTTGAAAATAGGAATATCCATACAACTGGGGAATTACTGGACAAAAGGTCTGAGTTGACATCATTATGGGATGGAATACAAGCAGGACCAGAGGGCAGGAGTAACCTGTAGACAACCTAGACCTCCATTCCACCCAGCACAGTTATACTAGCTTCTCTCTTCAGTTCACACCTATGACTATATAGAGCCGGGTCCTGCACATCTATGTATAGGTTATGGAAAAAAGCCAAATCATAGTTTGTAAACTGGTTGGCTTGACATATGCGTACAAGTTGAAGACAGACAATGACTGTATTACAGACATGCTCAGGGGTGGTCTGGGAAAGATAGGAGAGAGGGAAAAATCCTCAAGGTGAAACGTTGAGTGGTACTCTGGCCACCCACTCTGTATGGAAGCATAAATGGCCCGAGATGAGAATAAATATGTACACATGGACAGTAGTAAATGCCTGCCGAAGGGTAGGAGTTTAGAAAGAAAAGGAGTGGAAGACCAGAAATATGAGGGTCTGGGGCAGAGGCAGGTGAATGGAAATATGGAAATGGTGTGGGAAGATTTTTTTGCAGGTTAATGTGCACCAGAAGCATTGAACAACCAAGTGGGCAACATAATTCAACCAGTTGCCATTAGTCAGCCATTGTCCTTTGTCCACCCAGAATTAGCGTGATAGGTAAATGGAATTTACGAATGCTGGACATAGGTCCGTGTGTATGGACTTTCACTTATCAGTGCTGATCTAGGCACCTCTGCACATACAGTCTACCAACAATGGAGATGAACGCTGTGTCCCTGATATGTTGTTTGTGGAGACAAACTGGCACTTGGTGGCAAGTTGACAACACCGGGTTCCTTCCATCCTGGAAAAGCCAGCGGTTCATTTTCCTTAGAATAGACACTCATTCCATCTTTTCTAGGTATGGATTTGACTTTTCTGCCCCGGAAATCTCAGCCAACACCATCATGGTGTGGGTTTCCTGAGTACCTGATCCACAGGAATAAACTACTACACAACCTAGCGTTCCATCAGAGGTCTCACTTCACAGAGAAGGATTTTCAGAAAGGGAGCCCCCACTATGGAATCCACTGGTTGTATTAGACACACTTCACAGTGTAGAAACCTGGCCTGATAAAGCTTTGGGGTTGTCCTTTGAAGGTACAACTAACATACCAAGTTAGAGGCAATACTTTATAGGGATATGTCAGCAATATACTGCATGGGGCCAGGAACCAAGGGGTGAGAGCTGGAGGGGCTTAAACACCATCACTCCCGATGACCCGCTGTGTGACTTCATGCTCTGCAAACTTTGTGGTCCTGTTTCCCCAAACTGGCACACCTGTACCAGGACACATTGCAAGGGTTCCTTTAACCTATAAGGTATAGCTGTATGATTATATTTTCTGAATTGGTTAGTGCAATATGGGACAGACTAGTCACAAATGCTGTACTGTCCCAGCTGGAATGAGTCAAAAGTTAGTGATTATGGTTTCCTCTAATGATGAGGTCTATCAAATCTGTTTAATAAGGGGAATATCATTAATACTCTTCAGATTTTAAATATTTTTAAGAACCTTATCTAACATTCCACATAAACACATTTCCCTCACTCAAAGGTGGTACTTTGAATTTGAGTGGGCATGTGATTTTGGCAATTTCCACTTACAGGACAAAAATATTGAATTTTTGCTAGGAAAAGGAGGGAAAATTCACTGTCACCATGAGCCCACTCCATCTCAGCCCACCACTGCTGACCAAACTGGTTTCCCAGCAACATTATGTTGAGTGATGGAGAAGAGGTTCATGGCTATGCTAAGTAATTGGAGGCGCTACTACCTCTACAGCACCAAGCCCTTAGACTCTAGTTCCTCCCACACTGCTATGTGTTACTGCTTGTGAACAGCCTGTACTCATTCCTCTTTTTCTCCAGCCTCCCTTAGTGTGGTATCTATTACCACACAGCTCATTGCTATGGGAACTGAGGAACCTATAGCAGACTCAATAATCTTCCCATTTATCTGGTTTCAGGGAGTAACAACTTACTTAGTCTTTGACCATTTAGTTTAAAGACTCAAGATAGCATTTAGATCCCTAACACTTCATCAATATTTATTGATAAGTGTACTTGTTCTTTCATACTTTCTCAAGCTCTTAACTAAATCAAGGACAAGTACAAAATCAACACTGCATCACAATATCATCTCTGTCTGCTTTATTATCCCAGAGTTTTTCCCCACAGAGATTTACCCATGTTGGATATGTGTCATTTTCATTGGCTACTAATCTGCACCACTGCTATATTGGCAGTATAAATGGATCAATGGGTAGACAAAGCACAAACACTTGAAAACATCAAACAAGTTTTACTCATGTAAAGAACACACAAAAAAATGTCATGATAAATGGCGGAGAGATCAGCAACATTCTCCAGGACCAAGAGGGTGTAAACTTCCTAGTGTTAAACCTCACTAGCAGATGTATGGTTGCAGTGGTTACAGTATACATGAATGAAGGACTAGAAGTGTATCTGTCTTCCTCTGGACCAGTCATATGCTGGAGCATTCCTGTATGTCATACAGTATAGACATTTGCTGGAAATTACCTTGGCAGGGCCAGGAACAAGCATTTCAACAGTCCCAGAGTTTTCAGTGCAGAATAGAATACACAGCACTTCAAGAAAGGAACCAAATGCTCATCTACCACCCCGGACTATTGAGGTCAAAACATCCTGGTCAAAGTACATTCTTAAACTAAGTGCCATAGAAAGAGAATAAGAGTAATTTTCCCTGACATCTCCAAGAGTCATGTTAATAATCCCTTATGCTAGCTGAGGGAGTCAACCTGTAACTTGTATAATGAAAACAAAAATAAGAGTCCTGAGCATATAGGGTGTGTGGCTCTGGGAGAGCTGGAGAGAAATCAGGAGTAAGTTTTATTGGGAAATAAAACATAAGCAGACTTTCTGTTTCCTTGATCACATGATGCTATGATGGACATCCATAGATTGGGTTTTAGAGTCATTATTATTCATGCTGTTTCAGAATAATAAAACTTTGAGTAAAAATAACTTTATAGTGAGAATGTCCTGTCAACTGAATGAGTTACAGAAATCCAACTCAAAATAACCTAAGGAAAAAGAAAACTTACTGAGTAGAAATAGGGCATATCTGGAAAAAAAATTATATGACAGGTTGGAATGAAACTGGGCATCAGAGACAATAGTCTTTTACTGCTTGCTCTCTGTTTGTGTTTCGCTATTTCCTGCCACGTAGTCTGATAAATAGCCTCAGAACTTTACATATTAAAAACATAGCTGCCATGTAGAAACTTCCTTGAATATCTGTCTGTATCCCCAAACCCATGACCGTAACAAGGCCCAGCTGTGGTCAGTGGATCATCCCCAGACTAGGGAGACAGGAGCACAATTACAAAATGATAGCTCCCATGGTAACTTATAAATATGAAAAGGCAAGGAAAGGGAGATAAGGAGAAATGGGAGAAAAATTTTTAGAAAAATGAGAGTTTAAGGAAACATAATAACACATAATGCATCCATAATTTACATGCATCCAGGGTGAAAATAAGCCTACAGCAGAGTTTCTCAACCTCAGCACCATTTTGACATTTTTTTACTGGATAATTCTTTGCTGTGGCAGCTTCCCTGTGCATTGTAGCATGTTCAGCATCATTCGTGGTCTCTGCCCACTAGACAACAGCAGCACTTTTCTGATCATGACAATCAAAAATGTTTCTAGGTTTTCCAAATGTCCTGGAGCAGGGTAGGGCAAGGGAGCAGCAAAATTCCCCACAGTTAAGAGCCACTGGCCTATGGCAATCGCAATCCATGAAATTACCTGGAGACTATGTTGAAGAGCAGAGGTAGAAGAGTAGAAGTTAGATATACAGACACATAACGAGTTAGTCATATTGGGAATTGAATATGGTATGAAGAATTTCTACTTATGCATCAGAATGTTCAGAAATTAGTTTGAACCACTTTGCAAATCCATAGTTAGTTTTCTCATTTTAAAAATGAAGCCAATACTAACTCCACAGAGTGATTTTGAGTATAAACTAATTATGGGAAAGTGTCTCAGAAGTTATGAAGTAGTATACAAATGTAAAATAATAAGAATTTAAAAAAATAATTGTAGATAACCAGACTTTTTCTCTACCTAAGGACTTTTTTTTCTTAGAATTTTGGTTGAAAAGAGGCTGACTTCACTGAAATATATATATTTAATAAAGACATATAATAAATATATATTTGATAAATATATATTTATACATTGAATATATAAAATTATATAGATATATAAAATGGAATATATAATATATATTTATAAAAATATACAAAATTAAATCTATAATATATGTATAAATAATTTAATAAATATATATATTCATGGTCGAGCTCTTAAAAACAAACAAAACAAATGAAAAAAACCCTCAGAAACTATCAAATCTGAAAGAATAGTTCAGGGCTTTTTTGTGTAATTCTCATTTTGCCCCAGCTATGCACAGGCTCTTAACCTAACAGAGTTAATAAACATAGAGTTTATACTATCTGATGTATTTTTCTGTATTAAATATTTTTATTTAGTTCATTTATTAGTATTACAAGTGGTAAGTAGTTAATTTACATTACTAATTTATGCACTTTTATCATACATTTTGAATAACTATTAGTGAATAATTATTTTTTAAAGTTTATTTTATTACCTAAATTCAAAAGCAGTCAGATTGCTCAAGCACACCTAATTACATTTTGACATTTATTAGCCCTTGGTGGCAACAGATTATATAGTTTAGTAAAGAATTACAGGAAGGCTTTAGAAATATAAAACATAAAGTGGAAATAATAATTTTTTGTCTCCTAACAGCATATACAAGTACCACTGAAACCAATCCAAACATATAATTACAAAAATAATGATATTTGATGCCTTGATATCAAATGGAAAATATCACAACCAAGATCACCATTACTAATCACCACTAAAATAGTAATGATAAAAACAACAAACCAAAAGTTATTAAATGGCTTTCCTGAAATAGAACAGTCCTACACACCTCACAGATAAATCTTAATGCTCGAAAAACTTATTAACCCACTTTAAAATACTTAAAACACAGAGACAGAAACATATTTAGAAATGGAAATTTTCTCCTTTATCAAGATAACATAGTGACGTCTTAAGATTAATTAGACTATCAGACATGTTTTAGTACTTCTATCACCACATCTTTATCTGTTCTTAGTGCCCAAGAGCATGCCTTGCAATACTTACTATAAATACATGTTTTTTGTTTGTTTGTCAAATTTAAACTTGTTGAATAAGTGTGGAAAAATAGAAGGGAATAAAAAATATTGCAATAGTGGTTTGTACATATTCTTTCTTGTTAAAGCTCAGTGTTAATTTTTTAAAAAAAATTTGGCCATTTTTTGTATACTTTTGTCCTTTGGTGGTGGTACACCTTACCCCTCATCTTCTTAAACCTCATCCTCATTCTCCTCTTTCTCCTCCTTCTCCTCCTCCTCCTCCTCCTCCTCTTCCTCTTCCTTCTCTTCTTCTTCCTCCTCCCTTTCTTCTTCCTCTTCCTCTTCCTCCTCCTCCTCCTCTTCCTTTACCTCCATTTCTTCTTCTATTTCTGTTACTTCAGGGGTAAATACCATCTTTTCTTCCAATAATATATTTGGAAACTGAGACTGTACTATCATAACAATTGTGGCACATAGTATAAAACACAGTATTCTCAAAATGAAAACAAATATGCAGACTGTATCACACACAAGTGGCCGGGGCACTTCCCATTTTGGATACCAAAATGGATAATCTGTAAACAAACAAGCAGTTGAAAGCAGGATTTCACATAAAGTAATTCAATCATTCAAGAAATAACAGACAACAATACATACATTTGGCTTCATCACGATCTGCATTACCTAGAAAGAAAAAAATAGTCCATAAGGAATTACATATTTTTTTCTTTCACTAGAATAAGATAATCTTTCCAACAATAATGACATCATTCTCTTAGTTCTCAGTCATCATGCTATTATCTTTGATTTCTCCACTGGTTTGCTAGAGAAGGCATGCAAGTATAGGAGTGAGGAGATGTGAATTCTAGTACTAATTCTGTCTCTAAATCATTGTGTCACCTTATACAAATCCCTTCGTGTCTGCCTTCTAAAGACTGTTCCAATTTCAGTTTTCTAGGATTCTATAACATCTCTCAGGATTCTGTTCATCTCCCATTTTTTCCTTGCTGATCATTCCAAATTAATCTTCTCAATCTACTCACTTTCCTCATTTAATCCTTATTTTTAGAAGCTTACAGTTCTTCATTTTCTATGTGGTAAAGTTAACTATAGCCAGGTATTCATTGTTTTTTGCTATCTAGCCTAATGCTATCCTAATGTGTTTTAGGAGGTAAATTTTCTTTCCTTTGCTCACTTGGGCAGAGAAGGTCAGACAACCTTTCCTGGATTCCACTTGGGCAGAGAGTGGGAGGATAAATGACAGGGGGATATTTATCCATGAGGATAAATCACATGGGCAGAGCCCAATGGCAACATGGAGCTCTGTCCAGCAACCATAAAACCCTCAGAGGAAAATTTAGAAATCACTCTTCAGGCCCTTTAGAGATGAACTGATCTTCTGATGGATCTTTGAGGTTATTTAGCCTTTGTTACTTGGTCATACTTATTATTTTTTATGTAATGATTTATACTTTAGAGAACGCCTTAAAAAATCTTTTGCCACGTAGTCTATATATTTTCTCTACTTCATTCTGTGTATGCATACCTATTGATTACTTTGAATAAGCAATGATGTAATTAGTATGTTCTTTTTTGCATCTTACTTCATTTCTCATCACTAATTTTTATTGATTATTCTTTTAGTTTTTCACTTGGTTAAACATTTAAATACATTTAAGCTTACATATCTAAATAATAAATTTTGGCCTCTGGCTCTAAAAGATGAGGAAATTTTTCTCTCCTCCTCCCAGGTTTTTTAAAATTACACTATTTGTATATTGCCAAAATTTGCTACATTTATATTTTGTTTTGTAATTATAAACTTCAGATTTCTTTTACTGTTTGTCTATAAATAAAGATTCAATGCTTATGGACAGTTCTTTCATTGTAGCTTTTTGCTTTCCCATTCATCTCTTCTTTTTGGTGAAAGTCATCCTCTAGGAGTTTATTGATGAAATGTTCATGAGAATTATACAGCACAAGTTCCTGCATGTTCCCCTAATACGTGTCTATTTGCTTATACTTGAATAATAGGGTTGGCTGTATATAAATTCTTGGCTGACACTTCTTGTATTAAGGAGACTATGAGCATCACTCTACTGTCTCTTCGCACTGACTGTTATCGTAGAAAAGTTTGAGACCAGCCTGAATTTTCCCCCTCTCTTCACAGAAAGGGTCTTAGTCCTGGTTTCGGCTCCACAACACAGAGTTGACTTGAATAATGGTGTTGGCAATTCAAGTCCTGCATAAAGGACTGACATTCACGTCACCAGAATCCCAGAAGGAGAAGAGAGAGTGTGGTGTTGAAAAAAAATATATGAAGAAATAGCTAAAAGCTTCTGAAGTTTGAAAACAGATCAAGAAGTAAAGCTAAGACTGTCTTATTTCACTTAGCATAATGCCCTCAAAGTCCATATTATTTGCACAAGTGGCAAGATTTATTTATTTTTTATGGCTAAATAACATCTCATATTTTATACTACAATTTCTTTACCCATTTATCCATCAATGGACACTTAGTTTGTTTCCATATCTTGGCTAATGTAAATAATGCTGCAGTGAACATGGGGGTGTATATCATTTTGATTTATTGTTTTAATTTTCTTTGGATAAATATGTGCAAATAGAATTGCTGGAGCATATGGTAGTTCCATATTTATTTATATATTTTTTTCAGGGATACATTCATTTCTTTTTTTGTAATTGTTGTTCAGTTACAGTTGTCCTGCCTTTTCCCCCATTGTTCTCCCCTGCCCCGTCCCTCACTCCCACAGGCAGTTCCCCCACCACTGTCCGTGCCCATGGCTTGGCTTGCCCCTTCCCCTTCTTTTCCCTGTTATTCCCCTCCCCTGCCTCTCTGGTTACTGTCAGTTTGTTCTTTATTTCCAAGTCTCTGGTTCTATTTTGCTCATTTGTTTGTTTTGTTGATTAGATTCCACTTATAAGTGAGATCATATGTTATTTGTCTTTCACCGCCTGGCTTACTTCACTTAGCATAATGCTCTCCGGTTCCATTCATGCTGTTGCAAAGGGTAGGAGCTCCTTTCTTTCAGCCGCATAGTATTTCATTGTGCGAATGTACCACAATTTTTTGATCCACTCATTTACAGATGGGCACTTAGGCTGTTTTCAGCACTGGGCTATTGTAAGTAATACTGCTATGAACATTGGGGTGCATGGGTTCTTTTGGATTGGTGTTTCAGGATTTTTAGAGTATAATATAAGCAGTGGAATTGCTGGGTCAAAAGGCAGTTCCTTCTTTAGCTTTTTGAGGAAATTCCATACTATTTTCCATAGTGGCTACACCAGTCTGCATTCCCACCAGCTGTGTACCAGGGTTCTCTTTTCTTCACAACCTTGCCAGCACTTGTTGTTTGTCGATTTATCAATGATGGCCATTCTGACCAGTGTGAAGTGGTGTCTCACTGTGGTTTTAGTTTGCATGTCTCTAATGGCTAGTGATGCAGAGCATTTTTTCATGTTTTGGACTTTCTGCATGTCCTCCTAGGAGAAGTGTCTGTTCAGGTCCTTTGCCCTTTTTTTAATTTGATTTTTTGTCTTCCTGGTGTGGAATCATGTGAGTTCTTTTTATATTTTTGAGACCAACCTCATGTCTGAGGTATCATTGGCAAATATGTTTTCCCATACGGTTGGATACCTTTCTATTTTGTTGATGTTTTCTTTAGCTGTGTAGAAACTTTTTAGTTAGATATAGTCCCATTTGTTTATTCTTTCCTTTATATCTTTTGTCCTAGGGGATGTATGGAAGAAAATATTGCTGGGTGGGATATATGAAATTTTCCTGCCTATATTTTCCTCTAGGGCTTTTATGGTATCACAACTTGTATTTAAGTCTATTATCCATTGTGAGTTTATTTTTGTGTATGGTGTAAGCTGGTAGTCAAGTTTCTTTTTTTTGCATGTAGCTGTCCAGATATCCCAACACCATTTGTTGAAGAGGTTTTTTTCACTCCATTTTATGCTTCTGCCCCCTTTGTCAAATATTAACTGACCATATTGACATGGGTTTATTTCTGTCTCTCTATTCTATTCCACTGCTCTATGTGTCTGTTCTTATGCCAGTACCAGACTGTTTTAATTACAGTGGCCTTGTAATATAGTTTGAGATCAGGTATTGTGATCCATCATACTTTGTTCTTCTTTCTCAAAATTGCTGTGGCAATTCAGGGTCATTTATGGTTCCATATAAATTTTTGAGGTATTTGACCTATATCTGTGAAATATATCATTGGTATTTTGATAGGGATTGCATTGAATCTATAGATTGCTTTTGGTAGTATGGACATTTTAATGATGTTAATTCTTTCAATCCATGAACATGGTATATACTTCCATTTATTTGTGTCTTCCTTAATCTTTTTCAGAGTTCTGTAGTTTTCTGAGTATAGGTCTTTTACCCCCTTGGTTAGGTTTATTCCTAAGTATTTCATTTTTCTGTTGTTATAGTAAATGGGATTTTTTCCTAATTTCTGATTCTGATATTTCATTGTTGGTTTACAAAAATGCCTTCAATTTCTGAATGTTGACTTTGTATCCTGCAGTTTTGCCAAATTCATTTTTTAGGTCGAGTAGATTTTTGATGGAGACTATAGAGTTTTCTATGTACACTATCATGTCATCTGGTAGTTCCATTTTCAATTTGCGGAGGGACTTCCTACTGTTTTCTATATTGGCTGCCCCAATTTACGTCCCATAATATGCATTTTCAAAGTTTAGATTCAGAATTTTTTATTTATGAAGATTTAAATTATTTCTTTAAATATCTATATATCTATCTGTATCTTACTTTGTGTTCTATTATTTTGCTTATTCTTCAGGGCCTCCAATTATTCACGTGTTGAATCTGATTTATCAGCATATATTTATAAATTTCTCTTTAGTGTTTTGAATTGCTTACTTGTCTTTATAAGTATGGTCTCCATATCCCTTATTGTGTTTTCTAGCACTTTTTTGTTACCTGTGCTGTTTTCAATGTACTTTTCATTTCTGCAGTGGTTTTATTTTTTTTCACATTTTTCCTATGATGTACCAGCAATTTTATATTCTGTTGTCTTGCCAGATCTCCCTTAATCTTTGTCTTTCCTTTGATCTCTTGTTTTAAGCTGCTTTATTAGTTGTATTTTAAGATGATATAACTGTTCTCATTTTTCAACTGTTTCATGTCAGAATTATAATATTTTATTTTGCCATTTGTTGGTTTTTCTATTTTTCTTAGAGTTTTTTTTCTGTATGTCATGTACCAACCTTTCTCAGTATCATTTGAATTACTTTTCTATGCTGTGTAACAAATTGCCACAAATTAGGACAACGCACACGTGTTATCTCATGGTTTCTGTGTTCAGGAGTCCAGGCATGGCTTAGCTGGGTTTTCCCATTCAGGGCCTCACCAAGCGCATAAAACCAAAACCAACTCACTGAAGGTTCCACTATCAAAACAGAGATAACAAAAGAAAGAGTCTGTGAACTTAATGTAAGTGATCCAATTTGGAAGACAGAGAGAACAAATATTAAAAAAATAAATAAAAATATGGAGTGTCTCAGGGGACCTGTGGGACAACAACAAAAAGCCTAACATTCATATCATCAGAGTCCCAGGGAGAGAGGAAGATAAAAAGTTGTTGTAAGAAATATATGAAGAGCCCTGGCTGGCATAGCTCAGTGGATTGAGCGCGGGCTGTGAACCAAAGCATCGCAGGTTCGATCCCCAGTCAGGGCACATGCCTGGGTTGCAGGCCAGGTCCCCAGTGGGGACCACATGAGAGGCAACCACACACTGATGTTTCTCTCTGTCTCCTTTCCCTCCCTTCCCCTCTCTAAAAATAAACAAATAAAATCTTAAAAAGAAAGAAATATATGAAGAAATAATGTCTAAAAACTTCTCAAGTTTGGAAAACATACAGATCCAGGAAACTAAGCATACATCAAATTGAATAAACGCATTTTTAACAAAACTACAAAAGCAATTCAATGGTGAAAGGTTTTTTTCTACAAATGATGATGTTAAACTTGGTCTTGTGTATGTGTAATCAATCAATCAATCAATCAATCAAAGAACTTCTGTATAAACCTCACATCATATTAAAAAATTAACTCAAAATAGATCATGAATTTAACTGTAAAACTGTCAGATTTGTAGAAGAAACTCTTTGAATGCTGAAGTTAGCTGAAGAATTTGTAGGCATAATAACAAAAGAACAATCCCTGACTGGTGTGGCTCAATTGGTTGGAGCACTGTTCCAAGGACTGAATAGTCACGGGTCTAATTCCTGGTCAGAGTGCATGAGTGGTTTGCAGTTTGGTCCCCAGTTAGGGTCATGAACCACAGACAGCCAGCAGATCCATCGTTTCTCTATCACAGCGATGCTTCTTTCCCTCTCTGTCCCTCCCTTTTCCCCCCTCTAGGGTCAGTGGGCATGTCCTTGTATGAGGATTGAAAAAAGGAAAAAAATGATAAGTTGAATTTGATTATAAAAGAGCTTCATGAAAGACACTGTTGAGAGATTGAAAAGACAAGCTACAGACTGGAAGAAAATATTTTCAAAGCTCTTCTGGCTGGACTAATAACATGAGACAGATTAGAAGGAGAAAAACAAATTAAAGTTTAATACCCAGGCCACCTCCTGTCTACATGGAAGAGACCCAGGAAAACTGAGGAATTCTCCCAAGTGGAGGAAGCCGTCACTTTAAACACCACCTTCAGCTAAAGATAGAGGATGGTTTTGGGCTGGACTGTCGGTTACGGAAAGTCATGGGGCAGAGCAAAGTAAACAAGGGTTAGAGTGTTACACAGATTTAAGCTAAAAGCCTTCTCCATTGATAGTGAAAGCAGTCCTGGTACAGTGAGGGAAACACCCTTACAGATGGAGACTTCCATTATAAATGTAAATGTGCTTTATAAAGTATAACTTTTAGAGCATCTCCTTTGTCTGCTGTTTCTTAAAGTTAACCAGCCTAAAATAATCTAAATTCCAAAGTGACATATTTCGGGGTCACAAACTCTACTTCTCTCCAATGTCTATAATATATAAAGAACTCTCAAAATGCAAAAATAAAATAAACAATCCAATTAAAAAATGGGCAAAGGATTTGAACAGAAACCCCACCAAAGAGGATATAACGAGGGTAAATAGCGTATGAAAAGATGTTCCACATCAGTAGCCATTAGGGAAATGTAAACTGAAACCAAATAAGATAACACTACATACCAATTAAAATACCTTAAGAAAAAATACTGACACTACCAAGTGTTCATGAAAAAACAAACCCGCTGAAATTCCCATACATTCCTAGTGTCAATGCAAAAATGGTACAGTCATTCTGGAAACCCACCTGTAATGCTCAATACATACTTGCCATATGACAGCAATCTCACTTCTGGATATTTATCTTAGAGAAATAAAAATATATCCACACAAAAACCTGTACATAAATGTTTATAGCAACTTTGTTCACAATTGCCCCAAACTGGAAACACAAATGTTCTTCAGTGATGAATGGATCAACAAACTGTGATACATCTATGTGATGGAATACTACTCAGCAAAGAAACAACCAACTATTAGTACATACAACAACCTGGATCAATCTCAAAGGATCTTGCCCAGCAAGAGGCCACTTTTCAAAGGTTACAAGTTGTATGTATAATGATTCCATTTATATGACATTCCCCAAAAGACAAAACTAAAGTGGTGAGGAATAGTTTGGAGCTTGCCCGAATTAGGGTTTGGAGGATTGTGTGACTATAAAGGGAAAACACAAGGGAGATTTTTGTTTGTTTGTTTTTGGTGTGGTTGAACTGTTCTGTATCCTGATTGGAGTGGTGATGACTTGAGTCTATACATATATTAAAACTCACAGAACTTTAAAAGAATAAATGAAATTTAAAAATGATAGTTTTAGCTCTGGCTGATGTGGCTCAGTAGATTGAGTGTCGGCCTGTTAACCAAAGGGTCACTGGTTCGATTCCCAGTCAGGGCACATTCCTGGGTTGCAGGCCAGGTCCCCAGTTTAGGGTGTGCAGGAGGCCACCAATCAATGTGTCTCTGGCACATTGATATTTTTCTCCCTCTCTTTCACCCTCCTTTCTCCTCTCTCTGAAAATAAATAAAAATGTAAAAATGATAGTTTTATCTTTTAGACTATTATTTTTATTTTAAATGCCTACCTTTCGTGTTAGACTATAAGTTCAAAGGGAGCAGGGAGTATATCTCTCTCCTTATCATTCCTCATCTCCCTTGCTCTCCCACCACTGCATTGTACAATGTCTGGCACACAGTTACTACTAAATAAATATTTTTTTGTCCTTCCTCCTCCCCACCCCCACCCACATCTTCCTCTCTCTCTCTCTGTATAACATTCACTTATTTAATGTAGAATTCTTTAACAATATACTTTCTTTTTAAAAATAATTTAATAATAAATTTTATTTTAATTATTGTTCAAGTACAGTTTTCTGCCTTTTACTCCCATCCCATCCCACCCCCCAGCCCTCCTCACCTCCCTCCCATCTCTACCCCTCCCTTGTTTTTGTCCACGTGTCCTTTATACTTGTTCCTGCAAACCCTTCCCCTTTTCCCCTGAAATTCCCTCCCCTCTCCCCTCTGGTCACTGTCAGCCTGTGATTTTCTAAATAAAAATCTTGATTGGCACTTTAATGGAAAGTTGAGAAGTTTTGTTAGAATCTATGAGTAAGATGCTACTTTAAAACAGAAATTTCTTAACCAAGCTTTTTGACACAGTGGTATTACCGTAGATATTTCTCCTTCCTCACTTTCAACCCCTGGAAATCTGGTTGCTCTCCTACCAGTCCTCTGTAACCTCTCTCAGGCCCCAGTCGACCTCTATGCTACAGGTTCAATGCGTGCACTAGAGTACCCTCTTGTCCCTATTCTTGTCATTCCACTGTTTTCCCCAGTTTTTATCCTCCCCAGGATTTCATTGTTGGTATAATATGTTTGTCCATGTGTTATATCTGGGTGAGATCTTCCTTTTTTATGTTTTTAGTCTCATTGATATGCTAGTAATTCTAAAATACAGCCCTGACCTACACCTTAAACTTACTAGTCTTATCTCCACAGATGTTTAACAGGTATTTAAAACTAATAATGATTAAAACTGAACTCATTATTTTCCAAAGCTTCTTCTCTTCATAGAATTCATATCTTAATAAATTGCACCATTAGTCGCCCAAACCCCAAACCTAATATTTAGATTAGACTCTTTCTTTCTCGTCATATCAGACTCTAAGAATTGCTAATTTTGCTCCATGAATATTAATCAAATTTGTCTTATTATCTCTAAACTCTTACTAATACTCCAATATGAGCCTAATTTCTCCTCTGGGCTATAACAAAAAACCTTCACACTGATTTGATTTCCTTAGATTTTGCAATTTTTAAGACATTTTTAAAAATGTAAAAGACTCCCTAAGTCTCAAATGTTTCAATCAGTAAAAATAACTTTTTAATTCAGTACAAATAACTTATATTTTGAAATATTTTAATGCAAGTTGCCAATCTGATACCTCATCATCACAGAGTACTAAGTATTTCCTAAGGATATTCTTCTATATAACCATAATAGAGCTATCAAAATCAGAAATTAACATTGTTATGTTACTACCATCTAATGTTTAGATCTTGTTCAATTTTTTTCCAATTTGCTAATTGCTCCCTCCCTGGCCAAACAAAGACTGAGCAGTGCTGATCCGGGGGACCTCGGACCGGGCTTTGGGGAAGATCGCAGCCCAGCCAGTGGAGCCAAAGACGGCAGGTCCTTGTGTGGGCGCCCCAACCCAGAGAGAGTTATTGTTTGGGTAAATGGCTTGGTGCCTACAGCCGTGAGCACGAAAAAGCACGGGCGTTCTGTGGGATCTCCGGTGCCCAGGCCGGGATGTGGGGGGAGGCTCGAGTCCCCCAAAATC
>CM052539.1:62840400-62856871 GCA_028533065.1 Trachops cirrhosus | reverse complement strand
CTGGAATGGGAATAAAAGATTGAAACTGTACTGAATAATCTAAAATAAAAAAATTAAAAAAAAAGAAAATGGGAAAAAAAAGAGCATCATGTTAAGAATTACACATTACATTTAGTTTTGATGTCTCTTTAGTTTCTTTGGTCTGGGACCATCCTTCATCCTTTATTTGGCATTCATAATCTTAAAATTTTTGAAGACAGTTATTCTGTAGACAAATCCTCAATTTTTAAAACAAATGAGCAATTTAGATGTGTTAGATGATCCCTTATGATTAGATTAGGTTACATGTCTTTGGCAGGAACAGCACCGAAGGGATGCTGTTGCATCCTCTCAGGTGGCACACAGTCTGGAAATGTTCGCTTACTGATGACGTTCACTCTGGCCGCTTGATTAGGGTGGTTTCTGCCAGGCTTCTCCATTGTGAAGTTGCTCTTATCCCTTTAGGAAGTAAACGTTTTCATGGGCAGTTACTTTGGAACTATGTAAACACACTGTTCCTCACCAAACTTTAACTTATTCATTTATATCAGTATGAATCATAGTTTCTCCTGTTTTATTCAAAGGTTATAATTGATTACTATTATCATTATTTTCATCCTCAGATTGTCCCAGATTTGACCAGTGAGAACCCTGTGTCTTTTTTTCAAAGGCTTCTGTGTCCTTCTGTGTCTCTTTTGTTACATGTCCCCATCACTCTCTGAGCACTTTCTTGCTTTCAGGTATAAAAAGATATTATAGGTTTATCTTACATTTCTCTTAATCTAACCCTGGAATCCAACCTCCCTCCAATGAGTTCCAGTTCTTTTGAGCACACACTGAAATTTAGAAACCAAGATCTGTGAGCTAGTTGTGCTCATTGATTTGAGATTTCAGGGGGCTACTGCTTTAAAGCCATCTCAAAGCAAGGAATATTTACATTTAGTTTACTTACATTTATTGAAATCCTTAAGTTCTACTGCCTCTAATTCCAATCCATCATGAGATTCATGCTAATTTTCTTCCTTTATGTATCTGTACACCATTATCAGACAGTGAGAAAACTGGCTCCCACTATCCTTAATCTATTTACTTACTTGCTCAATCCCCTGGTATGCTTCCAGTCTTCCACCACTTCCTGTTCTCTTCCCCCTACTTAGACGCCCCCGTCATCCTGCTTGGGCTTTGACACTCCACACCAGGCTGGAAGAGTTGCCAGATTTAGCAAATGAAAATACAGATGCCTAGCTAAATTTGAATTCTAGAAAACAACAAATAATTTTTTAGGAATATATTTTTACTAAAAGTATTTTTCATTTATCTGAAATTCAAATTTAACTGGGCATCTTGTATTTAATCTGACAACCTATAATCTGATCCTTCTTCTGAGCTCAGGCTCTGAAACACAGTTTCGAACTTCTCCAATGTGTGGATTCTTCATTCCTTATCCCGCTCGGGCTCTGACCACTCTGATACCAGGCTACCTACTCCATGTTAAAGCCTTCCTCGGTTTGGGCTCTGACATCTCATGCAAAGTTGCTCCTGAACATGGATGCCCTTTTACGTGCTTAGGTTTTAATACCTCTTGCCAGGCCACCTTTCTGTGAATCTTCTCTTTATTTTGCTTGGGCTCCAACAACCAGTGCCAGACCATCCTGCTAAATGTCTTCCTTACCTGTTCGGATTCTGGTACTCCATGCCAAGCTTCTCCCTCCCACCCCATGTGGATGCTGTCCTCACCTTGCTTGGGCTCAGATACCACTTACTGACCATCTCTGCATGAACATTACTTCATCATGATATGTCTCTGTTACACCAAGCCTGACGTCATGCAGGGTCACCGATTAACTCCACGAGGGCTCTAACTTCCCATACAAGACCATATTCCAATGCAGACACCATCCTCATCCTGCTCAGGCTGTCTCCCTATGTCCACTGCACTGTGTATGGATGCCCTGTCATCCTGCTTAGGCTCTAACCTGTTATCTCTGGCTGCCCTCTGTATGGATGCTTACCTCATTCTGAACTACCTTATGGTCAGGACTGAATGTTTCAGGAAGAGAAAGAAAAGGGGAAGAGGAAAGCAATACTTTGCACTTTGATTCAAGTAAACCAAGGGCAGAAATGTTATAGCGGAGTCACCCCAGAAGTGGCATTATGAAAAAATTGTCCGCTGGTTTCTTTAACACAAGGCATAATATGCCCCTTACATTCCTCTAAGTATTGTATATTCCAGGTAATTATACTTTTGGATTCTATGCTCTTATGTTTGGAAAAACTAAAAATAATTAAATCAAACATTTTTTCTACTTTTATCTTTTGAGTATTTGGAGAGAAAACTATTGAACATCTGCTACTTTACTTCTCTTTATAAATATCTTGCAATATCTTATCTTTAGGGCAACATTTTCAAACAAGCTGCTATTTCAGGACTTGATTGTGAAGGCTTTTCAGGGTATAGCTATTAGTTCTCATTTCTTCTTTTAGACACTCTGGCATGACCTTAGGGGCAGGAATAGAGGTAGGACAGGGCCGAAAAGGCTTTGCGATTTAGAAAGCTCTAAAGATGGTTCTGTTTCTACCCTCTTTAATAATATGATACTATTCTGGTCAAAGAAACAAAAATTAGTGTTCAGCACTTCAGTTTTTTCATCATCCTATGCACTATGGGTTGTTTTCATGTTAAAGTCATTTTCTTTGTCTTACTGCATAGAAAATCTGTGCATCTGTCCTGTGTGTTACACTGCGTGCAGACTAGTCCTGATTTATAAGGCCTTCTTGTCCGAGTTGCTCTACAAAAAAGCAGAAAACATTTAGTTAAGAAAAGTCTCAAATTGTATGTTATTTAAATAATATGGTTATCATTTTTTGTGAGGTTATAAAGGTGATTTAATTAAGAATAAGGACTCAAGGAAGTACTTAAATTGGAGATGCAATCTTCCCTTCTCTTTTTTCCCACTGAAAAGTCTCTTCTTAAACTAATTTTCATATTCTTAAAACAAAATAGTATAACTTAAATATGATTGGGTTTTAAAGCATCTTTCATCTTAGTTTGTAGCAAATTTTTCCTTTAAAAATAGATGTTACAGAATGTTTTATAATTAACTACTTTCTGGTTGGCACAAATGTATAAAAAGTTCTAAAGAAATGATATATTAATTTTCTGAAGAGTATGCAGTATCTTGAAATGTTTATTGTTCCAAAGACCTAGTTGCATGGCTTACACAAGCAAATAAATATAAGTGGAATTTTACAAAGTTGTTTTAACCATTGTATAAAGCAGAGGGGAGAAGTGAGAAATTACTATGTCAATTGTCCTAAGCTAAGTAAGGAAAAGAGGCCCAAAAGTAGATATGATTTGGGAAGCTTACATAAAAGACCTAGGATAAGTAAGAGGAAGTAGTTAGGAAAAAAATGTTTTTGAGTTGGGGGGGGTCATTAATAGTGGTCATTTAAACAGAATTGCTTATTTACTCAGTATGTATTGGAAGCCATAAAAACAAACATTAGGTCTATAAGTCTCTGGAACTTTTCTTAAACTCATATCTGGTTGTACCTTCAGCATATTGCCAACCACAGGACATGTGTCCAGGCCTTAGATAAAGACACATTGCCTGGCTTGCCTAATGGAAATATATCCATGTCTAACCCAAAGTCCATTAGAAAACCATTATTCAAATTTTATAATAGAATTCTTCTGTTTCAGAAGGAGAAACTTGTTTACACTATACCCATTTCTGCCACTACTTTGTTCATGAAGGAAGTAATTCAGTTCCATGGACTAACAATCTAGCAATTATAATGTGTAAGCAGATTTTTCTCAAAGTTTCCACATACAGACTCACATAGTTTGTACATAGCCCATAGGAATATGGCAAGAGAAGGTCAACAGATGTTGATCTTTCCATGTCATAGTTACAGAATAGTTATACCATGCAAACAATAACCACTTTTACTGCTTCTGTATATCATTGAGAAATACCACAATGCTGACTTCTTGTTTACATCTGGACACCTACAGGTTTCCCAAGCAGATTCAAAGAATCTATTCCAGTAAGCTAGAGAAAAATACAATGCAATAAGCAGCAAGGAAGATAACATTTTAGAGAGCCTATCTGGCTCTCCTTCTGATACATCTAATATATTTGTCTTTGCCAAAACTTTATGATTACTTCCTAGATTTATTCAAGGTCAAGGAAAGCATGGATCCTTTTGTTTTCTGCCTCAAATTAACCCTTTATGTGCAAAGCTATGTGACTTTGTGTCACTTTGGGTAAAACTGAGTTGGTCACATCTCCTCCTCTTCAACATCTTGGAACTAAATGGCTAGGGACCACAGTTAAACATTGACAAAGCTCCTTCAAGGCTGATATTATTTTGCTGTACCATCCTCTAACCCTCCCCAAGACACTATCTTCTTTCTGATCATGCTTTCTTACTCATTTTGGTGCCTGGCTCACAATTTCCCTTTCAGTCAAAGTTTTGCCATTGTCTTAGAATTTGGGACCCAGATGAGTACAATTGCTTACAGGTGATTGGTCCAATAACCTGATCTCTCTGTTACTGGATGTCTTCACCATCACAAAACTTCTAAATACTCTGTAATTGTTGTATTTGTAGCTATACTCTGGACCTTGTTATCTCCTAAATTGCTCCACCTCTAAACTCATAAAAAACAAACATTACTCTCACTGACTGCAGCCTCCTATCCTTCCTCGTTGCTCACTTACTTACTTATCCATTAATTACACTGGTGCTGCAAGTCTATTTTCTCCCAATCCAGCCTGTTATCTCTTTTCTGTCTGGATTAGGTCTTGACATATTCTAATATTTGCATATTTGGCTAAAAACCTGAAACCCTCTTGCACTGTTTTTCCTTTACATCCACCTAATCGAACGCCAGGGTTGGACAACATGAGGTCATTTCACTGTCTGAATGTTCCATGTCTGCTTCAGGGCGCTGGGTGCTGCTGAAGAAAAATCGTTAAACTAGGTAAAGAATCTTTCTACAGTTCCTCAGTCCGATTTCTCTCTCATTTTCCACAACTATTTCAAATCTGCCCACTCCTCAAAACTCTAGTGTCATCGTCTTCCCCTTTCTTCTCAGAACATTATCCGTCTTACTTCAGAGAAACATAATGGCCCTTAGATTGGAACTTGAGAAAATTTTTGTCACTAATACGACAAATATTCCCACCCCATCTTTCCTTCTTTTCTGATAAAACTGAAGAACTTCTTCTTCTTCTTTTTAAGGTTAATCTCTTTATACGTTTATTATTGATAAAGAATTGCTTTTATTCTATATTAGATACTTCATGCCCATATTTAAATATACTCACATCATTCCCATTTTAAAAACAAAACAAAATAAAAGCAACAACAAACAGTCCTTGATTCATTCCCACCTGGATCACTTTCCTCTACCCCACACCAGTGGCTCTTTCTGTGTTTATCAATGAACTGCTCTTTAAATCTGATAGTTTTAAATCTTTACTTTGCATGACCTCTTAGAACTTGAAATGTTAAACAAACCTTCTTTCTGAAAACATTTTCCCCATGTCTACTGTGATATACTCTTCTCGTTTTTTTCTTCTACCTGTCTGGCCACTCTTCTTAGGTGGCCCCTGCCATTTATCTTCCTCTAACTGCCCTTACCTGTTGGCATGATAGTCTACAGGCCCTCCTCCCTTCGCACTCTGTGCGCTTTCACAGACAATCCATCTACTCCCATGATTTCAATTGCCACTGGCACTCCAAATATTTGTTCTTTGCCATGCCTCACTCGAGAGCTGCTGATCCATGTAACCACCTGCTGACTAAACATCTCAAAGTGAGTATTTCACAGCCAACTCAAATTCATTATATCCCAAATGCAACTCATCGTTTTCCCTCCCAAAAGGTTAGTGTTCCTCATTGCAGTTAATGGTGACACTATTTATGACTGAGTCATAAATCTGAGAATCTTCCTTGACTATTTCTTGTCTCTCATTACTTCATACAATGATGTACAAATCCTGTTATTTATACCTTCTAAAATGTGTTAAATACATCTCCAATATCATTCCAGATATCTTTTGTTGCTATAAAAGTAAATAAATAAATAAAAGTAATACATGTTAATATTTGTAAGTATATGGTAGATGGAAGAAGCAGAAAAGGGCAACCTTCAATAGTAAAAAATGCTCTGGCTAGTGTGGCTAGGTGGATTGAGCGCCACCCTGTGAACCAAAGGGTCGCTGATTTGATTCCCAGCCAGGGCATATGCCTGGGTTGCAGGCCAGGTCAGGTCCCCAGTAGGGGGCGTCCGAGAGGCAACCATACACTGATGTTTCTTCCCCTCTCTTTCTCCCTCCCTCCCCCTCTGTGTAAAATAAATAAAATATTTTTAAAAAGAAAGGAAAAATGTCTCCATCTTACACTTTTCATGTCTCCCAAAGATAACTTCTTTAACAGCTTCTATGATTTCTTCCAGGAAAAAAGTTTTTCACAAAAATTCTTAGTACTTCTATATTTGTGATAGAGACGGCTAGTTGTAAATTTAAATATCTCTTGAAATACTGAAATAAAAATATGTTAGCTCGGCATATAAATAGCACGCTGTATTTCCCAACTTCTCTTGTATCTTAGATGTGGCCTACAACCAGTTTTGTATCTCATGTAACAGAAGCAGCAGTGACGTGCACCACTTCCCATCTGGTGCTTTAAGAGATGGTCAAGCTGCCAACATGTTTCTCTTCCTTTACTATAAGCTAGCTCATATCGCTGGGAGTAGGAGGCACTGGAGTCCACCTACCCAGACTTCTCTACAGTATTGTCAGAAAATCCTCCGAGCTTCACCATTACTGTGACAGTGGAGGCTGGAGAAAATGATAAAACTGTCCACACCACCCTCAGCTTTACATATAGTGAAAAATACCCAGATAAAACCCCCTCTATGAAATATTCTTCCAGGAAAATCTAGAAGATAATAATGTCTCAGGCATTTTAAAATTAATAGTGTTACAGGCAGAAGAAGACTTTTTATGGTGATGATCTTTACTTTAATGGCAGCTGTGCAAGAAAAATTAAATGAAATAGTAGATCAAATAGAAACTAGAAGATAAGGAAAAGAAAAAGAAGCAGAAGAAGCTGAAAAGCAATTATTTCACACACTCCTATTACTATTGAGAATTTCTTAAGTTGGAAAGCCAAGTTTGATGCAGAACTCTTGGAAATTAAAAAGGACAGAATGAAAGAAGAACAAGCAGGACAAAATAAACTAAGTGGGAAACAGCTATTTGAAATAGTATAGATCATCATCTTGACACATCTGATAGCCAGTTCTTGGAGAATGCTGGAAACAGTGTAGGGGTAAATGAGTCTTGTTCCAGGAAATGAATGACTTGGAACTGAAGGATGATGCTGACGATCCTGGTGATCCAGCAAGTGACTTCACCAATTAATAGACTATCCCAGTCTGCAGGGGGACTTGACTGCCACAGTATCTGTGGCTATGCTGAGAGGACGTTGATTTTCCTAAGAAAAAATAATTCAGGACAATATTCTTTTGATAGCTTTCATCATGAAATTTAATAAACTGACTTTAGAATTTCAAAAAAAGATGGTAAGAGGAAATCTAAAACAATCCTGATAAGAATACTTGGAAGCCAAGTAAAGAACATAAGGCAAGATGCACGAGCTGGTAAACTGTATGAGATGCTCCCAAGGCAATGAAGAAAATGAGGAAGAAGAAATGACAATTCCATTTAGTAAGGTGTGCAGGTGATGTTTTATTGAGTTGTACACTTGAAAATTCTATGGTTTTGTGAACCAATGTCACATCAGTGAATTAAATTAAACAAGAAAACAGAACATATTAGAGATTGGGAAGAATTGAAAGAGCAAATTCTATCTGGAATAAGGCAGGAGAGAATTATAAGAAGAGAAAATGTAGAGAAGTTCCTAATAGTGAAATTTTTCTTCCTTCCTTTAATTGGGCTCTTGAGGGTTTAATGTATTTTATTGATCTTTCAAAAGATTTGTAGCTTTATTTACCCTTTCTCATTCTTTTCTTGTTTTTTATGTCATTATTTTGAGACATTTCATCTTTTAAGTATTTTAGGGGGGAGGGGCTGTTATGTGTTGCTATTTCTATAAAGATATGCAGTAGTCCTTTATCTTTAATCCTACTTAATATTGAGAATATTTGCAGTTATATATTTTCTCAGATTACAGCTGTTGTTGGACCTTAGGATCCCATATGATACAGTTTCTTCCTTGTTGCTTTCTATGCATTATATTTTACTTCAGTTCAATAAAAATTTTAGTTTATTTTAATTAAACATTTAACATTTGATACATATTCATGATAGAAAATTCAAAGACATCAAGGAGAAAGTAATGTTTCCATACCAGTCTTTCAGCTACCCTCCCAAATATTTTATTCTAAAAAATTCATTCTGTGTATATACAAGAGTGTATCAGTCTCTCTGTGTGTGTGTATATTCATGATTCAAATAGGAGCACATTACACTTCCTGTGGTGTTAATTATTTTACTTAATGATATGACTGGAAGTTTCCAGATTCTTTTTAAGATTTTCAGTGTTTTTAATAGATGTGCAAAGGATTATTTAAGTAATTTTCTCCTTTTGATGGGCATTCAGGTTATTTTTATTATAGCCGAAATTATCCAGGTAGACATATAATTCCCACGTAAGTTAGTACCTATAATATAATTTCGTAGTCACGGAATTACTAGGTCAAAGATCATATCTACCTTTATTTGGATAGATATTACTGAATATCTATTCATCATGGTCACAACATTTTTATTATAAAATTATTTTCACATCAACACATGAAAGAGACTATTTTTTAATTCCCTTGCTAACATATTTTCAAACATTTTGCTATTTATTGCTTTGAGTTCGGTATATTTTTAAGTTTCATCTCCTATTTTACATGAGTTTAGGTATCTTTTTGTATGTTTCAGAATATTTGGACTTCATTTTTTGGGAATTGACTGTTCCTATACATTTACTATTTTTCTCTTAAGTTGTTGGATTTTTTCTTTCAATTGTCAGAATATTTTATATAAGTAAGAAAATTAGCTCTTTCATGTTATGTCATTCACCAGTATTTTCCCACTTTGATGTTTAACTTTTGACTTTATATATACTGTGGTGTTTTTTTTTTTTTTGCCAAATAGAGATTTTTATTATAGAAAAAAAATCCATACTTTTTTCATGGTTTGAGATTTGTGTCATGGTTTTACAAGCCTTCCAAAAATATTATTGGACTGACTGAAAAGTCTGTTCAGTTTTTTCATAAGATGGCTCTAGTAGTGCTTAGCTGTCTTTAACTTCATTTGAAAAAATTTTATTAGATTGCATTGTGACAGCTGTCATATCAGCATACATTTAAAAACATTTATCAAAATTGGTGGATTTTTGTGTAGCCATTTTAATATTGGAATATGGAAGAAAATAAACAGCATTTTCAGAATATTATGCTTTATCATTTTAAGAGAGGTAAAAATGCAGCTGAAACACAAAAAAAGATTTGTGCAGTGTATGAAGAAGGTGTTGTGACTGATCAAAAGTGTCAAAAGTGGTTTGCAACATTTCGTGCTGGAGATTTCTTGCTGGAGGATGCTTTGTGATCAGGTAGACCAGTTGAAGTTGATGGTGATCAAATTGAGATGTTAACTGAAAACATTCCACATTATACCATGAGGGACATAGCCGCCATACTCAAGATATCCAAATCAAGCATTGAAAATCATTAGCACCAGCTTAGTTATGTCAATTGCTTTGATGTTTGGGTTCCATATAAATTAAGTGAAAAAAGCCTTTTTGATCACATTTCTGAATGCAATTCTCTACTTAAATGTAAGGGAAACATTCCGTTTTTAAAACAAATTGTGATGGGTGATGAAAAGTGGATGCTTTACAACAATGTGGAATGAAAGAGATCATGGGGCAAGCAAAATGAACCACCATCAACCACACCAATGGCCAGTTTCCATTAAAAAAAGGGTGATGTATATATGGTGGGATTGGAAGGGAGTCCTTCTGGAAAACCAAATAATTAATTCCAATGGGTACTGCTCTGAATTAGACCACTCGAGTGAAAGCAGCACTTGACGAAAAGTGTCCAGAATTAATCAACATAATCTTCCATCAGGATAATGCAATACCCCATGTCTCTTTGATGACCAGGCAAATATTGTTACAGCTTGGCTGGGAAGTTCTAATGCATCCACCGCATTCACCAGACATTGTACCTTTGGATTTCCATTTATCTCAGTCTTTACAAAGTTCTCTTAATGGAAAAAATTTCAATTCTCTGGAAGACTGCAAAAGGCACCTGGAACAGTTCTTTGCTCAAAAAGATAAAATGTTTTGGGAAGATGGAATTATGAAGTTGCCTCAAAGATGCAGAACATGGTGGGACAAAATAGTGAATATGTTATATAACAAAGTGATTAGTGAAAATGAAAAATGTCTTTTATTTTTACTTAAAAACTGAATGAACCTTTTGGTCAACCCAATATTATCTCACATTTTCTTCTAGCAATTCTTTATTTTTTTAACTTTTAAATATTTGATACACTTTACTTCTAGGTGTTATGAAAGTTGGTATAAGAATTAGTCTTTTGCCCTGGCTGGTGTGGCTTAGTGGATTGAGCAGCGGCCTGCGAATCAAAGGGTTGCCTGTTTGAATCCCGGTCAGGGCACTTGCCTGGGTTGCAGGCCAGGTTCCCAGGGTGGGGTGTGCAAGAGGCAACCATACATCGATGTTTCTCTCCCTCTCTTTCTCCTTCCCTTCCCCTCTCTAAAAATAAATAAATTAAAATCTTTTTTTTTTAAAAAGAATTAGTCTCTTGCTTAAAATAACCATAAAAAAGCTCACTCTCCTTCCTGGAAGCACACCTTCACCTTTCCCTTGCCCCTCTTCTTCCCCTAGAGGCACGCATCTCCTAAAGCCTAAGGGGCCCCAGGAAACTGGCAACCAGGGAGCAATGGGCAATGACAGCTTGTCTGGGGCCAGCCCACTGAACATGTCTCCGAGGCCTCATTCCTCTCACTTCTCAGTGAGCTATAGTAAGCCCTCCTAGGCTCTCCTATTGCTTCTTCTATCCTAGGTCCTTCCTTGTTTCACTGTCCAGAGCCTTAATAAACATTCTCAACATAAAAAATAAATAAATAAAATTTTAAAAATATAAAAATAAGCATAAAGACTGGACAAAGTATACAGGGAGTGAGCAAAAGTAGGTTTACAGTTGTGAGCATGTGAAACAGAGTTTTTCTTGTGTTATTTCTTTATTAATTATTGTATTATTTACTTGTATTACTGTTGTCTTCTTACTATTGTTATTATTTCATATCTGTACTTATGATTTATCTTTTAGCTAATAATGGCTTATAATTTAACTTACTTTGCCCACCCTCCCCTGTATATAAAATAACTGTTTTCAGGCATTAGAAAACAACCAATATAGGGTTATAATCTTTGCAAATAAAAAATAACTCAATAGGAACCTTATATTTATCTGTTTTTTCTCTCTGAGGACACTCACCAAACATAGCTATAGAAACAAAATCCAAAGAATGTGTATTTTCTGGAAAAAGGAGATATCTGTGTTCATTGATGTTAAGGTATCTGGTATTTAGAACAAGGATCCTAAAGAGGAGGAACTGCAAAAAAGAGCTCCCAAAAGCCTATATAAAAAATTTCCGTGGGTCCATGGCCAGTTCCTAAGCTGCACATGTCAAGGCAAGATTCTGGAAGGATCTTGGAGTTACTCGGAGGCTGAAGACCAGCACAGAGATCTCGGAAACTGCATAGTGCTGAGAAGACAGAGTTGCCGTTTGGGCCCAGCTGAAATGGAGAGCTGTTGGAAAACAGCGTGGGATCTTACCATAAAATCTGGAGAATATGTATATATTTGATTCTATAAAACCTTAAAACTAACTTATGGCTAAAGAAATATCATAGACGTAACCAAAGAAAAAAATAATATACTGGGAAAATATATTTCTGGGATATGTGGCAGAGTCAGTCGCCTTAATTTACAAAGAATTCATACAAATCAAAAAGAGAAACAACCCAGGAGAATAATGTGCAGAAGATATAAAGAGGTTATTTCCTGAAAAGAAAATGCTCATTAATCATATGAAAAGCTATTGTCCCACTCATAATTGAAGTAATTGAGGTAAAAGCAAAAGTAAGTGACCACTTTCCACTCATCCTTTTGAGAAGATGGAGAAGCCTAAGCGATACTCTGCACATATCAGGGAACAGCAATCGGTACAATGTTTCCGGAACTCAAGTTTCATATGGACAGTTTGGCTGGAAGACTTTAAAAGTACTCTTCCATCTCTGAGATGTTACAGTTCCTTATATGTATGATATTAGCTCCCATTTAATAATGCAATCTCCAAAAAATGCTCAATTAAAAGTGTCCTTCATATTACAAATTAGATGTACTCCTGAAATAATTCATACAGCACACATTTTAACACATCTACCTTTTTATCTTTTTTTTACTTTCTTTATAATATGGGAGTAAACTATTTTGAAAAGTAATTTAAATTCAATGTTAATTAGGTAAGTATTGTGAAGTAATACTAAAGTCAAGATTCATTTAAGAAGTAATAATTGGCTAGTCAATACATAATATTAATATGCCCAAATTATAACTTATTGATTCATTATGGAATTAAAAATACTTTAGTATAACATCTTTAACATCCTATATTTAATTCTTTTGTAAGGCACAAAGACATCTGTGAGAATATACTGAAAGTTAGGAAAACAAAATAAAAATTGCCAATTTATTTGTTTTCATATTCTTTTTAAAACTGAAAGTCACTTACCCTGGTGCATAGTTGCATATGAAAATTGCTGCATATGTAATAAGTCCAATTTTTGAGCATGGAGTAACAGCACAACCAACTTTGTAAGACTTGTCCCAAACAAGCTAAAATAAAATATTCATGGAAAACATGAAATTTAATTCTAAACATTTACTCTGCCATATTATAAACAATACTATATTCAATTCACATAGAACCTTTAATTAACTACATGATTGAAGAAATATGAACTATTCTTCATCTGGGAGCAGGTAGAGAATTATCATGGTTTTAGGGAAATATTTGTAACACTGTATTTAGAGAAACACTTAAAAAGATTCTAACAGTAAGTGTTCTGAGGATAAAGAGTTTGAGAAGGCTGATCCAGAATAACAGAGCCGAAGAAAGGCCCACCTGCTGAACTGGTTTGCATCTTCTCATTGGACCTGAGAGTTCTAGAGGAAGATGGAAAAAAAAAGTTTTCTAAGAATAAAATTTGTAAACAAAGGGGAGAAAAAGAGAGATACTAAGATTATATAAGGGAAGGAAAAGTGATACAAGAGTAGAGAGTAATTGAATACTATTAGCACTTTTGTTGAAGAAATTCCATTATAAAATAGAGTCTGAACCTTTCATTTAAAAAATGAATAAAGAGGCTTGTTCTTATAAACGGAAAAACAGGTCTTAAACTGGAGTAATGATATGAGGATAATTAAAGATATTCCAGGAGTTCTCTGTATGACTTTAATATTTCTAATAGTCTCAAGTGACACAAAAGTACATTTTGTTGTGTTCATCTCTGTTGGGGAGGGGGAACCATTTATTTCTGTTTTATTTTTATTTTATTTTTATTTCAAGCCTTATTGGCTTTGAAAATGTGATTATTTAAGAAATAGAGTGATGGCCCTGGCTGGTGTAGCTCAGTGGATTGAGCGCGGGCCTGCAAACCAAAAGATCACGGTTCGATTCCCAGTCAGGGCACATGCCTGTGTTGCAGGCCAGTTCCCAGCAGGAGACCCACGAGAGGCAACCATACACTGATATTTCTCTCCCTCTCTCCTTCCCTTCCCCTCTGAAGATAAATAAATAAAATCTTAAAAAAAAGAAATAGAGTGATGAACGAAAAGAATAGAGAATAGAACGTGTGCAACAGTTAAATTAGAGTTAGGTCAAATGCAGGAAAACAAGATGTCTAAGATGCTAGGATTAAGGAGTACAAAACATACAGTTGTAGGTCAGGGAGCAGACTGTTAGTTTACAGAGAGTATGAAGTGACATTAAGGAGACTAGTTTCAATATGAGTAAAGCAATGGAAACCACTATAACTTTCTAGAATAACAATAAACAGATCAAACATTTTTGCAACATGATTAATTTGATGAAAGATATATGAGTTCAACATGAAAAATTTCAAAGATGTAAAGTTGTACATAAAACATATTAGAGTCTATTGATAGAAAAATAGTAATATTTTAAATAAAGTGGGAAGTTCACCCTGATACAAATATTCAGTGAAGACGTAAATAATGTCAGGTTGTTGTATTGAGAATAAATATATGACAAGATCCCTGCTCTTAGTGTAGAATCACATGTAGATGATTATTAAACAATGTGATGTGGGAAATAACAAGTGTATGTATAGGAAATAACAGGTGGTTCAATATTTTTCCAGTATAAAGTGTAAGGGTGCAGTGTCAACTGTAAGGGGAGATTGTTAGATATGAAGTAGGTAAATAATACTATTAATTTGCATTTAAATGTTTTAACCCATCAGTTATATTGTAGTATATGTACTGATCTGTGAAAAAAATATCAAGTCTTTTACTTACAGTACGTTTATAGCCAATCATTTAAAACTAAATTTTATTTTCCGGTTCCTTCCTTTTCTAGTGTTTATTATGTTTAAAAAAACACCTTTCATCTTTGGTTATGAAGATTAGATTTCCTATATTCAAAAGAATGTTTTAATTGTAGGGGATAATGAGAGGGAAAGAGGGAAGGGTTTTCAGGAACATCTATAGAGGACACATGGACAAAACCAAGGTGGGGTGGGATCAGGGGAGGGAGGTGGGGATGGCTGGGGTGGAGTGAAATGGAGACAACTGTACTTGAACAACAACAACAACAAAAAGAATGTTTCAATTGTATACTTCACATAATAAATGAAATTGTGGACCTTTTGAAGACCTAGGACTGGTAAGAATTTGATTCTATTAGAAGTAATAATTTTACCATTTCAATTTATTTGTAAAACTGAAATGATCAATAAAAACTTAATAATAAAGCTATTAAGGAGTCCATTGAATGAATAATATAAAAATTAGATACCTGTAGATAATTAGAACAGTTACCAGAACAACTGCCATTTTCAAAATTGTACCTTTTCCTCTCTTCATACCAACTTCTGATAGCAAGGCTTGCAGTAAATTCATTTTCAGGGCCGACCCACATATTTTCACCAATACCATTAAATGTAGGATGGACCATTTGTAGTTCTTCTAAATAAATGTTGTGTTCAAACACACACTTTTTCCCCCATGCTCTAGCAGTCCGTGACAAAGCTACATCCCACGTCTGAAAAAAATGCAAAAAGCAAAGAAAACAAAATAGTAACAATGGGTGTTTTGGGTTGGTTTGCTCTTCATTATTTTTCTCGAGTTCTTATAGTAAGATTTAAGGAAAACAATCCTAATTTTGTGCATATGGGTCTTATTTGTGGAATTTCTGTGAGGCAATTTTTTAAAGATAATCATAAATGACACTACTATTTCCTGAGACAGAGGATTATGCATATATTTGTCATTAAAAAGTCAGTGTGTTAGATGATGCAAATGACTGTGACACTCTTACATGTAGTCTGTTCAGAACTCTATAACACTGTATAATAGTCATGTAGTCTCTTCAGAATATATATTTTTAATCTCATGCCTTTTATTCATAGTAATATAATAAAATATTCATCTAAGAACTATTTATTGAGCACTGATTTTATGCAAAATATTGTGTTGTGAGGAATAAAACATGAAGTATAAATTTAGTGCTCTAGATGCTTACTGTAAGGTAATAACCTGGGTTATTTTATGTATGTGCATATATATATACACACATATATATATGCACACACATAATAGATGGTAGTTTATAAATGTTGTAAAAGAGGAACATAAAGTTTTATGATGTTCCCAGAAACATGAGAAAATTTTATTAGATGCTACTCCCTGGTCACTCTCTGGAAATACCCACTGATGTGTACTTTTATCATTATTTAGAGCCTCATTAAGTTCATTGTTAAGGACAAGAACAAAAAGAACACACACAGAAAAATCAACAAAACAGTAGTAAAACCAAAATGCTAAGTATATATGTTACAGTATACCTAAAACTAATACTAAAATTTCCTTAGGGTTTTCTCAGTTAATTTCATAGATAATACATGTATGAGGGGACTCCAAAAAAAATCCCTGGAAACTATTTTAAAAAATTGTGTATTTATTCTTACATATTTATTTTTTTATTTTTTTAAATATATTTTATTGATTATGTTATTACAGTTGTCCTATTATCCCCCCTTCATTCCCCTCCACCCTGAACACCCTCTCCCACCCACATTCCCCCCCTTTACTTCAGTCCATGTCATAAGTTCTTTGCTTCTACA